>PDNC01000077.1:0-131758 GCA_002572885.1 Blastomyces parvus
GAGAGAGGGAGAGAGAGAGGGAGAGAGAGAGGGAGAGAGAAAGCGAGCGAGCGGACGAGAGAGAAAACAGGATACAAACTACTTTCTTCAATTTAACCTGTTACACACGTAATGAAAATGTGATAGAGAGATAAGACATCGATGTAATCCCAGATTCAGTACAAGTGCGAAAAAAAAGATAACCTTGGAATTGGAAAAGGGAAATGAAATAACCGTAAACACCTGGTGATATATTATAATATAAACACCAAAAGAAAAGAAGAAGAAAAAAGAGAAAGAAGCCGGATTACTCCATCCATCCATCCATGATCATAACTAGTCCATCACGAACACGCAAAAACAAGACCAACAAACCATAAAAAAAAAGTAATCAACCATATTCATATATCAATAGATAGATAGATAGCTAGATGAAACACCCCCAGCACTTGAACGGGGTTATTAAAAAGGAAAAACAAGAAAGACCAACAAACCATAAAAAACATAATCAACCATATTCGTATATCAATAGATAGATAGATAGATAGATAGATAGATAGATAGATGAAACACCCCCAGCACTTGAACGGGGTTATTAAAAAGGAAAAAGAAGAATCAAAAAAAGGGGTTGAAAAAAGTGTATATACATGTGGATATTTATATAATAATAATAATAATAGATAAGATGGTAGATAGATAGATATATATGTACGGAAAACGAAGAAAAAGGGGTGGTGGTGGTGGTGTGAGGGGTTGCCAAAAGCCAGCGAAAAACCACGGTACAACAAACAATAGCTATGTAGCTAGCTAAGCTAAGCTAAGCTACTCGGGTTCCCGAAATGGGGAGGGAAAAAAAAGGGGGGGGGATATATAAAAACGCAGCTGGGCTTAGGTGGATAGTAGATAGGGGGGAAACCTGAATCAAAACTGATATAAAAAGGGGGGAGGGGCGGCGCTGGTGGGATGGTTGGGTTATGAATGTATGTATGTATGTATGTAACTGATGCAGTGCGGGTAAGGGGAGGGAGATAAGGGGATCGGGGGCAGGAGGACTAAAGGGGTTTAGGTTTAGGTAGGACAGGCGCGTCGGGGAAATAGGGGGGAAGAAGTGGCTTGGGGGGGACGGGAAAGTGGAACAGGTATATACAGAGAAAGATATACATATATATATATACGGAAGGACGGGGGGGGGCATAATAAAAAGAACATTTTCTCATCATCTGTGAATCATCTTCATCCGTTCATTCCTTTCTTCTTCGCAATTATTTTTTTGGCATTTTGCAATTTTCATCTTTCATCTTTCATCTTTCGTTCTTTTCTTTCAATAATCGTTCGTTGTCGTTGTTCGTCGCCAATCATCGCCGTCGTCAGCATCATCAACATCATCAACATCGTCATCATCATCAATGCGAGAAATATGGAAAGCGATCGATCCACGGACCACCAGAGCGCGCGGGGCGGAGAATCGGCGAAAATATTCAATCAGCACTGCCAATACCGAATTTTCTTCTTTTTTTCTTTTTTTCTTCCTTCCATCCCCCACACGCACAAGCATCACCGGAAATCCAACTGAATAGGCTTCCACTGCCCACTCACCGTCCCGCAATGCGGACACCCCCTCCGAACCCCCAGCCCTGCCGCCCGCCCACCCCCACCACCAAAATTATTCGCATTGACATTCCCATTCCCATTCCCGCTCGCATTCCCGCTACCAGCACCGTTCCCAGCACCGCCATCCCCCGCCCCACCACCATTACTACTAACACTCTCATCACCACCACCGCCAGCACCACCCCCAGCAGCCGGATTCAAAATCGACGCCGGCTGCCCGCCGCTCGTCGTCTGCAAGCCGGCCATGACCACGCTAACGCACTCGCGACACACGCCGCAGATGCAATTCGTGCATGCGAAGCAGTCGCGCACGGGCCAGGGGCGGGAGCAGCAGGCGCAGTAGATGTGGATGTCTTTGCCGGAGCTGGCGCTGGCGGTGGTGCTGAGGCTGAGGTTGGTGCTGGACATGGGTGTTGGGTTTGAGAGGCGGTGGTGGATGCGGTGGTTTGGGGGGTGGTTGAGGAGGTGGTGGTGGTGGTGATGGTGCGGGTGTTGGTGCGGGTGTTGGTGTTGTTGGTGGGGGTGGTGGTGATTTTGCAGCTGTTGCGGGTGGGAGGAGGGCGGGTAGGGGCTGCTTGTTGCCGGCAAGGGGCGCGGGGGCTGGACGGGGCTTGAGTCCGAGGTTGCGGAGGCGGGGAGGCCAGCGGAGGACATGTGGAAGTTTTTGCCGGAGATGACGGAGGAGTTGGAGTCGAGGGAGGATTCGATGGAGGGGAATGGTTCTAGGTCGTTGTTGTCGAGGCTGCCGTGGGGTTCGTAGGGGGGTGGCGTGAGAGCCTTTTGGAGCGGGGAGGCGGTGTAGGAGAGCGGTGGTGGGAATTGGCGGTAGTGCGGTTGTGGGGTGGGCAGGCCTGGTGTCGATTGGAATGCGGGCGGGAGGGAGGAGCGGTGTTTCGTTGCTGAGGGGGCGGAGGTGACGCTGTTGAAGGAGTGGTAGGGTGGTGATTTGGGGACCTATCGAAGCAAGCCATTAGTAATTTAAAATATCAAGATTAAAGACAACGAGTAACCCGAATCCCCCGCGCTTACCGGCGTCAAATCCCGATCATCAACCTCCGTCGCCGAAGTCGCCGCCTCAATCAGATCCTCCCACCTCTTCCCCTGCGCCCACGCCGCCGTCTGCGGCTCAGCCGACAACGCCTTGCGATCATTCAGGCTCGGTCGCCGCCCGTACTCCTTGGATCGATTCCGCTCATGCTTGCCCCTGCGCGCAGACTGCGTCAACGAACCCTTGCGCGGGCGCTGTAATCGCTCGCGTCGCTGGATGGGGGGGAGTGTTGATGATCGGCCCGGGGGGGAGTGGGAAAGGATGGATGGGAGCAGTTCCCTGGGCCGGGAGGACTGGCCGAATGATGGGATGGACTCCTGTTTGAAGTGGTCGCGGAGTGGGGGGAGTTCGATTGAGGAGCGCATTCGTTCTCGTCGCATGTCGATGTCGGAGTGGATATCCTGGATTTTATCGATTTAATTATTTTTTTCTTAGTTAAAATTCGCAAATCGCTTTTTCTTTCTTGTAACAGGTCGACAAACGAGTAGTAGGTAGGAGAAGAAAAGAGAGAAAAAAACGAACCGGTTCAGAATCCCAATCGGAGGTCAATCGATGATGATGAAGCTGCGCCAACGCGACAGCAGCCGTGGCCGCAGCAGGGTGAGCTTCGTCGAGGGTACGAGGGGTCAGGGGCGAGCTTCGGTCGGGCCCGCCAAAAATATCTCTATCGCCAGGATCGCCTAGAAAACCAAAACCAAAAGCCAAAAACACGAGGAATCTCTCAGCAACTCGTGCGCCAAAAAAAAAAAAAATACTAAATAAATAAAATAAGGTGGGAAGGTAATTACGGACCAGGACCCCGCCGCTGATGGGAGGTATTGGGAGCAGCGACATGCGGCCTCTGCTCTGGAGGGGTATTGACCATCAGCTGGAAGCTCTCTTCGGTCGCGGGGAGCTTGGGGATGTAATGGCTGGGATGGGCACGGCGGATGTGCTCCTGCATGGAGCGGTATCGTTTTTCCTAAAAAAAGGTCCCAATGGCCCCATAAATCATAAATCAGAGCCAGTCAAAAATAGATAAATAATAGTTTCTCATCTCTGGAGCTGGGGCCGGAAATAGATATGACGTGTTCTTTTTTTTTTCTTTTTCTTCTTTCTCTTTCATTATAAAGCTCAGATAAGGGCTTTATCGCGCGATATCCAGAGGCGGTGTATGCGCATTTGTGAGGTGGGGGGTGGATGGGAGGAAGAACTCACGCCCAGACATCGTTTGCGACAATTGGAGCCGTCATTGTTGGTCAGGGGACAAACGACTTCATTGTTGGTATCCGAGACGGAAAAGGAGCTGGTCAGGGAAGCTCGCGGTGGCATGGTCTGCAGGTAACCCTCTTTTTTCTTCCTTGTAGACCTCGAGTTCTGCTGGTGGCGCCAAAGAAAGGCGGGGTTGGTTTCGAGCGATATATTTCGATCTAACCAAGGGATGGGAATGGGAAGAACAAAATGGGTAATGAAAAATATATATATATAAAAAGGGAGCAAAAAATTGAAAAAGAAATCTGACGGACGGACCCCACTCGATAACGGTCAGGCAGCTGGTGATAGCTAGCTATAGGAGCTACGTAGCTTTTCTTTGTTATCTTGTGCTTCTGTCGCCGTTTGCGCACAAAACCGACGCCAGAAATCAAGGGACGACAAACGGATTGTCCGGACAATCGAGGGGTAGGAGGAGTATGCAGAAATGGGTGACTGCAAGCTGTATCGAGGGGATTGCGTGGTCGAAGTCTGAGCGGGTTAGACGGTGGTAGTAGTAGGAGTGATGGCGGCGGCGGCTATGGAGATTATTAGGATGATCGCGATGCGCTGGGGACAAGGCAACGAGACGAGAGCTGTTGAGACGCAAAGGCAGCGTCGCATGCTCTCCCAGCTGGCGAATGGGGACGGGGATAGATAGATAGATATTGGGGACGGGCGAGAATGGCCACAGGCGATGGAGAGGATTGGTTCGTTGGGGCGTAGACCGAGGTGGTGGTGAGTTGAGCAGGATAAGCGGGATAAGCTGGTTTGATTGACGGCCAGACTTGATGGGAAGCAAAAAGAAGAGAAAAAGAAAAGAAGAAACAAAACCAAGACTTTTCTCCCTTAAGCTGCAGAACAGGGCAGGGCGGAGAGGAAAAGCAGGGTTTCAGCTATTATAGGAGCTCTGGGGGTGGGTGGGGTTGCTGTTCTCTGGGCTGGGACGGATAGCAGTATGGCGGAGGAGAGAAAGACAGATGGCGGCGGAGAGTTGTCATGTATCTGTCTGTATATATATATATATGTTGTAGGAGGAGGAATAGAAGAAGAATAAGAAGAATAAGCTGCGACGTGGGATGGGAAGATGGGCGCAGACAGGGTGCCGGAATAAGGCAGACAGAGGACAGCTTGGGCGGGAGTGGCCGGGCAGTAGTACCTTATAGGACGAGGCTATATAGCTGGATGGACGATAGTGCGACGAGGATGGAGAGAGGAAGAGATGAAACAGAGAAGAAGAGAAGAAGAGAACAGAAGAAGCGATAATGGCGAGTGGGAGGAGAATGGAGAATGGAGAGAGAGTGGAGCTGCGGGACGAGAGAGAAGAACAGAAGAACAAGCTCAGTGCAAGCAAGTCATCTCAGCTACTTTTTACTGTTATTTTTAATCTTACTGCTACTTGCTTGAGAGCATCAGCCACACATAACTAGATAATAGCACCGCTGTTATTAAAATAAACGTCGCATTCCTCTATAGTTACATCCGGGGTGATGACAGAAACAAGACACAGGCCCTGGCATGAGATGGCTGTAACGTCCCCTAGCTTGGTATTCTCTTTTTCTTCGTCGACAAGGAGAGGGGTAACTCAAGGTAGCTCGGGTTGGATTGCCCGTTCACTGTGTCCAGCCAAACCAGCGATGTCGTGCTGGGGAGCTAGGGGTCGTTAGGCGCATCCACTACGGAGTGTACATACATGTAGTTATAGCTTTTCTGCTTGCTGGCCTCGTGGCGGGAGGGGTCAGGCCGGGTAGAAGGAGGGGTTGTCGACTCATCTCTATACACATCGATATCTACTGTGATGGATAGCTGCCTACCCCGGATCTCTGTTAGTTCGCTGATTACCGGTTGGTGTAGTTGGTGTAGGTAGAGAATAATGAGATATATAGAAATCTCCCCTCGGTTGGGCCTGTGATGGTTATCTACAACTCTGGCATCGGGCAGCCAGCGAGAACAATGACAATGTCCTCCTCCTGGACTCATAATAACTATTTGAACGCATAAATAGTTTTCTCTCTTTTAAATACACACCTCTACCAGCATGAAAAATCCCTCCCCTCCCTGCCGTGCCCCTGTCCCATTAATCTCTCTTAGCCGTAGCATCTGATACTAGCAAATAATACCCCTCTCCGCCCGCTTTACTGCACATGCTCGCTCTTTATTCTCTTTTCTCTCTCAGATGTCAGCTCCATAATCAATTATTTAATTGGCAGATAAACACATAAATAATACCCAAATAGCTACCTGTCCTGGGAGCAAATCCATAATTACCGCCCCCAGCCGAGGGTCCGAGTCAATCCCCGCCAACTCCGCCCAGCTAAAAGTCAACCAACAGCCAACAGCTCCCAGCTCCGAAGCGGTTGAATAAGTGGCTCTCTCTCTCTCAGCTCCCTCAGCTCTCGTCGCCGCCCAATCCCAAGCTCTGTATTCTGTATTCTGTATGTAACCCCCATTAATCTCTCTGTGGGCGGGTTCGTTTCGGCTGGTTGGTGGCAGGACAGCTCTCTCCAGCTTTTAGCTTACTCGCTAGCTAAGAATGATGAGAGCAATCCCGACCCGACACCCCGCAGGCTGGAGTTGAAAAAATCCCTCTTTTTGTTTTTTCTTTCTTAACCATTTTTCCTTTTTTTCCCGTGTATGCACGACATACCCTTCTGCGGGGACTTCTCAACAACCAAACCCTACCCTGGCCAGGGCCTGTTTCAGGAAAAGAAGCTTCGTGTCCACATCAGCTTCTGCCCTTTTTCGTTTTCTCTTTTCTTTTCTTCCCTTTTCTTATCCACCCAAGTTCCCAGGTTCCAAGTTCCCGAGGTCGGGTCTACCATTGTCGTTATTATTGGTGCTGGTTGGGATGGATGGTGTTTCAGCAGTAGTACTCCGTAGTGGGTGGGGAACCCCCCACTGTTCTTCTTCGTCCTCTTCTTGTCTCGTTATAACTAGATGGCGATGATGGTGTTTCTTCGGGATTGATTGAATATTATATATATATCCACGCTCGGGCCGAATTGCCATGCCCTTTGAGCTGAGCTTCGTTTGCTTGCTTGTCTGTATGTGTTCATATGCCCAGGGTGGTGGACAGTAACAAACCGTCCGAATACGGTAGGTGGTATTTCAATTGGAACCCGACTATACCTAAACGTTTCTCAGCGAAATATAATATATCACAGAGAATCATCACCAAAAGACTTGATTATAACCTCTTTCTGTCACTTCAAAAATAAAAAGTAAAAAAAAGATTAATAATAAAAATAGTTTCTCCCATAGGGGGAATCGAACCCCCGGCTAGCGTGTGAGAGACGCTGATGTTAGCCACTACACCATATGGGATGTGTTTTGTGTACTCCGAATTCTCCCCCACCTATTTTTATATACGTACATCGATATATTTTTGCCTTGCCACAACACCCTGCAATGACTTGCCACATGGGCTTCGGTGTGTGCTTTAGATAGTAATAATATTATTATGTAAAGGGATTAGGGAGGGGGTAAGGGTTGTGTAGGATTGTACGGGAGCGTTAGTTGAGAAAAGAAGAAGAAGAAGAAGAAAATAACATTTCTATATCTGTAATGCAGAAGCAAAACTCCGCTTGAATTTCGCGCTTGAGGTATTTTACATAGTCCCCTATAGATAAATAACTACCTGAATTTATTTTGTATGCGGCCGACACATTTCGACAATACATGTACATGTGCATATATATATACATCAAAAGAAAGAGCTATGATGACATGGCATGACCCTACCGAACTCCGTTCCATTTTTTTCGCTTTGCAAGTGTAAAAAAAAATATCATAACTAAGAAAAGGGGGGTAAATAGAAAGAAGAAGGCTGAAAACAAAAAAGAGGAGAGGCCTAATCCCATCCAAGAAGGGAAAAAAAAAATAAAAAAGAAAGTGGGAATATGCGTTAGAACAAGTAGTTAATTATGTATATCAACAGGAGAAAAAAAAGGTATATCATGGGATATTGCACATTAGACGCCAAAAAAAAGAGAAAAGAATAAGCAAAAAAAAAAAAAAAAAGATATAACACTCATACTCGATCGCCGTCCTCGTCTGTCCCACCGTGGCGCCGATGCTGTTGTCCCTGCTGCTGCTGATGAAGCTGATGCAGGTGCTGATGCTCATTGACCTTCCCCGCCATCTTCTTCCCAACCTCATAGCTGGAGATCATAATCGCACACGCGGGCGCAACCTTGAGACACCGTGCTGCCCAGCCGCGGAAAAGACCAGACACACCCTCCACCTTGAAGATGTGCAGCAGGAAGCGCGGCGTGGAGAGCTGTTCCGGGTGGAGATGGGGCGCCGGGGCCGACGCTGCGGACGCCGACGAAGGTGCGGGGGCGGATGTGAATTTGGAGAAGGAGGAGGTGCTGAAGGAGGTGCTGGCGGTGGAGAGTTTTGTGGCTGCCGGCGCGCCGGCCTTGGAGCCTGGCTCGTCGCCGCAGTGCAGGAATACCTGCTGGCGGGTCTTGCCGACGTCGAAGGGGGTGGTGATGAAAGCTGCCAGGGCGCCCGATGTGGCGCCCGCGACGAAGCTGTCGAGGAATGTCATGGTGTTGTCCTGGTGCGCGTGTGGGTTTGCGCCGCGCAGGTGCTGGTGGTTGGGCAGGAAGAAGGCGGCCGGTACCGTTTTCACCCGCATATCCGCGAGGATCGTTTTCACAGACTCATACCCCCACCAGTACAGCGCGGAGAACGGCACGTCGCGCCACATGGTAAGTGTCAGCCCCCGCCAGAGCGAGCTGTACCCCTGCGTCTGGGTCATTTGGTGCAGCTGGCGGAGCGTGGCTTTGAAGTGGTCGGTCCCCGTGCCCGACGTGGCTTGCAGCCGTGTCCGAAACATCTCAATCGGGCTTATTACCGACGCAGCTGCTATCCTCGCTATCCCGCCCGCAACTAGCGGGGCGTACGTGTCGTTGAATACTCTGTGGATGGGGCTCCTCTGGTCATAGCGTAACCAGTCGTAGCCGGTAAAATAAATCACATTCGCCGGGATGGCCATCACCAGTGTTGGACTGAGACCTCGCCATAGCGAGAGAGGGCCTTCGTTCCTGGCTATTTTGCGAAGTCCGTCAAGGGTGGAGGTGAATGTCCGCCGCTGAGTTTCCTCCACCGCACAGCCAGCACCCCCGCTTGCTGGTGGGCTACTGAGCGTTGTGCCGTTCGGCCCCACCATGCAGAATTGCGCATTGTTTCCAACCCAAAACACTTCTCGGCAGCAGGCAGTCACGCCCAAGTTTGGAGGAAGCCCCCCGAAAAGAGGGGGCGGTAGGATATCTGGCGATGCCCGGAGGACGGGAGTTTGGGATTGAAGGCGAACACGAACAACGTCGAGAGGTGTCACTGTGGAGATGATGTTAGCACTTGATACTCACTGGCGCAACAGCTCACACCTATCAGGATTATCTTACCGAGTAGGGAGGTTAGCAAACTTCCCCATGTAGCTGACATCATCTTCTGCGCTGCGGAGACATTGTCGGTATGGGCCCCCGAGTTTCCGCTTGCGTTACTTGCAGCCATAGGTACTGTTCTCTCATCGTGTAGTGACGCCTTCCTTTCATCAAGATCGCCGGTGTCTTGCTCTCTCGTGTATGACGCTTGGAAATATGGCCGCGCTGGGACACCCGCATAAGCAGACATTCATCCGGTTTGCCGAAGAGAGTAAACACGCCGGACTGATTGAAAAAAAAGGGAGCTCTCTTGCGTCAAACAAAAAGTCCGGGTCGATATATTTCACTCCGTCCCAAACATGTCCACAGCCGAAGTATCCAAAGGCCCAACAGAGAGTGTATGACTAGACGTTCCAAGTTCCGAACTGGCAAACTTAGAAAAAAAGTTGTCAATGCCGCCATGCGCTCACTAAGCAGATCGCCGAATCGGGCAAAATTGAGGCCGCTCGGAGAAATTTAAACCCGGTAACGGCCGAGATTTGCCGAAAGGGCGTGGGGGGATGACATAAGCAGTTGACATAGACTAATCCAGGTCTGGTCTAGCGTCTATATACCTCATCGGTTCCCAGGCTGAATTAGTCATCGCCTAACGTTGACATCGAAACTGTAAACGAGAATGGATGGCAACATGGATATACCCATACCGGATCAAACAAACAGCATCTGCAGTGTGCCTGCTGAGAGTCCATAATGGTATTGATGGAAATGGAGTTGTATGTTATTTAACGTGTTTATATGGAGGTTAGGCTGCAGAGATTCGATCTCTACCACAGTTGACAATCCCCTCTCCCCGGGTAAAGAGACCCTTGTTTGGCAAATATAAAAACCCGCTGCAATGGAACCAAATACCGATGAACTCGAGTCCTTCAGGCGACAATGGCGGGAGGAAGTATCTGCCCGGGCGAAGGGTACTGCTACTTCGCAGCCCAAAGCTCGACAGACTGCTTATCCGCTGCCCACTGCCTCGTCCACCCATAAAATCCCTCCGCGGCACCCAGCCACGGACCAGGTAGATGAAGATGAAGAAGAAAAAGTGCCAGCAGCGGGGGGAGTGTCTGCGCCGCACAAGCATGAAGAACTAGTAGAACAGATGCGGACACACCATGTTACTTCTGGCGATGATGACTCTTTCCATCGCCATCCGGAGAAACCGCCAACCTCTGCCCTCGAACATTTCGAAGCTGCGGCACAGAAGGAAGCTCAGGGGAATCTAGGATCCAGCTTAGACTTGTATAGGAAAGCTTATAGGGTAGCCACCACACCCGACTGATGGGGACGTCTCCTATTTATTGTTGAAATGCTAACCCTTCTGCTATATAGCTTGATTCCAAGGTCGATCAAGAATACCGGAAGAAGCACTTTCCTCCGGCCTTGACATTGCCGGGCATCAACCCTTCAGCAGCTCCAGTTACCGTCCCAAATACTGCCCATCATTCCCAGGAAGGGCCCGTTCTGTCTACAGCGGAGCTAATTGCCTCATTTGCCTCAAGTCCTATTCTCGGTGCTGGCCCAATCATTGAAGGCACCCCACCACCGCCTTGCCCAATCTCAAAAGTCCCATCCGAAGTACTTGTGGAAATCCTCTGGCATGTGGCCCTTTTGGATCCCGCTGCTTTCGGGCGCCTGTCCCTTGTTTGTAAGCGACTGGCGTATCATTTCGTTCGTGAGAACCACATCTGGAGGAGGTTATGTCAGGGGCATGAATTTGGTTTCGGGGCCATGCACTATGACTTCGCTTGTGATGTGAAGTGGCATCGGATAAACTCCTTTTTGTCGAAATTCACTCTGTTCCCCTTCGGCCAGACTAATCTACAGATTCCAAAGCCCCTTCTATCTTGGAGCCAAGTATTCCAGGCCTTCCCCAGGATCAGATTTACAGGAGTATATATCAGTACAGTTAACTACAATCGTCCTGGTGCGAATTCCTCTCTGCATAATGTCTCCTGGAACGCTCCAATCCATATCGTGACATATTATCGTTATCTGCGGTTCTACCCGGACGGTACCGTAATATCGCTGCTGTCGACTACCGAGCCTGTCGACGTTGTTCCCCATATCAGTAAAGAAAATCTCGAAATCCTGCATGTTGGGACCCCCGCCCAAGCCCACCATCGACACCAGCATCACACTTCAGACACTACTCAAACGGCGGTTCCTCTTGCAAACCCAATTCCTCCAGTTGCCGCTGCCGCACTGAAACATTGTCTTCGCGGCCGATGGCACCTTAACAACCCCTACCCGCCAATATCACCACCACCAGCAGCGGTAGCATCAGAGCAGCTAGAAGGGTCTGATAGCGTTCCGCCTATGACTTCAGCACCCCTAGCAAGTCCTACCCCGCCACCAAGCAAATTCCGACCAGCAGCTACCGCGTCCTCTACTACCAGTGGAAATGACATCCTACCAGACCCCCGTGATCTGTTCGTAGAAACTGAAGGCGTAGACCCGAAATATACGTACACAATGCACCTCGCTCTCCGATCGACTAGCGGCGGCCGGCATGTGGGGGAGCACGTCACGTCAAACCCGTCGAAAAATACGAAGCTCATGTGGAAGGGATTTTGGAGCTATAATCGCCTCACGGACGATTGGGCGGAGTTTGGCTTGCGGAATGATCGGGCTTTCGTATTTAGGAGGGTTCGGGGTTGGGGGATGGGATAGAAGTGGCTGCGCTGTGCGCTGGTGCTAGCTGGTTTTGTTCTTCATTTTTCGTCTGCCATTTATGACGTGTTACACACAGCGGGCGCGCGATGTTACCTTTTTTGTTTATGACGTCTACATAACTGTTGTTGGAAATCTACATTTTATATGGTAAGACGTAGATATGTAAGCTTTTTGGATTTATACAAAGCCACTGCATATCACATGTGGACGGGATACACATGCGAGGAGCAAGAAATTGGATAGACGAAACAGCGAATTAAAGAAGGGGTATCATGTTTTCGATCGTAAAACGTATTTCGTAGAGACTGGAAAAATGAAAGGGGCCGACAGAATCAGCATATAAACGGCTAGAATGCTAATGCCCACACAATGCTACAAGGACGCAAATGATCAATCCACGAGTATGACCCAGCACGATAAACAAGTTGTTCGAACGCAGGTTAGCCAGGAACGCCCCGTCCATCATTGTAAAATGAAATGTGTAAAAACAATCGCAAAGACCAAAGACCGTGCACGCAGCTCACGCCACAATCTTGTAGCTCCCCCCGCTCACGATCTCCAACTTCCCCTTAGCCACCATCTGGCTCAAAAACCCTCTCAGCTCTTCACTGCTGAACGGGAACCCACCGGGCACTACGATCTTCAGCATCATGATGATCCGTTGCAACGGCATCGCGCCCTGGTTGGTCAACATGCCCACAATGAATTGCCAGTACAGATCCATCTTCGCCATTGCTGCAGCGTCTGCGGATTCCTTGCTCGCTGCTGCTTCTGCTGCCTCTGCGGCTGCGACGGCGTTTGCGGAGGAAAAGTTTGTTGACGATGGGCCGGGTGCGCCGGGTGCGCGTGGCCCCGTTGAGGATGGATTGGCGGTGGTGGCCTCACCGCTTGTGCGTGTTGGGTCATTTTCGTCGTCTTCGTCTGGTATCGTTTCTAGGACTCGGAAGGTATTAGGTTGCGGCTCTACGAGTATACGCTTGCTGAGCCAGAAGAGACATGCGCTGCGGGCGAGGGAAGGGGACATTTCGAGTTGTTGGGAGAGTTCGGAGATGGTTTTGGTTACGGGGCCGGGGTGGGAAGTAGACGGAGCTGGTGTTTGGAATGCGTATATTACGGCAGCTTGCCAGGTTGTGACTTCCGCCGTGAACACGCGATCTTCCAGGTCTAGTTCCACGGTGACTTGGCCCAGACCGTTGAGCCAGGTGAGCTTGCGCGATTGCTTCAATGACTCGAAGCCGGTGGAATATTTTTCTTGCAACGAGGCAATTTCCGAGGGAACTTTGAATTGAGGGTTTTGCAAGATGGGCCAGAAAAGGCGGGATAAGATCTTAGCGTGTAACTCAGGCATGTTAGATTTATCTGTATTTCCAAGCTTCTGGTCTGAGCGAATGGATGAATCAACACGTTCTGAGCTTTGAACATCGCGGAGCATAACCTGACAAGCCTGGAGGGCTGAATCACCAAATCGAAGCTTCAGTAATTCAAGCAAGGACACCTCCAGATCATAATTGTCGCTCTTTTTGAGGAGCCGCTCTCCAAGAACTTTCTGCAACTCCCTCACAAAGGCTTCCTTCGTATCAAAGAGGCTTATTAAACTGCCAATGACGTCGGAGTTTTTGGACTTTCTGTAATCTGTAGCAACATCAATCGGATCTGGCATCCAATTCATGTCATCCCAGTCTAGCTCGCCAGAGTCATCCTGAAGCAAAAGTTCATGTGCCTTTGACAATTCAATCGCCAATTCAACGAGAGTATCTGGGCTTGAAGTGATAGGCTGTCCATCAGCATCCACAGTATCAGCTAGAAGGCCCCCTACGATCACCTTCACAGTATCATCACGATCTCGTAGATATCTTCGAATCGGTCGAGCAACGTGATTCAGAAGGACTCCTCGTGGGTCTAGCTGGGTAAAGGCGTGGATGATTGAGATATAAATTTGTAATATTTGAACAGTTGAGGCTCCAGGGTGAAGAAGTCGCTGTACCAACATAGAAACAAAGGAGCTAACTAGATATAATCGCGTAGCAGGATTAGTCGTGTAATGTTTCAAGTCCTCGATTGCGCCGCTGCTCGAGTCCCACTCGACGATTACATCGAAGAGCTCACTGATTCGAAGGGCGCCTAGTCGCGCAATCCCCATTTCTTGCCACCTCTCGACGTCTCCTAGCGTGACATCCAGTCGTTCCTCAGGCACGCCGCCTTCACCGTCATTGGTTTTGAAAATGTGTAAAACCTGAACCACCAACCGCGCAAACACATTTTCGGTCCACTGCCGCAAATGTTCTTTGACAAGCGAGGGCGATTCCCATTGACCCGCATAGGCAGACGTAATAAATTCCGTTAACATATTGTTCATCACACCTGCGAATAATTTTTGGCCATTACTGCCCCCAAGCCCAACGTCTTGAAGTCCCTCTAATAGATGCAACAGCTGATTTCTGGTTCGCGCGACTTCCTCCTTTTCGCCACTCATCATCTGCAGTCTTCGTTCCGGGGACGGTTCGTTTTTCCAATGCGTATACGACGTGGTGAATATTTGGTCGATTTCCATTTCATCCTCGGCCGTATTGTCATTTTCAAGGTTAAATTCTTCGTCCTCTTCGTTATGAACGCCTAGAATAAATAAGCTCTGTGTGGCAAGCTCCTCAGAGAGTAGATATGAAATGTCGCCGGGTGGAAGCGCAAATGTGACGATAGTATGGAAGTTCCTTTGTAGACGAGTGAAACTTTGCTCTTGGTTTGCAGGATCTATCAATGGAGATAAATATAGGAGAAAAGGTGCGAAGTAGACGGTTTTTATTAATCTTAGGTACCGGACCAATTTTAATAAGATATCAGACTGATTTCGAACTTTCAACCCCTAAATTGCACCAAGGCTCCAACATTAGTCCAAACAATGGCGTGCGAAATGTAGCAGGAGTTATTGAAACTCGGAGACGAACCGCAACCAGAAAATCCCGGAAATTTGTTAGAAAGTGCCTCCGCATCTCAGTCAGATACCATTCCTTCACGTCATCCTCCTTTGACGCCTGGCGTAACGCTTTGCCGGGGGAAGAGTCCGCCCCGACGTAGAACAGGCAGTCGGTCACCAATTGGGGCGGAGGCCCCTTTGCCCATCGTCTTAACAATGTCTCCTCATCTCGCGTCTCGTCATCATCTCCATCTCCGTTGTTTCTGAAGCCCTCGTCAGGAATTGACAGAAATGCAGTTGCAGTATGCCATGCTCGATCCCAAGTAACCTGCTCTGGCACATGTTCTGGTTCTGAAGATCGGTGAGCGCCTTGCTGGCTATACCCGCCGCTGTCGGAAGTTTCACCAGCTCGTGTAAAGCTCTGGACGGGACTTGAGACCGGGGTCGGAGATATGTTGCTCAATGGAGCGGGGGGAAAGACGGAATCAAATACTCGTTTACGGCTGATTGACAGCGGGGTATTTTGGAACATTGCTTGTCGAATGACGATTATTCGAGATATTTTCGCGTTTTCAGTTGGATTTAACAGGTCTGAACAAGAAACCGAGTCATCCCTACTAGTTAAATGGAGGTTAGTAGCATGGAGTTATCTGGAGGTTTAGGATATTGTCACCTAGTGAGGTGCTCCTGTCGCCCTCCGCGGTATATATCAAACATTGCAGTCGAGGCTGCGGAAGTTGAGAAACCGCGGCTAGAACACGTGATCACGTGAAACAGTTGTATTTCCAATTTGAGTCAACCCACCCAGTGGACGACGGGAGTGACGGAGCAGACTACAACTAACAGAGGTTCAATTCCCTTCTCATGCCAAAGCAGGGCTAGCATTAACACTGGGAGGAATTCATTCAAGAATAACACAATGCATTTTCTGGTTACCATCAAGTCAAAACTGGGGGCAAGCAGGCAAGAAATCTGTATCTACAACGATAATCAACGGGTATCAAACAGCTCACTTTCGCTCTCTAATAGCGTTGGGTACATTTCACACCATTGTCCAGTGGATATCACTAGCCACAAGCACGAATTGAATAAATCGACGCCAATGCTTCAATAACAAACGGGAAACAACAATCTAAAGCAAAGATCCATTAAGGGAGGAAGTATGTAGCAACAAAATGGCATCGGCAAACCAAGATAAGCAACAAGATTGGTTTAACGTAAATATATTTCCCAGCGCACGGGAGCCATAGGTCATGATACGGAGGTTCGTAATTCCAGTTTTTAGATACTATATATATGCGAATATGGCTCGATGTAGTTGTGACCATTGGCCAGGATGAGATTCTCCGGATTGATCCCTATAGGATCTGTTGTAGTCTGGATTTATCTCTCCTTTTCGTCAACTTTTTCCCACTCGCTGTCCGTACTCACGTAGCCAGAACTATCGGGGCCGTTTCGTCGCTTTCGTAAATCTTCCGCCTCATTCGGTGGAGGAGCACGGGAAGCTCCAGTGTTCCGAATCGGGGGAGGCCCCATTAAACCCGATGGCACTGTAACTGCCGGTAATTTGGGTTCTCCTCCCGCAAGGCTTTCGGTTTCGGTTTCACTCTCCGTGTCAATCGCTCCGGGTGGCCGTCCTGTAGGTCCCTTCTGGGTTGGCTGGGACCGGGAGCTGCTGGAGGGCTCTGACTGTGCTCGGGAAATTTCTAATTCTTTCACAAACCAGTTTATCGCGCCCCATAGACCGCCACATATGATCGAGAGGACAACAAAGTGGATGCTGTGAGTCGCAAACAGAAGGGCAAATAGGAGCAGCTGGAGAGCAGCGAAGGTTACGTTTGTTGCGAGGACTAAGGTAGGTGTAGGCCCTGGGGTGAATATGCTGGACCAGAGATTCTCCATAAAAGAGGCCATTCTGCGTGGATATTCTGCAGCTATGACGCTGAGAGGAGGGGGTTTTCCGTATCGTTGAGGATATTGGTGGACCAGCCGGCAAGACTAAGAACGTTCCGGGATATCGAAGGAAAATGGCAAACGACAGGGTTATAGCAGGAGGAATTAGAACACGTATATCTTTCGAATAATAGTCAGTTTGTCTTTCGCAGCGCCATGTTTTTTACCCTGGTGCCTTAAAAACGGAGCGTTGCTGCCAGATGGAGGGGTCGGCTTCATAAGTACCTACTTTTGCAGATAGCGCCAAACGCGCGCGAACCCAAATCAATCGAGGGTTTGTTATGCAGGGATGTTCACAATAGTTTGAATGGGAATTCCAAAGTTGGGTGATTTTGATCTTGCTCCAAGAACTGTGCTAAGCGATCAAGATAACACTCCACAGTCAAAGAGGCATTCCATGCCTCTGCCCATCTGCTGGGAGAAATCGTTGTCATTGTGATGATGATGATGATATCGGCCAGCTGATACCGGCGAAGATCCCCGCATCATTGTTGATCCGACAACCGCCGGATGATGTGCGGATGTTAAGTTAATCCGCTCCGGCATCAGAAACACACCATCGAAACCTGTGCTGTCAGCCTGCAAACAGTAAACACCTCGAGGCTTACAATTGATCTGGTGTGATCCGCCGGATGTGCCAAAGCCAGTAGGTTACGGCCTTTAAAATCTGGGTGGACATGTTTCTGATAATCAATAATGGGTGAACGGCCCGATGAAAGCTATTACATGCATGAACGCGAGGCTTCTCCGGCGGTATGAAATATATATCTGATCACCACACATACCCATTACCGCACTTCGATTTTCAATCGCATGCCTTTTCAAGCGTCGTTTCAGCTTCATCCATGATCAAGACTCGACCCGTCTTTCATGAATCTTCCGTTATCTCACATTCTCAGGCACCGTCAGACGCGCATCTTCAATCCTGAAGAAGTTTTTCTTGATTTATCAGGAGCGAGCAAAAGCGCTGGTTTGATTGACCATATGGGCACAACAGTAAGTAGCGATTCAATGCTATGGAACGTCGATACTGCACCAATATATTGAACGCTCGTACGATGTCATTTTCGAACCCCCCTATTTAGTTAGGGGAGAGAAGGGAATCTAACTTGCGTTGGAACGTTAGTATGTGCGCCTGGCTGAAATGGGTAGTAGGATCGCATGGTCTCCAGCTGAGAAGCTCAAGGATTCCATCCCATACCTTGCTGTCGCATTCGCCATTTTTTCGGCGGTTGTTGGGCATGACTACAGTTTTCTTTTACCCTTTGTCCTGCGGACGACTTCTCGTTGGTTACATACCTCTGCCCAGCTGCGCCACAAGCAAGCCATTCCGCCTTCCAGGGTGAGGCTGTGCGTAAGGCTGAACTTCCCATTATTAGTAACTAAACAGTGGCGTCGTGGGCTTGTTGGGGGGCAGTCAACTCAGAGCAGCCCTACGGCGAACAATCCTCCAGCTTAAAAACTGCTCGAGCGTTGGTTCGGCGGGTTTCCACGTGAGTTAATAATAGGCCCCCCGCTTTATCTGCCATATCCGTTATTGTCCATTATTATACTGTCCACGGGCCTTCAGGAACAATACCGCCATTGCTAGCGTCAACTCTGATCGGACGAAGGAGTCAAATCCATGCTTCCCACCAAGGAACTTTCAAGCGAATGCCAAATTCCCAAACCATTACTCGCAGCTACTAGCAATATTGGCTCTTGTAAGAGGACAGGTGCGGAATTACGGAGTGCAGATGCCGTACACTTTCCCATCCTAAACTATAATAGGCAAGGACAGGGAGAGATCAAAATATCGGAAGTTGGTCTCCAAACCCCGCAAATTCCGGTTGAGAGCACCCGCGAGCCCCTATCATAATCGCTCGTCGACAACCTTGGCTCTTAAAGTTGCCCTTTCCAGATTCTTTGAGATTGTCCATTTTGTCGGTTGATTGCGTAATTGCGTTCATTGGCGTTCTTGCTAAACATCCTCTGGATTTTGGTTTATTTCTTAGTGCGCTATAGTAATTGTTACTGAATAGTTTGAATGCCGCGTTGAGGGGAGTGTGGGCCCTTGGGCTAATAATGGATGATGGGTTGAACGGCTGGCGATAAGCAGGCAAGCGATGGATTGGCTTTACAAAAACGAAAAACGCTCTCCTTTTTCCAATTGGCAACATGGGGGTCGTGGGAGTTTTATGGCCCCCAATAATGGCATTGTTCGTCACCCTTATTGCTGCGGACAATCAAGCAAGGGCCCAGGGCCAATAAGTCAGGCCCACCCTGAAACGGACTAATAATCTGTGGGCTCAAAAGCGTTTTTTGATTGCTGGTTGAATTATAACGGCTGCCAGATGTTGCTGCCTCTTTCACCTCCCTACCCAGCCTTATGCAGCTAGACAGAGGGATGAAAGGCCTTCTCCGTACATCTCAACTCACCAGCCCCATTCACTTCCTCAGCGCCGAGGTCAAGGGCCGATGTTGTTCAACTCTCCTGGGCTCGCTTCCCTCCGGCCGGGCCGCTGCCGCATGCACTTAGCATTCCCTGAATGGCAGGGCTCTAGTGCAAAGATTGTGGCCTCCATGGATCGAAACCCTGGATTCAAGGCTGATCGAGAAAATAGCCAATAGCCACCCGACCCTGCAACAACAAATGGATGCATGCAATGAAACCGATGGAAAGCAGCCTGTTCATCTTTTGCCGTGTCCATCTACTCTACAGTCTCGATTTCTCTTTCTCCGTTTATTGCAGGGAGTAGCCGAGTCTTCTTCATATTTGATCTGTGTATACACGTGTCAAATATCCATGCCCGATTGTGGCTCACACCATTTAATGGGAACCCCAAAGCAATGAGAGCAGCACCTTTGCGGGGCTATGGAGGAAACGGAACTGGAGAAGTTTATTATTATAATGCTAAGAATAGTAATAATACCGATAAACCAGCAATATGCGTCGCACTGCCGAGGGAATACCATACTCCCGTGCGAAATGATACGTTACGGACTGGCTGCATTGGAGCCGCAAGTGCCGAATCGGCTACCTGGATTGGAAACTTGGGTTGGGTGGCTAGCAGTGCGCTAGAGCTGGCATTTTTCTAACTTGCGGCGGCCCCGAGAAGCTTTTATTCAAATACAACAATAAAAAAATGAGGAGATAAATTTCAGGGGACAAACAAACAATGGTGTGTTAAAATAAGGTGCTGAGCCCGGGACTAGGCCGCTTGTAAAATAGAGTACGTCAACGGAGCGCTGATTGGCTGTCCGCAAACTCTATTTGGCGCTAAAATAAGCGCTCAGGACCTGGAAGTTTTCGGCTTCTCATAGCCAATCCGGGGCCATGACGATGGGAATCTGCAGAACAAGGCTGGTTTAGCCTTTTCCTGAGTGGACGCTGGATGCAACCATGGTGCGTTTACCCGCTTCAGCAAGAATGGTGCCTGGCGATAGGAGTTCCCGAGGTCTCTTCTGGCAGAAGTTGAATCTTGAACTGATCTGTTGCGGCATATCCTGGAGAAAATGAATCTTTTTTAAAGGATATTTTGGGGGCAAGGGTCGTCATGGTAAAGGAGTACCGATTTTTAGTTTTGAAACGCTTTTTCAGGGGCTTTTCCATCGTCCAGCGGATGCATTATTAAACCACCAGTGCAACGCTAGTCGGGATGGGGATAGAGACTCTAAGCCCGGTATCCACCTGCAAAACTGGGCCACCCGCGTCTGGAGATGGGGGTACAAAGAAGTGCTGTGGTGGTAACGGTTCTTAGAGGAATGGAAAACATTTTTGAGGTAATTCGTGCTTTTCCAATTTTCTTGCTGGGCCACAGAATCAGGCTGATATCGGCTCCTTAGACTTCATTAGATGGAGGTTGCTCCCAGGGCGGCATGGGCGGGTCGATCACAACGCTCACATGATCACAGCTGCCGCAAATCGGCTGTTGTTTGCTGAACAATCAACCTCGCACTAATAAACCACCACCAACTCAGCAGCTGCGCCTATATGGACCCACCATCTTGGCAATTCGCTAGCCCTCGAAGATAACGATTCCTTTGCCGTTTGCTGGAACCAACTGTTGGCTCAGGTATCGTTGGCATGCCAAATGTCAGCCTCTGTGGGCTCATGAAGCATTGGTAGCACTGAGCTTGTGAGAACACTGTGAGAGTAACTCAGGCCAGGGAGAAACTTCGCAGGTGGTTAAGGCTTGGCCGCCAGCGTTGCGCACTGGGCACTGGGCACCCTAACCTCGCTCCTTCTTCATCTGGACTGGCGGGACGAAGCCTTATCTGCAAGCGTTGCAGACTAGGCTGAAGACAGGAAATGCCACTCATGCAGGCTAGCCATCGACGACTTGCGAGATAGTTCAACAGGGCGATGGCATGCGTGATAATAATGGTACTAGCCCAGTAGCCTGACTATCATTAGCCTGACTGGAACCGCTGGGTGGTACGGCGTACGTCGCCCAAGAAAACAAACCAGAGGGAATTGTCTGGTTCTTAGGGCTCGTTTCGGATTCGCCCAGGTGCAGCAACCCTCCTTCGCCCTAAAATAACCTTGCATGGGAAAATCGTCGTTGGTTGGGACGGGAGCGTTTATCCCTGGCAGCGTCGCCAGGAGAAGACAAACCGCCCATGATAGACAACCTCCCCCGCCAAACATTGAAGCTATTGTCGTTCCTATGAATTTCGGATTAATTACCGTAAACCAATATCCTCGCGGATGTGCTGTACAAGAAGCTATCATCACGTTTCTCATCTGGTGCTTGAATTCGCCAATTAATTACCCTGTTGAACTGGGTCTATCATGAGCTGTCGAGAGCATGAACCGAGTGGCTTGGCTCTAGCTTGGTGGAAGTCTAAAAGGGCATTAAACTCAACCGATAGATTACCTGCCCGAACGATACCAAAATATGTCGCCTAGCCCCCAAAATTTCGTAATGGAGCCGCTTGGGGACCTTCCCCCTTACCCCGGCGGCTTTGGCAGCTCGACGGACTTCTGCCGCTCTGGGCCGTTTTAGGTATCCATCAGCTCTTGGTTTGGCTCCTCCTTCCTTACAGCCTCATGATAGCCCTTGTGAATCGCCATCCAAAGTCCTATCCATTTGATGATCTCCACTTCAATATTTTGGGCCTAACTTAAAGGACGCCAGGGAGAGTTGGAAGCGTATGAACGTACGCAGCGAATGTCACCCACTAAAAAGGACTTCGGCCTAGCCACCCCAACTTAACAACTCCGCCTTGGATGAAGCTATGAAATGGATATTATTGTATTCGTCGCCCTAATCTCGCGGGGCTCTAATGACTCTCTATTACAACCTTTATTTGAAGAGGTCAGAATGGGAAGGGGACTGTAGAACCCGGGATTTTGTCTTTTGGGATGTGGAACTAAACTACTGGCATCAAGGTACTTGGTCTGTTACAACCCTGTTAATGCGAATTCCGTGTACTGGTCTTGGGGAGCGGTATTCAAAACTAATGTGCAGAATCACATCGGGATCGGGGTACTATAGCATGTGTCAGGATACTGGAGAGCGAACAAGCTCCTTAGGGCTGAGTTTAATTTGTCATCCAGCAATTTCGAAGCGTGGCGAACGACTTTGCACCCCTAATTTGGATATGATGAATCGAGCCTGCTCGATGGGCTGGCATGAATGGGGCTAAGCTCCAACGCAATGGCTGAGTGTTTTGGCTGGGCATCTGTTCTTAAAACAGAATGGGGTGGAGAGGCTGGCAGCTACTTTAAACTGCTACCCCCCAAAACGGTCGCCCTCATTTTCCTCTAATATATTTCCATTTCTTTTATAACCCTCATAGAACTGCGGTTGAGAATCATTATCATTGCCACTGCCGCCGTATCTGCTACGAAGGGGTCTGTTGTGCGGGGAACAACTATTTCACAGCTAATAAAACTCCTATCTCCAGCGCCCTCTTTTTTATCCAGAGTACATGATTTTGTTCAATACATGTATGCATCCCACCACTTCTCTTATTTATCTCTTTTCCTTTTCTCGACCGGTAGAGCGCCTTTTTTTTTTTAACTACAGCATGTCATCACAAAGACGTCAACAATCAAGACACTCATCTCGCCAAAGATCTAGGAGTTCTCGGAGTGATCAACAAGCTACAATTACTGCTGCGCAGTTTGAAGGCCTAAACATTTCGTCCCGTACCCCGCCACCACCAATTGCCGTTCACCGCGCACCAGAATACGTTCCATCCGATCTGAGTGATCTTGATGGGAATTTAGCAGTCGCAGTCAGTCAAGCACAACAAAACTGGCCGCCATTCCAAATGACAGCTACCGTCAATTCGAGTTCAGCACCACAGCCGTTTACTGGAGTGCCCAACTCCGAACTCAGATACAGCGGCTTCCCTTTGAGACAAGAGCAATATACCACAGAACATATGAAGTGGGTGAAACAACCAATCCGTTGTGCAGAAAGAAGCAATTTATTTATTCCGAAGCTCACGATTCTCGTTGGACAAAAGCAGTGCCTTTCACTACAATATGCCGTCGCATTCAGCAGCCTTTGCGCAACCCGCTTATTATTACGCTGGAACCGGCCATGCGCAAATTCCAGGTATTAGCATGATCCGACTCCCTTTATTGAACTGATAGTAACAATATTCAATCTAGCATACGGAATAGAAGCCGAATCCTCTTCGTCGCAGGAATTTCCAACTAATTTTGCCAACCGGAATCCTCCTCCACAAGGATCTATTCCCCAGGATGGCTTGATAAATATGCCTCCGCTAGGCGGACATCATTATTCGATTCCGCAATCTCAGGATTCTTCCACAAGACAATATAAAGATAGAATATCAATTACATTATCTGAGCACCACGCGCCGGATCAGGTGTCCCGTTCAAGCAATTCACGCGATGAATACATACAGCACGGATTTACCTGCCATCCTACTACGGAACCATATTCCAATCCTTCTACAAATATGGCTTCCCTCACCCCAGATTATTTGAACCACCCAGCACCCAACGTTACCGGCCATGCTTATCCCGCCTCGTAAGGAACCATCACTTGAATATCTAAGCCAACTAGAGGTGACTAACAATTTTATCCTCCACAGCCCCTCACTGTATGAACCGCTACACCCATATCAAAGGTGAGTTGAAACAAGACCCTGTTATACTAGCCGCCTACCTATGGCCGATTCTAGTTTTCTCAAATTCTTATTGTGCTGGTTCTAGACAATATTCCTTTTCACCTATTCCCGATACAGGGGTCCCCGCAACCTCAGCTCCAGCTGACGATTTTTCTACTCCCTATAGCGTCTCACCCGCCCCAGAAGACCAAGTACGGATTGTAAACTCTAGACCGAAACCGCAGTGCTGGGATCATGGTTGTAATGGCCGTGAATTTTCTACATTTAGCAATTTGCTGCGTCACCAACGTGAAAAAGCAGGCACCGCCACAAAATCGGAATGTCCACATTGCGGAACTGTTTTCACCAGAACAACCGCACGGAATGGACATCTTGCGCAGGGTAAATGCAAGGCAAAGCGCGAACAGCAATAGCACGGCAGCAGCAGCGGAGAGGGAGATAGTGTTGGTGCGCTCTGATTATCTACTAAGGCATTGATATCAATTTTTGTTCGCGGTGGGCGTTTATTATTTCTGAAGGCGCAACTGGGTAGGTGCATACATTGGGGGACTGGAGCCCCAATCACCCTTTCCGACTACTTTTTCTTTTTTCTCACTCTAGCCGTCTTTCTGCACACAAAACTATGTATGCGGCCTTTTCAGCATCATCTCAGCGTATCTGATTTTAGCATCAGCATCTCATGACTTAAAAAAAGCCAATGACAAACCTAATCCCTCTCCTATCTTCAACCATTGCGATATACGGGTTGAAGAAAAACTACATCCAGAAAGATAAAAATGTAAAACTCAGGAAGCAATGGGATAAATACGAGAGGATGCTCCAGTTTCTTACACTTGAACCTGGGGCCCCCTGCCTCCAAATCATGGGCATGAACCCGGGATATTTTCAATTGGGCAATCGACCGTCATATGATCTATGGATATTAGCTGAGCATGCTCTTACATCAGATCCTTGAAAGTTAATATCGTAAGCTGTTAAACTGCCGTCTCCGTCTCTGCACTTTGTATCTCGACTTGAATACGAGTGAATCACTGGGTATTTCTGACATATTATTGTTCTGGCTGGACCCTGGCAATTAGCGGCTTCGAAGGGTTGCAGCTTACATATAGTATGTTTCCACCAGCTAGCCGACTTTATTTGCTTTTTCTTTGGTGTGGTGCGGATTGTGGCCCGCGCGGAATTAGGGGTGCCGTGTACTGTAAGTCCGTAGATCAGGCACCAGATAACTTTGGTCGCAGGCTGGCTTTTTTCTTCGACTTTTAAGCTCATCATGGCATGACAAGATGGCCTTTTGCACTCTCAATAATAGCTATGATGTTCTTGTTCCCGAGAAAAGGCCGCATTGTTGAAGTTGGGGAAATGTTATCAGGCCCCGCAGGTTCTAGTCGGAGCGTTGCGAGTATTCCCGGGGCCACGGATGGCTTATCAGCCTCGACCGATTTTCTTCTCCTCAATATTTCCTTTTTCTCCTGTTACATTTTCTCTTAGATCACTGGATTCGTCGGGTATCCTGCGCTAATAAACGCCCGAACCAACCGCCAAATTGGGAGCGATACACGAAGTTCGAGTTCATGTGCTGGTGGGCGGTGGCCGAAAGCTGAACTGCCTAGCGTCGATAAAGGTGGGGGCTGGGCGAGTATCGAAGGGCCAGCGAGTGATGAAGCTCTCCCGTCGCAGCAGGAATACAGGTAAAAACTCCATTTTTCTTCTAAAATTCCGAGGATTAAAGGAGACCATACGGGGCTCGTGAGCATGATAGTTATCATTATTTGCTAATAATGTCAAGGCTAGGTCCCTAACGTAGTGATTATCAACTCGTTCGCCCAAGGTTATGTACCGTGGGCAACTGGTGAGAAGTTCCCCAGTAATGCGGGATATACTCTGCCCTGTTGTAGCCAATGTTGGCAAAGCTGTGTGTGCATGGATCGGGAAATTTGGCCGCTTTGGCTGGTTGGATGCCTTTAGGTACGCTATTTCTTGCACCAAACTAGGCCACACCCCCCATTTTGGCGCTGGCAGTGATTCACACCAGGGAATTTTGCAGCGGAGAAAAGAACCCCTGGTAGACAGCTGGAGAGGAGGTATTTTGTTTAGTTTGTATGCACAATAATGAGACGGACCACACATGCAAAGTGCGCGTGTACTTTCAATTAAAATATCAGCCGGACCCGAGAACCTCGCGAGGGCATCAGGTCAAAGCGGCGCGGTGTGGTCTGACGTTGCGCATGCAGCATGATTATTATTACCACTAATCTTCACGGAATAATTCCACAGAAAATAAGAAACGCTGCTTCCAAGAGGGGCGGGTGTTTAAACTTTAAAACCCCGCTAAGAACCCCCTAAAAGTCGTCTTGATTGCCGGACAGCCCCAGCATCACTAGTCCGTACGAGGCTGTGAGGAGCGATGTAACTTGCGCCAACGACTCGTTCGATTCCTGTTGCTTGGTTTTCATGATTCGTGTTATCTTCTTTTGAGCAAAACCAATACTCCGTAATGTTTTTATGATGCCACGCCACTTCCCCTCAGCGTTTTCGGTGTTTCTTAGAGTTACGTCAAGCGACAAGTCCCTGACGAACCGTTGCTCGCAAGCTATGGGTAAGCTATATAGCTACTGCCAAGTGACATAACTTGGCAGTGAACGAATCGATGAGAGTCTGGAGAGCGCCTTGCGCCGCAATCGATGTTTGGGCCATGGTTCCTCAGGGATTCTGGAAGTAACTGGGCGCCTTGTAATTTGCTATCTCCGAACTGGGTGTTACAATGCAGGCTTCTTCCATTATTGCAGGGTCCGAGCACGCATTCGGCTTCCAAATCACGACAAATTCACATCCAAAACTGGAAAGTCCTGATGACAGGGATCCCGTCAGACGAAGCAAATCGTGCCCAGGTTGAGGGTAGTCCTTCATGACAGTAGCCAAAATGGGCACAATCTCGGGGATTTAAGGCCATATTTGGGTGACCCTCGCTGGTTTTAAGTTTTGTACGACCAAGTTGGTATTTCAGCTGTCTCAACGGGGTTTAGGTCGCCCTTTCAGCCCTACAGGCTGACGCTTCTGTTTCAGCTCCGCGCTGGGCTCGATGAAGCTCACCTCTGAGGCGATTGGACTGTCCACCAGAACCAGAGTCAGCCACGCAAATCCTAGTCGGCCAAGCCATTTCTCACCAACCTCTAGCCTATCACCTTGAAGGCAGTCCCAAGGATGTACATTGCCGTTTCTCGGTCGGCTTTCGGCTTCGGAGTGAACATAGAGCGAGGCGTCTACTTGTGTGGAATAATCAATTAACTTATAATAATGAGCTGCAACTGTATCGAGGTATCGAGAACGGCTGCCCGCAGCCCCAAATTGAAGGGTAGTTTTGACGGGAGGAACAATATCTGCTGGTTAACTAGCTAGACAACATCTAAGATATGAATATAATTCTTTGACTCCCTCAGCCCTGAGCGAGAATAATGACCCCCACGAGTTAGGTTGGGCTTGGATATTTTGTCGCGCGATTTCCCAGTTTGGCTGCAAGTAATCACGTGAGCACACATGACTAATCCTTATCAGATCGTGATTCACGTGACTAGACCGCCGACAACAATGCATCGCAGAACAAACTTCGAGTCATGGCAAGAAAGCCGCCAGCGATTGTCGCATGAGATGACTCTTGTACCAACGTAGAGAACATGTCGCCTTTGTCCTGACTATATATACAGCTGGTATCTGCCTGACTGTAACGTTTGTCTCTGATTTCCCCCATTGCTACCCTCTTGCAGACTCAAAACCCGCATGCGCCTAGTTTCATCATCATTTAAGCCCGGAGCTCAAGATGGTCCAGTTACTCCATCCAGTCCCACAGATCCATTATTCTCGTACAAGTACTCGGCATTTAGACCTCTTATACTGCGCCTACGGACCAGCCCGACTACGGATTTACCCTTAAATCGAACTTAAAAAGTTTGACAATAGGAAACGGGAGGCCGATGCCTATCGAGTCTGGTGGATACGTCGAGAATCTCCTATCACCAATATCTTTTATACACGGCTGTCAGGTTTCGGATGGCATCGGTTTTCACCTATGATCCCGATCCTCCACGGGTGTCGTCCCCGTGGTCGACCCCTGGCTCTACCACACCACGACGGATTCCTTCGGGAAATCGTGACGCAACCGCCACAGAAGCTTCTTTACGTGCGTTCGATCCAAACGACCCAAACTTCCTAGCAAATTACGGAATTACAAAATTAGAGGCAGAGCCACAGGATGGACCAACGGAGTATAAACTTCACCTTTTGTTACGTTCGCGGCGTTCCTTTCTGTCATTGTCTACCGGAATCCTGACATCAGGCTCGGTTCACTCCAGACACAGTCCAGTTGGCCCTGAGCCTCCATCAGTTTCTTCAGAGCCGGTAATCAGGCCGACGCAGGCATTGTCTAGTCAATCGCGCCAGCACAGGCTCCAGCAACTGACTACCCAGCTTCTCTGGCGTCTACAGCAATCTTCTCCTTTCCACTCATCTTCCACTGTTGGATTGGTCCTTCCAGTTCTACCGGAAGCTACCCCGACCCTTAATGTCCCTAGTAAGCCTGCTCGACTACTTCCTGGCCTTGAGGAATCTCAGGGAGCCTTGTACGAGATTGGAGTCTCAGATGATGGTACATTTGTTGGTCTTGCTGAGGACGAGCTAGAGGAGAGCCTTACTAATCTGAAAGCGATGGCTGCGAGTTTGGGTTGTAACGTTGAAGTCCTAAGGAAGGTAGCAGTTGGCCGCTGTGAGTGGAACGAGAATGCGGATGATGACACGAAACCAGTTGTTCTTCGCACTGGAAAGCTCTGGGTCGCAGAGGCACTTGTAAGCCCTGATCTCAAACACAGTGATCACAACTCTCCCGGAGATGATCAACGTCTATTGTCGGATTCGAAAGTCTCTGCGATGGTTTCGCCGTGTGGGCCCGAGAGGGGCACCATCTTCTCAACACCCCAACTTCACATTGTCATGGCTGGGCCGTCGACTGCTGGAAAGTCTTCGCTTCTAGGCTCTTTGTCTACTTCCGCTCTTGATAACGGCAGGGGAAAGAGCCGGCTTAGCCTCCTGAAACACCGCCATGAAATTGCCTCCGGGATCACGAGCTCAATCGCGCAAGAGTTAATAGGCTATTCCCCTCATAACGCTGATGGGACCAAACGTACGCCTGATGTGGTAAATTACGCATCTGGTAACGTGACCGCTTGGAACGATATTCATGCAACCGCCCAAGGTGGCCGGCTTGTCTTTCTTTCTGATTTACCTGGGTCAACCAGGTATCTCAAATCGACACTGCGGGGATTGGTCAGCTGGGAGCCTCATTATGTGCTGCTCTGTATTCCAGCTAATGGCCAGTCAGATTCTTCAAAATTAAATGCTCCATCTGAAATGGACCTCTCTCTCTCCTATTTGGACCTCTGCATGAAGCTAGACCTCCCCGTCATCGTTGTTGTGACAAAACTTGATATGGCGACTCGTTCCGGAATAAGACAAACACTCGTCCAAATCCTATCCACGATCAAGCTAATTGGGAGGAAGCCTGTTATGCTCGCGGCCCCAACAGAGATTGCCGAACACGAAGTGAATCTTCAACAGATTTCACTTGCTGATCAGCATGACGTAGACAAAACAATTGCTGCAGAAGGCACTGACTGGGCGACTAAGATCCCTATAATTATCACAAGCTCTGTTACCGGAGCGGGTATTGGGAAGCTGCACGCATTGCTCCGGTCCCTTCCTATTCCCGCGAAGAGTTCTACGAGACCTATATCAATTAGCGGAAGAAAGACTGCGAGGCATGAAGCTGTCAAGCTGTTTGATGTTACCGAAGTTTTTGAGGTGCCAGCATTCAAAGTTTATTCTGTCGCAGGCGACAGCAAGCGTCAGCATGATAGAGCTATTATTTTGTGTGGTCGCGTCCGCCGTGGTAATATATCTATCGGCGACCAACTTGTTATTGGGCCACTTATGATGGACTCACGAACGGATATCGACTCGTCTCATTTGGTTCCACGGTCAAAGCCGCTTTTCAGCAGGTCTCTCCCAGAGGAACTTGCAACGTTTTACTTACAGAATGCCCCTGCAGATAAAGATTGGTCTCAAGCACAACAAGTGCATTGGCAGGTAGTTCGTGTCGTTAGTCTCCGCAATCTGCGGCTACCAGTGCCTACCCTACTCGAGCATCAAATCGGCACCATCGGGATAGACAATGCCGAAGCAACCCCATATTTAGGGAGCATCCGAAAAGGCATGGTATTGGCTGATTTCCACCCAATTTCTTCTCCGCTTTCGATACCGAGTTCACTCCTCACGCCTGTCTTCCACACCGGGTTTGCTGCGATGTTCCCGGCCTCAAACTTCGCTTCGACACTCTCTTCTTCTCTTATAATGGGAGGTAACGCCATTGTCTATATTGCCAGTATCAGGGCGGCTGCCAAAGTAACATGTGTCGAGGCCAACAGAAATACGCAAAGACCATCGTCAATTGGGGATGAGGAAATATTTTCGCTTGACAACGATGTCTTTCCTGCGGTCAAAACAACACACCATGGCCACCCCGATCCAATTACTAACCACAAGTCTGGCATGTCTAATGGTTTCAAAGATTCTGGTGACATAAAAATCACGTTTTCCTTCGTCTCTACAGTGGAGTGGATTGAACTGAATTCCCGCGTGCTTGCTATGCCTGGCACCACGATGGCGACAACGTCATCGTCTTTACCTGCTGCGCCAGGATCACTCGGATTAAAGGGGTTTGTTGGGCGTGTTTGCCAAGTTCTGAGTGATTCATCATAAATATTCATTATCGCCATTTACCTTGTTTCTCTTTATTGCAAGCGGCTTTTCCCATATTCTGTTAGCGTGTATATCTTGGCGAACCAGCAATTCTCTAGCGAAATTCAAAATAGAATTCAGCTTTGTCATTCCACCGATCGCGGGTGGTTTTATATACTCCATAGCTATTTACATACCGTACTAGCTTTGTTGCCATTACACCAAGCACTGGACCATAGTATCTCCGGAAGCACATGTTGCTAAAATTACGTCCAACGTTTGATCGTCGCTTAAACAGGCTGCACCTATATCTAATATTTTCAGATCCTTCTATTGTATACTGAATCGTAATGTACATACAGGCTGCAAAGGGATGTCACGGTCCCTGCCTGCTGCTAGTCAGGACGGCTTCTTGAGCTATGGGTGTAACTACACCGATAAGCCTTCTACGAGCCGCTTTGTGCGATGAATGGCCGCTATATATACATTCACAGCAATGCTATTCACGCCTGGTACTTAATCCATTCCAAGGGAACTGAATCAAGATGTTCCAACCTGTGAAGAACTCGTTGGGCAAGGCTCAAAGGGAGTGCCAACTAGGTAAATTGGGGCGACCCCTGGCGACCCCTCGTGATTTCATATTAAGCCAAGGGTGATTGGCGATTTTGCGGAGATCAGGAACTGATTGAGGAAAGTAACAATTGTTAATCGGTATTGGTAGAGAAGTAGGGGATCCTCAACAACAGCACCTTTCAGGGAGGTCTAAAATTGCATCATGTGGATAGCACCCACGTGGGTTTGGCGACGCAGCGCATGGGTGGTTGGCGTTAAAGATTAAAGCTTAATCCAACGACGTGCCTGATCAGCACCAAATGACCCCTGCCCCATACTAACCCGGATCCATGTCTCATTTCAATCTAAAATAAATGGGTGATGTAAAAACAGGGGCCCATCACTCTACACTTTACGGAAGGAAAGGGAAAAAGGGGGAAGCAGAGACAAAGTAAAATCATCCAAAGCTGCAAGTTGTAAAGGTGATTACTAGCTTTGCTTTTTTGCTATAACCTAGCAATCACCACCGTTTGCTCATTTTAAATGCGAAAGAAGCAAAGTTTACTAGGTCAACAGTTGAAGGGAATGCGCTTTGCCGTTAGTAAAGAAAGTTTGATGGAACGAACTGGCATACAATAGAGAGATCTTGCGGCTAAAATTCCGATATTTCTCTACGCAAAAAGAAGATGTGGTTTTCGTAAATAAGAGTGAAAACGCAAGGGAAAAAAATCTGAAGGTAGCGAAAGTTGAGGCCTCAAAAGTGATAGTCCGATGATAAGACCCAAAATACATAGCTCTATTGGTTTTCATGTGCAAAACTAGGTAGGCAGAGAACCAAAAGCGCCTGCAAAATTGTGTGCAACGGAGCAAGTATACCAGAATGTGTGAGTATGATATTTCAAAATTGAATGAAAAAGAAGGCGAAGAAACCCCATCAGATGGTCTACAGCATATTACCCAGCGTGAGGGGGCAAGAATAACCGCTTGGAGCTTTGGATAGATAGTAGGCCACATGCAAACCAAGAGACGACTCATCACCGTGCCCGACGATAGGTTTAGCAGGATGGTGACCTAAGTACCAACTTTCTCCTGTCTCATTTGTGACCCACTCGTAAGCCATAGCTCGATCAAGAGTGGGGCTTGCCGCTTCACGCATCGCTGGTAGAGCGGTTATCCAGGAGCCTTGCAGCGTAATGGAGCGGATTGAAAGTTCTTCTAACCTGTGGCGGCGCAGGAAGTCGATCAAATCATTTTCGGAAACAACCAAATTGCCAATCGACAGACGTTTTAGTTGTGGCCAAGTGTAATACGCGACAAAGGATTTGAAATTTGCCTCTTTGTTGAAAGGGGCATCTTCTGTGGAAATGGACAGATGGGTAAGTTGCGAGGCAACCGAGAACAATCTCATAGCTTTCCCATTGCCAACAACATCACAAAACGCTTCAGAACCGGAGAAGCTGGCTTGTGTTTTGGGAGGCCATGGTGTGTCTTTTATAGCAGAGATATAGAAGACTAGCTTTTTCAAAGAGACAAAAGCCTCCTGAACCGGTTCCAGATCCTCTTCAAACACGGAGTATGTTAACGGCCCGACTTCTAGTCCCGAAAGCTTAACCTTGTGTTGGGATAAAATACTCATGAGGGTCATGAACTGACGGGTAGAGCAGGCGGAAGACTGGCGGATGGCGTAGTATGGAACATTGGGCAAGTTTCCTGCAAGAGCTGCTTTCATTTGTCGTCCACCATTTTCAAAACATCCCATATATATTCGTAGCATTGTCAGTCTTGGAAACTTTGGGATGGCTAGTTCGAAAGTGTGCACATCTTCCCCTGATCGAATGATATCATCTTGGGCTTCCAATAGCGGGAGATAAAGCGGGAATTGGCACCGCGATTGTTCCGTTGACTCATTAAGGAAGCGTAGGTGCGAATGGAACTGCCATTGGGAGGCGATATTGACCAGCAGGGAGCAGTCAAACGAGAGGACTTTGATATAAGCAGAAAAGATTGGATGTGTTGCCATGTGCTTCAATTTTTTCAACGAGTCACGGGTAGTGCTGAATGTACAGGAGCGAATCATGTATTGTGCGCATACATTTGCAAATCTTCTGCAAACCAAGCGAAGGCTCTTCCGATCCCGGTATTCAACATCTTGAACGATCTGATGTAACAATTCAGCAGGCAAATGGTTGAGTTGTAGCCCTTCGTTTTGGGTCATCATTGAGAATGGGAAGAACGCACTTTAGAAATGCTTACAAAACAAAAGAGTCCAGTGATCAGAGACGGATTCATGCAAGCCAAAATTGAAGGTTGAGCAGGAATTGTGCGCTAGCAGACGTTGGTGCTAAAATATCAGACGAGATCTAGAAATTGAACATGGTGAATAAATATCCGTCAATTGCAAGATGCAATCACCGTAAAGAAGTGAGAGGGGTAAAGCGAGCAAGAGTGTTGGTGAGTTAGCAAGATGGCGTCAATACTGTATGAGTCAGAATCTTCGGGTTCGTGGAGAATAGGAAAGTCTGCGGAGTCTGTTGACACGGGAATCGCATTTTCGTCATGCCTCCCTACTATATGATCTGGCTTTATCTCTTGAGAAGGCCCTCTCGGTATTAGTCTGGGCTGGAGAGCCTGGTTTCTGAGGGACGTATCAAGGGGCTTTGTGTGTGATGGCTGAAAACCCCCTCCTGAAAAGCTGCAAAGTTATGGCCATTTGGCCAATGTATTGCATTCGAGTGTAGGCGGTATACCAGCAATATTTGTAAGGTGGGATGCACTTGGACAGAATGAGTGACACATAGGAGGTGTCGAGCCGGTTTATCATTAAACCAGGTTGTCTGCTGAGATAGCGCCTCACAGCTTGATATCAACTTTTCACTAACTTCCCCTTCGTTGTGTTAAGACATTGTAACCTATAGAAGAGCGTGAATAGTCGTTAACCTGTAAGAGCAATTGAGTCCCGGGATTCTGAACGGAATATGCCGTTTCTTCAATAAAACATCAGGCGGACCTTGGATTGAGTAACTTGACTCTCGGACTCGATCTGACAATGGTTCAGCCCCTTGTTCCTGGATTCCAACCATTCTTTCAACAGAGCCATTGACTCCGTTCACTGGAGTGACTCAGTTGATTGGGATATGGTTGCCTAACACAATGGTAATTGAGTAATCACCAGTAAATGTACTGTATGGACATAGTTCCAAGTTGACAAGGTCGGTTTTGGACACAAGCTTAGAAAATCTTGTAGTGTTGACGTCGGCGCGCTTGTTGCGTTTGGGATCACGTGATGAATGATCAAATATCGAACGCCAAACGAAATATACCAACTGCCATCACAGTAACTTCTCAGTTCACCAGGGTCCTTGACTGCCCCTTTCCACCATTACACCCCTACAGAAGTTTTGCGCGAGAGAAGATATATACTTGTTTGATCCATAACTGTGTCATTGTGCCATCTGGCACATATACATCACCATGAAGCTCGTACGGTAAGTTGTGCATCTCCCGACATTCCGCACGAAGCTCGCATGATTTGCGAAAATTGCTCGGGATAGCAAGCTGATATACCTCTCTATCTACATAGCTTTCTTATGAAATGTGCGAATGAAACCGTGACGATCGAGCTCAAAAATGGTACGATAGCCCTCGCCTGCTGCGCTACATTATGCGCGCGCAATTCTTTGGACTCCTGGCCCTAGCCCCAAGCTACGATTTTTGGGCTCTCCTCGCAGCTTGCCTTTCTTTTGGACCCGACAATGGGCAACCATTTTATGTACATGTATGTTTTACAGCGATTGTTGCTAACAGTCTGGTGCGGAGTTAACTAGGCACCATCCTTCATGGCACCATCACATCTGTTTCGCCGCAAATGAACACCGCGCTACGCACAGTCAAAATGACGCCAAAAGGCCGCGACCCGATATCCCTTGACACCATAAACATTCGTGGTTCTACCATCAGATATTACATCCTCCCTGACAGCCTTCCACTAGACACATTACTCGTGGATGACACGCCGAAGCCAAAGAATAAAGCTAGGAAGGAAGCAGATCGCGGACGTGGTGGAAGAGGAGGCGGCGGAAGAGGGCGCGGCGGTGGGCGGGGCAGAGGAAGGGGACGGGGTAGAGGGTTTTGAGCGAACTGTTTACTCTTTATCGGGGTTTATATAATGATTAGATTTTTGGTTGTGCCAGCTACCAAACGCTAAGCCCGCACACATCTAAAAGCTGCTCAGGGAACAATGCGTGGGGTTTTTACTTCCTACTTCCTTTTTCTTCCTGTTTCTTTTCCTTTGCAATGAATCTGGCATGTGCGGATCTGGATGGATGGCTTTGTGGATCGTTTCTTGTTATACTTTTGCTTTCATGTACTTTGTCTATTATTCAACTGGCGAATTAGGGAATCAGATGCTTTTACAGAATTCTTTGTTTGATAGACTCCACGTTGTATCTGTTTATTCACGGGAGATATACCAAATATGTCGCTTAAGTGTGTCAAAAAGGTAAACTATTGACATCCACGAGGCAAATGAGGTTTCCCCTTCGTCTCGTGTCATCTCATTCTATTTATTTTTTAAGAATCGGACTCTCTCCATATTCGCAATATCACCAATCGTTCCCAACCAGCCTTCACTCCGCTCTTCCCTACAGTTTCAGCAGTCCAGCCCGACCCCCAGCCCATGATACGCGCCGTCACCTCGTCTGGCTTATTCTGCGCGCAGAGTAAAACGTAAGCTACGCCACGCTCTGGGTCTAACACCTCTGGAATTGAATTTAGGAGTCGATTTGTAGTTTCCATTCCAAGTTCTCCGCCAGCATATGAGAGCGAGAGGAGGTGAGACTCGCGTTCGAATTGCGAGAGTGGGGGGTTAGACAGTACTGAATCCCCCCCTTCGGTTAACAGAATATCTGGCAACTCCGGAGTAGGTACGTATGGAGGGTTGAAGATGAGGACATCGACGGACCCGGCCCTAAGTGGTGTGCAAAGGTCCGCGGTTAAGGATGACAGGAATTTGGGTCGCACAGTAGATGTTTTAGCAGCAGGGCTTCCAAGCCCGTGTTTCTGGGCTTCATCAATTGCCAGACGAACAGTTTGCTGTGCTGCACTGCAGGCATTGCTATTTACATCCGTGCCCAGAGTTAGTATATCCCCCCTCCCGAAAATGATATGGGTGTTTGCAGCCACGAAGGCTAGGACCACGCCTGAGCCCGTGCCGACCTCAACCACAAGTGGCTGAGGGGAATTTGCAAAGGATTCCGGGGCAGAGCTTGTTTTAGAGGCATTGAACCTCTGGGTCAGCCATGCGGTTTCTGTAGGTGAGGAAAGGGTATCGAGGAATAGATAGCTATCCTCCGCTGGTTCGTAGATGGTGTCAAAGGAGACGTGTGAGGTCGAAGGAGTTGCGAGCATAGCTAAATGATTGAACGAAATACCCGGACGATCCGACTCATGGCGTCATCCCCTGTTGTGCGAAGCAGCCGCCGCTGCTGCTAATAGTCTGCCGATTTAAAGCCTTGGTTATCAATGGCTGTTGAGAGATTTTGATTTGATGTCGGCTGTGAAATTTTTGGCCTAATAAAACACGTCACGTGGCTAGGCGACCTCTTCCCGAGGCTTCTGCCCAATCAGGTAATCCGGGATTGTCAAGAGCTTCGTCGGCACGGAAATCTGGATACAATTTTTGCGATACTACTCTGTGGTTTGGAGGGAACATCAATTGATGGTTTTTGAGCTTGCAATTCCCTTCTTACACGATTCTGCGAGCTCTAAAAGAGCCATTGACAGTTTCTTTTGCCCTGCCTTGCCGCAAGGCCGAAAGTCCTCACCCTGAACAAAGGTTTATTTTAAGCTTCATGCTTCGGGTTGGGAGGAGCTGTTCCAACTGCTATTTTTAATTCCCAACTCTACAAAGATGAGGGTTTCACCTAGGCTGTTAATGGCCAACCCATTGCCTATGGCCGCGAACTCTAGGCAGGTATCCGCTCTGCTTCCACCCCTGCAGTTGTATCGTCGACTGCTCAGGGCGCATCGAAAAAAGCTTCCAAAGGATATGCGCTTGCTTGGCGATGAGTATGTGAAAAACGAATTTCGAGCTCATCGGGACGTGGATAACCCAATCCATATTGTAAGCCGAGCCCGCAGCCCTCGTTTCACGTTTTCAAACAAAGCCTGATACATTCGCCGAATAGGTTGGATTCCTCACAGAGTGGCAGCTATATGCTCAAAAGCTAGAAGGGGATACTTGGCAGGGAGAAAAATTAGACAAGACAAAGATCGATAAGATGAGCGGTATGTTTGGTTTTTTGTTCTCGTCGTTTATTACCTACTCTTGTTTCGGCTTGCCTCCCCCAAATCCACTCGTGTAGTTTGCTGACCAGTCATATATTTGTGTATAACAAGACCAGCAAATCGGGCAGCTTTACGAGCTTATGAATACCCTGAAAGGGAAAGGTGAAAATTGACACGAGGACAATGAAAGGAAAGGGATATATTCCTTGACTGTTCGTCGTCTGGCTGGGAGTCATCATCGTTGGCACATATTAACCGAGAGCTCCCATGCTATAACTCAAACAGTGAAGGAATGTTTCAATCTAACATCTCCTTGTTCGCTACCTCCATTCATCACTACTAAGCATCGAAAACTATGTTGGGTGTTCTGGCGTTACATATATCTATCTGCGTGGCATGATTCTCAAACCTCGTCCTATTCTCTTTCCATATCGAACATCCACCTTCGGTCAAGCCCTTGCGATTTTGTTAGCGTCCAAGTTGGAGCTTGAGCCACGTCCAGGTATCATATATAGCTGCCAAAAACCACTTCCTTCAGCTGCGCAAACGTCACATTCCCCCCGAATACTACATTTCAGAACGGCCCTTCTACCACCTCACCACCAAAATACGCCGAGGACACCTTGTATACAACAATAAATTTGAAAAGGAAATAGGCCATGTGCCGACCAGTTCTCTTCAAATCACCCACCTGTTTCCATCAGTGGTTCACTATCGGCTACTCCTGCGGAAAGGGAAACGGTTTCAACAACTGTTCGAAGTTGACCGGCAACCGCATCCTCCCGTTTAGCGTAGGGTGTGTCCTCACCTCCTGGCCGAAGTCGTGCCCCGTATGCAACCTGGAGGGAGACTATGACCGAAACGTGATCCGGATGGTCCAGTCCCCATCTTATTACGGTATCAGACACCGAATCGGCAACAAGTTTATTATCGATCAGCGCGTCTCCTTGTGCACGATGATGTAGAGTGAACGAGGACATGGATCTACGACGACCCGCCCGCTAAGGATTTCCTATCTTTTTCTTTTCCTTTTTTTCTTTTGCTTTCTTTTGTTGGGTTGCTTCTTCAGGATTTGGCACTTGCGCCTGGGACATACTGGCCGGGATACAGTTTCGCAAAGAAGTATGCATAGCGTGTGGAGCATCAATATTCCTGTTATGTATATATATATATATTTGTATTTATAGGTCGGTTGTACAATATTGTTATAACTCTGCCCTGTTTTATGGCATCGCCTTTCATGTCGTTCCCTTTGGCTGGTGGAAGCTACAGGGGCAAAAACGTGCTAAAGAAACCTTGTTTACGAATCCAGGAGTACCGCTATATGGTCACTGCCTATCTTATAGTCATAAATGCTTGACAACAAGCTTTTTCTTTGACCAAATCATTTTCTTCTAGGGCGGCCTTGAGACAAGCAACAACAATGCAGTTATATCAAACCCCTTTGATGGGCATGCGAAGTTGGTTAGCTTTCATTTGCTTTCTTTCTCCAGTTTTGGCTTCTGCCTTTATTTCTCGTCTCTCTTGATTTCCCCTGTGATATTTTCCACTCTTGGTTCTGTCTTTATAATGGAATACGCATGACTCTTCAATACTATCTTAGTTCTTTTGTTATCTATGTACCAGGGTAGTTTCATCATTATTGAGTTATTAGTTTGTTTACAACTGTTTAGCAATCAACACTCTTATACTAACCAACATCAACATCATGAAACAAAAAGAAGTCAGGAATCATTGGCACAACTAGTTCCTGCACACTTTCATTTATTGCGACTGATTAAGCCATATCTGCAAAAATTCGAATGTTACTCTAAGCTCAATCACGTCACCTAGGCTTTGAACTTACCTAGGTAGCTATTAAACAAGCAACATACAATAACTAATTATTAGAGTCCCTTTGACAGAATTCCCCCACATTATGCAATAATCTAGGAATATTGTTACATGCGCTGCGCAATTCGTGTATCCTGTCAGTTCAACTATTGCATTGACACCTGCATATTCTGCATGGCTACGGATTAACCAGACTATAGCAGCATCCAGCGCCTCGTCAAAAGTATTTACCCATTTTGTATCCATCTCTTAATTGAGGTTACTTTTCCTGGTCGATATTGCTCAGAAACCAACGGACTTGACTCAACCTAGCCGTCGGCCATTGTGCTTTTGAGGTGCAGGTTGTGATTCTATACAGGAGATGAGGGTTGAACTGAGGAAAAATCCTGCACCCGATGAAACCAATAACTTTTATAAATGAATCTGAGTAGCTAATTATCTTCTTCATTCATTTCTACTAGCCCCCTCCACAATAATGCGTGGTGATATGGATAATCATGAAAGAACAATTTTACGGTGCATAGCACTGATAACGGCGAGTTCGTAGTCAGCTCTGACACTTTCGTACTGTGACTTTCGAATGCTCGCAATTGAAGTAGTAAACATAATAGAATCAACGTAGACACAAGGTAATAATGACAGTTGTTTAACCAAACTCATCAACACCCCCTCGGTAGGTGAGCTTTTTGACCATTTTGCCAATCCGTAGAAAGGTATTGATCGGGAGCCATATGTGAGTATCGTTCAGGCTACCATCTTCTAAAGGAATCCAGCCGACTGACTACAACACCCGGATACCTCATTCCGACTCGCGGTTATTAATAACATCCAAAATCCACTCAACTTCCGCCACTATGACTTCGGGCTCGGTAAGGTGGACGTTGTGGCCACTGTTTTCTGCAATCGCTATGGAGCTCTTTGTTGATAGGTTCAAGTTTGCCAGCTGCAGCATTTCGTCCAGTTCTTTATATTCTGCCATCCTTCTCTTCCATGTTGCCAATGGGATGCCTGGTTTACCTTGCCTGAGACCAGCTTCGTATATCCGTTCATGATCCCGTGCGGTGTTTCCGATCACTACACTGACAGGAACGGATCCGAGGAGAGGAGGATCTTCTTCTAGCTGCTTTTTCTCCCCCAGCTCCCGAGAGCTCTCAGCAATTTCGGCAAACTCCGCCGCGGCTGTTTCTTGATGTAGTGGAAGTTCCGATTCTAAGTAAAGCCCTTCTCGCCTTTCTGGCTCTAGCACCATCTCGTCATACAGTCCGGTGGCCCGCAGCAAGTCTTGCCCCTGACTCATTCGCCGCACGTTCTCATCAGGCTTTAGCAACGAATGAGTATTTTCCTGGTCACCTTCGACAAAGACCACGCCCACAATCTCGTGAAGTTCGGCCTTGAAATTTTTCAAGTAAAGCCATTCCCGTGCGATAATAGCGCCAAAGGCATGGCAAACGATGATGTACGGTGGTCCGATTTTAGCAGCGCCCAGCAGGACATCCAGTTCAAGGGAAACATTATGAGAGGTGGGCGCAGTAGGTTGTGGCATTTCTTCTGAGTCACCCAGACCAGAACGATCGTAGAGCATAGTGCGGACCCTGCGCGAACAGAGCCTGCGAAAGGGAATCCATTGCCCGGAGCTGGTGGCTACATTGGTCAGGACGATAACAATAGGGTCGCCAGGACGGCGATCTGGACCGTGGACGGTGACGCGTAGGCAATGGTTTATGATGGAAACGAAGTCTATATGCTCCCCGCGTTCCCAGTCTACGTTGCTGGGCTCCATAATATTTAGTCGAAGGCGTGCGAGTATCGGCGGATAAAATCGCTGTTAACTTATCCCTGTGTTCTAAAGTTCAGTTCCCGCATTTTGTGACGAGGCCAAGAAGAACATACTGCAATATCAATGTAATCAATATCAAGCCAATTCGAGGCCTTGAGGTTTCAGGGAGAGGAGAGGGCGTGTCAATCGTGAGGAGAGAGTTCTTCCGCCTCTCAGCCCCAGACATCTCTTGTATCAGAAGCATTTTTGTTTATAGCACAATATATCAGAAGCTGCAACCGATATGGGTCATTCCTGCTCATCTTCCACACCATATATATACAAATGCTGCCCGGCGAGAAGGAGTGATCCGCTGGCAAGTCCATCTGCGTAAAATGGGCAGGCAAAACACGAACTCGCCCACAGCGTTCTTGGCTGCCAGCTGGGATGAGATGTCCAAAATTATCCAGTTGATCATAACTATCAGCATCCATGTAAGTAAATGCCCGTGAGAAGGAATGTCGGCGCATTAGGGGAAAAAGGGGGGGCCTGAGATTCCGCGAGCGGAATTCAAAGCGAATCGGCATGATTTAAATCCTGCTTGTCGTGATGCCGCGATGGAGATATTCTCGGACATAAGAATAGCTCATGCACCTCCTTTCCGCAGCCAAGTTCTACTCACTTCTGTATAGAGTACATGTCCAGCAGTAACAGTCCTAGTTGCAAAGCAAGTACATAACCCTCTTCGTCACTGGTCTTGACATCCAGCGGCGCATCCATGGATTGCCCGGACGGACCAAAAATAACGTCAACCCCGCAATCAAAAGCTTGGAACGCTCCGGGGATCGCAACAGAACACACGTCTATCACACCATATCCAGTTCTATCTCGACATCCATGAATACATTTCTCCACAACTCGGTCAATCCGTCCAATAGAGCAATTAAAATCATACTGCCGAATATTCCGTTTGTCCTGCTAAAATGTTGACATCCAGGACCTTATGAAGCGGTGGGAAGTCTGGAAATAATCCTTCAAGAATAACTAATTTGACGAAACACATAAATAGCCCTCGAGAACCCCCTTATCATTCTGTATTTATTATTATTAGTTCATTACTGGCTCACAAGGTTGTCAATCCAGAACTATAAATACACGCCTCCTCTGTTAGAGTATATCGCTGGTGAAGCATTACCACTCTACCTCCCACCGTTGATATAATTGATATACACAACCCTGTTTCAATTCGGACCTTCACTCCACTTCTGTAAACAATTATTATAATAATGGCACCTGTCTCTTACGAAAACCCAGCTGTTACCGCTCAGCAGCTCAAAAGCGCCCCCATATCGCTAGACTTGTTCCCGGACGGACTCAAAACCACCGGGCAGCATCCCCCAATCTATGAACAGCTCAAGCCATTCGCCGAGTTCCCCAAGGAGATCACCGGCCGGACGGTCTGGAAGGCTGAAGATTATAAGGATAATCCAGAGAAATGGACCCATCGATTCACCGAGGTAGAGATTGCTGAGTTGAGCCAAACGTCCGATGCGTTCATCGCAGCCAAAATTCCTTTGACAGGTATCTCCAAAGTGGGTTGAATCTTTTTTGTAATTAATTGGCGTCATCCCCCCTATTAGGCCCCTCCTTCATAACCGAGAGAGATAATGGAGACTGAAAAATCTGACTTGTGCACATGGCAGAGCAACTTTCCTCTCCCTAAACTATCCTCATTTCTCACAGATCTGAGAGACGATATCATCAACGGGAAGGGGTTTATCCTGCTCAAAGGGCTCCCCGTCAATGAATGGGGGAACCATAAGTCTGCCGTAGCGTATATGGGGCTGGGCACGTACCTAGGATATTTTGTCAGCCAGAACGGCCGTGGGCATGTCCTTGGCCATGTCAAGGACCTAGGAGAGGACTCTAAGCAGATCGATAAAGTGCGGATATACAGAACAAACGCCAGGTGGGCTTGCTTCCTCTCTCTTTCCCACAGCTTTGGCTGACTATGTTTACCCTGTCAAAAACTAAACGATCCAACAGACAGTTTTTCCACACAGATGACGGTGACATTGTCGGACTTCTTTGCGTGGCAAGGGCGTTGGAGGGCGGGGAATCAGATCTCATTTCCACACATCACGTATACAATGTGCTCGCCAAAGAACGACCGGATGTTCTAGAAACACTCACCCAGCCCATCTGGTATGTGGATCGCAAGGGCGAAACCAGCGTCGGGCAGGAGGAATATATAAGAACCTCTATCTTCTACGTGACGGAGAACGGACGGGTGTTTGCGAAGTAAGTTGAAAAAGAAACAGTTACCAGTTACATGGCATCTGTTCACCAAAGCCAAACCATTGCCCCCTTTCTCATATGAAAAATCGTCATGACAACCCCCCCAATAAAACCTCAGCTAATACCATCTCCAAATAGATGGGATCCATACTTCGTTCGCTCTCTCAGCCGCTTTTCCGATAAGGGCATCATCCCTCCATTGTCGCCTGCACAACTTGAGGCTATCAAAGTGCTCGAGGAGACCTGTCTCAGACTCGCACTCCACATGGTTCTTGAGGTCGGAGATATCCAATTCCTTGCTAACACACACATCTTCCATGCCCGCACGGAATACAAGGATTACCCACCTCCCGCCCCTCGTAGACACCTCATGCGCCTCTGGCTGGCCACGCCAGAAGGGGAGGGGGGATGGACCCTCCCATTCTGGGATAGTAATGAGAAGAAGCGAGGAGGCATTCAGGTGAACGACCAACCTCCCGTGGCGCCGTTGGATGCAGAGTAGTTTCAATGTAGCGGGGATGAGGCCCCTTGTCCGGGTTGCGGAGCTTTCTCTGCTTGTAGTTATACCCCTTACAGACGAGATAGTATACAATCAAGAACCCCCAGCTGAACCGCAAGGTAACGCTGAACCTGCTCATAGATCTGTATCCTCTTCCATGAAAAATTCATCTATTTGCCGCTCTTGTTCAGTCAAATCAAATTTTCAGCGTTGATGAATGGCGGACTCTGAACTTTCGGGTTCTAATTGCTCAAATTGTACATAAGTAGCACCCCTACGTCGTTTGGGAACGAGGTCACAATTAGCGTCCTGCCTTAGTTACCGCCTTGATATGGCCAATAGGCAAGCCGAGCTCACGGCTTCCAGTCAATAAGCAGTTATCTTGAAGAGGTTGGCTGAGATAGCATATGTGTAGCTGACGCTCTGAGGATAGGAGGTCTGCTAGAAGGGCTGGAGAGTACCGGGGGCGTGAGGCCCCAATCGAGACCTCTATATACATGGGTGCCGGGCGTGGCTGGCATGGAGCCAGCCATCTTGTGGTCCTTTTGGCCTAGTGGGGAGTGTTTGGTGGTGGTGGTGGTGCATGGCGTGGTGCAGGGCATCATGTTGTCATTCTAGCCCCATCTTATCTAAGCACCGTACTCAACCTCCGCCACCTTTGACTTCAATTTGGTGAATGCTTCATATCCACGCTGCCATCGAGAAGTTGAAGACAAGATAGAAACATGCTGAAGGAAGATGGAGCTAGATAATGTCACTCCAGATGAGATTGATATTGGAGAGCAACTGTTTGCCTCTGAATTTTCTGAGGTATTTCTCATTGTTGTTCGGGGACAACCAGTGCATTATGAAAGTGGTGAGCAATAAATAACATCAATTTCAGAGAAGACCATTAATCAACTAATCTTTAAATGGCAGCATCATGGACAAGGTCCTCCACTCCCCTATGACCCACAGGATCGTGAACTGAACATCCATGCCCTTGAATCAACTGCATATCGACGTTTGAAGGCCCGGGGAGTCTGTGACAAAGGGATTGTCCCTCAATTCCTAGGGACCATGGACAAGTTTGATGTGAAACTATGTCAACCTCACTTGAGACACTTTCTTGAAGATGAATATCCACCAAGCGCCCTATTCCTAGAGTACATTGCAAATATGGAGATGATTGATCTTGATAACTATACTGAAGTGCGGATGAACAATCTTCTTCTGGGTATTCATGAGATTCACCAAGCAGGTGTAAGGCACAGTGATATCAGGCCTAGGAACATGCTCATCATCAAGGATGACCCTAACCGAGTTGTGTGGATTGATTTCAATCGAGCAAACACTTATGATGAGCACAACATGACAGCCAAACAGAAGACTCTTATAGCCGAGGAGCAAGAATCAATGCAGGGCTTCAAGATGCTAATGGTACGTCCTCTCAAATCATTGCATCAATCACTTCCTTGTTGTTATTTGTTCACATTCTCACCATTCTTTCATGTTTTACCTAGGATGAGGATGTTCGAAACGGGAAACTCGACAAAGCGTATATTTTCTACTGTACTTGATGGATTTCTTTTGCTATCATTCCTCTTCCTCGATAACCCAGTTTGAGTAGATGTATCGGACTTAAGGTTTAGACATAGAATGTGGCCCAAACCTGTCATGAGTTCATCAGCTGATAGGCAAAAGAGTTATCATATTATCTCAAATGTGGGCAAGAACTTCTGTTCTATACTTTCTTGAAACTCCTTGTACTCTGTCAGACACTAAGTAGCTAAAATGACATTCAATGGAAATTGAATAAAAACGACAAGAACGTACAACCGCTGAACTATCCCCTTGCTCACTCACAGTGCTTGAATCAAGCTAGTATGTCTGATTGCTCTATTCAGATGATGTTCATATAATATTTTAATAATCTTCTGAAATATCATCTGCATCACAGTCTGTACAGAGGTAATAAATAAACGCACTATAAATTAATTTTTAAATAATTAATAAAAATTTATAATGAATATAACTAGTTAGACTTGGTCCGCGCATTCTCTGCACATTGTTTTTCTGTGGCGCTGAACAGTGAACAGGGAAGGGTTGCGGAAATCTATGAAACATCTCCTTTCCTCACAAATTGCTGCCTCGATGGGACTTGACATTTGAGGCAGCGTGTTTCTATTGATTCTAAGTTTTGAAGCCGGAAAAAGTACCCCGTTAAAACTTGCAATGCCGTGTTGGACAATAGACCAATCAGCCCCCGGACCAGTTTCAACGGGATTCAGAAAATATAGGATGTGCGCATGGTTGGATAGCAAATTTACATTTTAATCAAATAGCCACCTGAGATATGAGAAATAAGCGATCTCTATTAGCAGGTCTACTTATGAAGTACCTAGCATAGTATTTGCTCGAAGGACAAAGTCCAGGTTGGGAAATTCAAATCATCAGCTAGAGCCTCCTCCCAAAGCCTCGCCCACCCAATCCATCTGCACAGCACTTACTCCCCTTGCATAGCTTCTATTGGTAAACACATACTCGTTATACATGATAGCCTCGACCTTGCGGCCAAATAACACGCTGGACGGATGAATGGCAACCGTTTGATTGCCTACGATTGTTTTGTAGCTTCCGTCAGGGAAGGGGCGGGCAGTGTTGGAAGCAAACCCTGTGAGGAAAGATTTTAGGATCGAGACAGGGTCTTCTTCCGAGGATATTGCACGATTGCCATTGGGGTTGTTGGTATCCTTGTCATTGGGAAGAAATTTTGCTTGTCGACATTGCGTTATCAGTTGTTTTCGAACATCCTACGTACCCAGACAGTATTTTGTTAGCCCCTGCTGTTCTGTTATATGCATGGAGAGCTGATAGAGCTTGACAAAAAAAAGATTGTTTTACATACCATGACCGCCTGCATTGCACGGTGTGAAACAAAATGTCTACTTGCCCATGCCTTCCGATCCGTATTTTCACTTGCATACGCTTTAACTGTGGCAAGCATTGTCAAATGATCGCCTTCTCTCCGATACAGATCTCGTCTCGCCTTTTCCGCCTCTTCCTTCTTGTCTTCAGACATTGTATTAAGGAAAATGTTCTCAACACTAAGGCATGAAATGATATCGATGACATTGCGCACGCAGTCCGGCCCATATTTCACACTAGCTAGAAGCACGCGGCCTAACTGTGCGGTAAGAGGAAGTTTCGCGATTTTCTCACCAATCTCGCTGATCTTTCCTGCCTCATCTAGTGCTTGAATGCTGAAGAGCTGCAGGAGTGCTTTCTCAAGGGCCTCTCGAGGTGGACGGGTTAAGAATGGGAAGCCCACAATGTCATCCACGCCCCTCGCTTTCATGTTCAAAATCGCCTGGCTCAAATCGCAGCGCAAAATCTCAGGCATGTTCGCTTCCCGCAATGCCAAGTAATCCTTTTCTGTGTAAAGCCTGTAGCATTGGCCGGGTGCTTCTCTTCCAGCACGACCTTTCCGTTGAATGGCTGCAGATTTCGATATCGGTTTAACAAGTAGGGAATCCAAACCGAGCCGCGCGCGGAATTGTTTCATTTTGGCTTTTCCGCAGTCGACAACGTAGCGAACGCCGGAGACAGTGACGGATGTCTCTGCGATGTTGGTGGATAAGATGATTTTGCGGGTTCTGGGCGGCGCAGGTATAAAGACTCGTTGCTGTGCTGCTTGGGGGAGAGCGGCGAATAAAGGAAGTACTTGTACCTTGGGCAAAGCAGGGTCCATACCGACAGCGTATTCGTTGACGAGGGCCTCGAGCGATTCCACAGTTTCTTGGCCAGTCAGGAATACAAGAATATCACCTGGTAGAGGCTCCTTCATGTGGATCTTGAAAATTATCTGGAGCGCTGCATCCACAAAATCGTGCACAGGCTCAGGAGAGTATATAACCTTGACAGGGAATTGACGGCCTTTTATATGGCAAACGGAGACGTTTTGTGACAACGCTGACGAGGCTTCGTCCGAAGGTTGGTCGTTGTTGGGCTTCCCCTCATCCATCCCAGAATAACCACCTTTGTCCGATATTCCACTATTTAGTCCCTCCGCGAAGAATCCAAGCAAACTCTCCATGTCAGCCGTAGCACTCATGACGACCACTTTCAATGGCAGCCCACCTCGCCCTTCCTTCTTCCCAGAAACCATATTCCTCAAAAACCCCAAAATAAGATCCACATTAACGCCCCGTTCATGGACTTCATCGACCACAACAGCGCTATATTTGGTCAACCAAGGATCACTCAACATCTCTTGGAGCAACATTCCCTCGGTCAGAAACTTGACCCTGGTATTAGGCGACGTCGAAGAATCAAACCGCACCGAATATCCCACTTTACTCGCAGGGGAGGAATTTCCCAATGGAGTCCCCATTTCTTCTGCCACGCGTCTTGCCAGGGACACAGCAGCGACACGCCTAGGCTGTGTGATGGCAATGCATCCACCAACCGTGATCTCCTTCATAACAAGCTCTTTTTGAGCCGAATCATTCTCACTATCTGCCGACTTGATCTGAGATTTCGCTTTCTTTCCCAGCGTCGTCGAAGGGACTTTGGCCGTCCTTGGCCGCGCCCATTTTTCATCAACCAAAAACTGCGGCACCTGCGTACTTTTCCCGCTACCCGTCTCACCGACGAGCAACATTACATCATTGCGATGGAGGTGTTTGCGGATTTCATCCGCGTGGGGAAATATCGGTAGTTGCTTGCGAGTGTGGTATAACGCTTTGGCGCGTTCTTTTAGAGACGTAGACGTAGACGCAGCAAGGCCATTCCGTTCTTTGTCTCGGACTTTTCGGTTGACGTTTTGTCTATTATTCGCGGGAGCGACAGACTTATTGTTATTTTTGCTTGTAACGCTATCCCGAGCTATCTGGCCCTTGTCTGTAGGAGTAGCAGTTGTCTCTGGTGAATCTTTATCACAGAAGACCACCCGCTTCGGCCCAGGGTGTTGCTGGCCTGCATGGTCACTATCTTCGTTTCTTTTCCGCTTCTTACTCATTTTCTTATATGAAAATGTTGGTGTTGCTTTACTATCGCTTTCAATAGTATCCGCGACAGTGGCTGGTGAGCAGATTTCTACTTCAAATGTGCGTTCAACATTTTTTCACGTTCAAGAATCAAGAATTGTTGGTGAGTAACAGCGACATCAAATGTAAAGAAACGATGACAGAATGAAAGAATGACGGTGCAAGAACAATTCAACTTAGAGATACAAATACGGGAATAATATAATAAACATCGAATAGACCGATATCTTTCGCTCTCGATCGTTGGTGAAAAGATTTTCCACTCGTTGTCCATGGGAGAAAATTAAAGTTACGGTTCGTGTTTGTCTTGTTTGCTTTCCTAATTAAATAACCGCCAGCCGCCTGACTCGCGCCTGTCGCGGCTATGATCTACGAACGGCATTCTTCAGCTTCGACGCCGCCCCTATTCCTGCATTTTCGTCCAACACATTTTCTTGCACTCCTTTTCGTACGAGCCATCTTTACGGCACATGGCCTCGCGCGAGAGCACTGCTTCCACCTCGAGTAATCGGATGATGGGTATACCGCTCTTGATCCCACGGTTAAGATAAAGGAAGAGAAGATGCCAGCGTATGAGAACAGCCTCTTTTACCCCGTCAAAATGATAAACAGGTGTGCTACAGTCTTTTTACAATTATTTGCTGATGATTCGCTAGATGCTGCCGGAATCCTTGTGCTTTACCACAGGCCTGACTTTTGTGGGTTTTGTATAGGCAGGGGTTTGTCTCTCCTATCTCTACTGGTGACCGGTTATTTTCGTGTGCAGAGCCAGAAATGAGGCATATCAGTACAGCACAGTCAGACTCTCCACCGCGAGGCACTTTGATGAAATGAGACAGGAGTTCTTTGCAACGATTGACACCATCGGGATCGAGAGGCAGCTTTAAGAATTGTCTATTAGTGAGGAGCTCAAGACGGATGAGGGCAATATTCAATCTGCATTTGAGGAACGAGCGCGGCTTGCTTGGAATCTCTTCCACTTGCCAGGCTGTTGAATCAAAGACCAGCACAAGCTTTATATCCACCAAGTGTAAACGATCCATGATTGCGTAGCACTCTAAAGCTTGATGCGGACACCTTTCCCATCGCATGTCCCGGTATTAGCGTCTCTTCTGTCTTGGAGATAGCCAGCTGCCACACTCCGTGTGGATGTACTCCTTTTCACAACCTGACCACCTTCAATGACATGTCCAAGATTGCCACATCCGCTACCTTGACTCCGATGCTCTGCTCTGATGTCCTGACACATCATGCCCGGATGTGCTGGATGGCATTGAAGATTTTCAGGCGTACAGATTGAAGTCTTGTAGCGAGGAAAAATCAGCATTGAGAAATTAACATCCTCACTTCAGACTGAGAGAGAAGCTGTCTGTTGAAAGAGCAGTCAATCTTCTCTTCTATTAGCCTGCAAGAATATTGAGCGTTACAGCCATTGACTAGGCTACATGGCACAGACATATGAAAGTGATCAAAATAATTGTTGATCATAAGAATTGATACCAATAGAGCGCTTTCTGAGATACACATGCTGATGTATTATGAGCAACTCTGAGCTGCCTGGTTTTCATATAATTTTTGCCATCTGCTTCTTCTTGACATTCATCTTTGTCTGTCATTTTAATTGATTTTCTTGCGCCTATCTTCTGGTAGCTTCTGGCAAGACATGTATATTTTGACATGCTATCTCTTTCTGTTTACATTGAGATCTCTATGACAGTAACAAGTGTTGCTGGGGAAGCCACAGTTATCTCTCTGATATGCTCTGCGTGTGTTCTATTTTCGCTCGCGTGACATGAAGCAACTCACAACTCCCACAACTCTCATCTTAGACTTCATCTGGCCTGACCATTTTCTTCAAAGTAAAGGGAAAAGCAGCCAACCTCTCTACTTCTTCTGTGTCCAACGCGTTTGCCTCTCACAAATATCCTCAGATTGACGAGGACGACATCATGGCCGACGCGGACGCTTCCCCCACCAACAACAAGACCCGCGACGCCACGCCTACTCTGGCTGATGCTGGTGCTGACTGGTCTACTCCCGCTCCGCCCATTCGTTTCCCTCTCCGCCCGCCTCCCCCGCTGCCTCATTTCCTGAAATACCCCTTCTATGCGCGCGTCTTCTACGACACCACCCGCTTCGCCGGTCACGCCTCGGCCGCTAAGTTTATCAAGAGCCGGTACAGCAACTGCTGGAGTGTTGCGTCTGTCCCAGCCACCGCTCTCTCCCCCCACTCCTCCGTCCGTCTCCGTACGTCTGCTCTGTCCCTTGTCCATTCTGCCTTTGGTGTCGGACGTCTTACTAACCTTGTATTTGTAGGCCCCTCCTCCCATGAGGGAGCGGAGATGGTCGAGATTGTTCCAGCGGCCCACCTAGGCGCGGTCTTCACCGCTGTTCGGGTGGTTGTTGCTCCCTATTCTGCCGGCGCTCGTTTGGTGGCTGCCCGCCCCGCCCGCATGGCCCTGCTCTGGCGCTTGTCGTCAGATTTGATTGTTCTGCGCAAGGATCTGCGGATGAATGGCAGTTCCAATGGCGACGTAGCCATTTATTATACGCGTGGCGAAGTAAGCCAGACTTCATGTGAGAATTGTAAGCGTGGTAACGGCCCGTTTGAGTCTTGCGTGGTGCCCACAGAGATCTCTGAAGCCCTCTATACTTCCGGCGCCTGTTGCAATTGTTTATGGAATTCAAAAGGAAGCTCTTGCAATCTCTGTAAGTTGTGCTCTGTTTCTGTTTTTGCACGCGTAACTGACCCGTTCCAAGCTCGGGATGAGTTAATGACTACTGATTCGGATGACACCACTTCCTCCCCGTCTACGACAACGCCTCCCTCCCCTCAGCTGCGACAACGCTTCTCTCCCCGCCCGCAGCGACGTCATCTCTCCCTCCCCTCTGGCCCCGATGCTGCATCTGCGGCCCCCGGCCCCGCCCCTGCCAAGCGTCCGCGTCTCCTCTTGGACGCCTCACCTTCCGACGAGCCCTTGGTTCGTACTCTTGATGCCCGTGTGCCCTCCGCCCACGTCTTCAGTCCTGGCACACGCGTGCATCAATATGTCGGCATTCCCCTTTCGCTCCCTTCCTGCGACTTGGGGGCCGTTCGCCAAGCCCTGGATGAGGCCACGGTGTGTGTCAACCTCCTGCAGAATCGTTTGAATGCTTTGAAGAAGCTTGATAGCAGCGGCTTGTGAACCTTTTCTCGGCGTATGGCTCAGCTTTGTTAGGTTTGAGACATTGATCTTATTTTCTGATGTTTGAGTGATTCTTCTGAATAATTAATAATGTGATCATGTAGTATATGAGTTCTTGTTGTGATTTGTGTCTGCTCACTGTAGAGTTAATCAGAATGTTTGAAGAGTGTGCCTGCATTTAGCAGCCACGGGTAATTTTGCAAGCCTTAATTATTAATCAGTGTTTTGTCATATCTCTGAACACCTCTCAAGTTCACAACATGCTGCAGAAGCAGTTTGTTCTACTGCTGATATTGAAGTTGATGCATCACACTGAATGATATTTCAATATAATATCATAGTTACTGTAAAACAGAGGCCATTATTTTTCACTCTCATATGGCTGTTCTGAGACAGATAAAATTGATCATAATGACCTCACTATGACCAAAATTGATAAAGAAAATAGATGAATAAACATATTAAAAAAATATGACTTCTAAATTTAGCTCAAATCAATGTTGTTAAATCAAGTTAGGTGTTGAGAGCTGATAACTAAATTACACTTCAGCACAACTGACTTAGTTACTCAAGCCAGGATTCGCTACCATGTCTTAACATTTGAGATTTTGAGGTACAGGTTTCATCCGCAGGGCCAGGCTCCCCTTACTCAGTCAGCGCCTTGGTGTTCTAGAAGATGAAGGCTCTGCATACCGAGCTGCGATAGGTGGATGCCGAAAATGAAACCCGGTTAAGGATCGGCCAGCTGTTCCAGAATATTTATTAAGCAACGTCAATCGCATTCATGGATATTGCGCGATGCTCCGCCAATAATCAAACGGTGATGGGGGGGAGCAAAGGTGATTAGCAAAAATGTAACTCATTGAGCACTTCAGCTCAATATTGGCAGTTTTATTATGACAGCAAATGCGTGCACCCCCTGAAACCGGTCGGATTTAATATGTAAGCATGATAATGGGGCAGGGGTTTCACCCACCCCCTTCTCAGCTATAACCTCTCAGCTATTACTATTTATTGCCCTGTCATGTCGCTCGTCCTTGGTGTCAGGCTTTGAGCCTCCGGAGTAGACATATCCGGATATAAGTGTGCGCTTGCTGAATATGTATGTGGCTGCCACAGAGCACTAATAAAAAATCACTTCCCGTGGCTATGGGTGGTCAGAAACTTATCCCTGACGGCGCGATTTACCACACCGGCGTCCCCAGTGAATCCCTATCTGTAAAGGGAGGGCGAACTCAAGCAACCAGAGGCTTCAGCCGGGGGATCCGGATATCTCCCCCACAAACAGCCAGACACGGAAAAAGAGAGCGCGAGAACGCCTCATGGGGGATTTGGTAGGATCCAACCCTGTTCCAGGTCACTGTTCATTGTTGAATGTTTCCCAACGCTATCGACGCTCACTAAGCACGCATTATGATAGCGGATTGCAGGGCGATTATGTGGCTTTTTTTTTTTTTTCGTTCAGCCCTTTATGATGTCAATCGTTTGTCGAAAGGGCTATTGGGACCTCAATAACCAATGACTTGTCACGGCTGGCAGAGGAACGGCGAGATCGTTGCAGCTTGTTGCAGGCTTATTGGGTGCGGATACTGACATGGTGGGGGCGGATGTCCAGGGAGAAGAATGTAACCAGGCCATGTTGATGTCGACCTCAATCAGGGTATAAAACATGGCCCAAAGTCCCAACAGGAAATTAGATCATTTTGACGACAATAAAGAGAGACGCGGTCTCCATAAAAAAAATCCTATTTCATCACAAGCAGCCTATCGCACGCCGTGACGCCAGTCAGTTGACATCGTGTTGTGTTGTTTTTAAGTTCTTCTTAAGTTGCTCCCGGTCGTGCTGAGCGGGGACAGGCGTGGGCAACTGCGTCACCTGGTTTGCGGCTCTCGTCAGCCGCCCGTCACATCATCACTCATCACTCTCCGCAACCTCACCCTAACTCCTATACTCTACTTGGCCTCACTGAGCGGTCTCCTACTGCCCCTTCTTCTGTTCTTGTGGGCAGAATTTCATATATCCTTTATCCTTACTGTGGTGTTTTCAATTTGTACCTCCTTTGCAGTTGTTTGGAGTGGGGTACCGCATTAGCCATATTGAGCTACCTACATCTGCTACCACCATGGCTTTCCGTCTACCTACACATCCTCCACAGAGACAACAAGCCTCCGGCCTCGAAACCAGGTCTACGGCTGCGTACCTGCAACGACCCCAAGAGCAGCAACAACAGCAGCAGCAGCAGCAGCAAGACGAAGAGTCGACAGAATGGGTCCTCTTTTCGCCCTCACAAGCCGGCTCCACTACGGCCCGCACCCATACCGCCTCCACTGAAAGAACTCCGCGTACAGCTGGCCTGTCGCGGGTCAGTGATTTTGGTTCGCTAGACACTGCTGCCCAATCTCAATCCGAAGACGATGAACTTGATGTGGATGGGTTGGAAGATGATGCCACGGAACTTGACAGCCTGGATGATGGCTTACATGCCTTTCGTGAACCTGCTGGATACAGGGTGACATCTGCTCAGGCAGGCCCTCATGATACTGCCATCCTGCCAGCACACGACGGGTTAGGTCTGTTCGCACCGTCAAGCCAGGATGTACAGGATCAACTCTGGCAACATGAACAATACAACCCGCGACGGAGGGGTGACAGGAGACAGAGAAGGCGGTCTAGTGTCCAACGGCATGTGGAAACTGTTGAAGAAATCCAGGCTCGCGAGTTAGAGCGTGAGAGGTGGCAGCGAATTGAACAGTGGAGGATGGAACAGAGCCGCGCTTTGTTGCAGGAGATTGAGAAGGAGTCAAGGCGGAGAAGAAACAGCCGCGCAAGTCATACTGGCGAAAGGTTAGCAGCTCGACAAGCTCTTGGGAGTGATGCGGGGAAAGTCGATCTGGAAACCAACGCCCCCCAGGCTGGTACTCAAGAACTCCATGTTAGCCAGGATGTAGAACCGCAGGACGATGATGCTGCAGCCAATGAGTCGTTCTGGAGAAGGATCACCCGGAAAGTCATCCGGGACTTAATTGGTATCGATGACTCCTTACTTTCGGTCATCTTGGGAGAATCACTTGTCCCGACGGAGAAGAGTGAGCAAGGTGAGATGGCTGCAGTGAGCGATCTCAGCGATTCTACATTAGATGGCTTACATGGGCCGTTGGAAGGGGACGACATCATGAAAGACGTCGATGACCCTTCTCACGCCGACGATCATTGGCATGAAAGGCTCCTGGAGCGTATTGCTCGCGAGTTGGGCATTCTTGTCCATCAACTATGTGAACATCCAGGTGCCTTCAGCACCTATGTTCGCTCTTCAGCATCTATTTCTAAACAGTATGCTGGTATACCTATTTCCCCTCCTTCAGCAGCCACATCATCTATTCCCCGGCCATTTCCCCTCACTCGAACCACGTCAAATAATACCACATCCAATCTTGCGTCAACGTACTCTCCCCAGTATGAATTCGGCCCCACCCTCCGAGACGCAGCTAACGCTGCATTGGAAGTTGGGGAAGAAGCACCCTTCTCCACTTACAACCAGAATATCCAGCCACCGCCAGTAACGCCAGCAGGCCAAATCCCCCAAAGTAGCGAAGCCCTCTCAGAAGCCGCCCGCCTTGAACGCGAGCGCGAGTACTGGGAACGCGAGCTAGATATCAAAATGGTCTTCCACTTCCTCCGTAGCCGCTTTAGCAAAAACATCCCCTTCACAAGTGATGGCAACAATAACAGGAACACATCCCCTCGCCGTCGCAGCTCCTCCACTACCACCACCCCCCTTTCAACCCACCAAACAAATCAACAAGACCCTTCCCTCCGCGCTGCCATAATTCGACAACACCATCCCCTCGTCGCTCGCGCCCATGCCCGCTCCCAATCCCAAATCCAACGGGCCATGGCCCGGCAGCATGCTCGACAGTCTTCAACATCTCTCTCGAGCTCTGCCATGGCTGGCCCCTCTAGCCCAATCTTCCGCCATCATATCCGCCGCTCTAGCTCCAGTTGCGCAAGCCAAAGCGCAAAGATGTCTGTGGTCTCGGCGAAGCGGACATTGGCTGGGGGCAGTGGGTCGAGTCGACATTACTGGGATATTGGGGGCAGCGTCGGGAGTGGGAGCGTGGTTGTCTCTGCTGTTGGAGGGACGGGGAGTTGGCGGGATGCGTGACGCCAATATTTAATTATTATGTTCTAATGGTGAATCGCGAACGGGGTTATTTTCGTATAATTGGTTTCATTTTCATTTTTTCATTTTTCATTTTTATATTTTCCCCTCACTCAAATGAACAGATATGGTTCCACTTGCTACCTTCTCGCGTGGAGTAACGTCTTTTCCTCCCTGTTTTCTTATCTAACCTTTGTATCACTCCGTCCGCATATGCATCTGAAGCATATCACGGATCGTTCCATTAATGGATGGGCTCAATGGGCATTGGAAGGCGCGTTGGAATAGATATTGAGGGAGGATTCCTTGGACCAGGCTAGGTGGGAACGGAGGCTTCTTTTGGTGCTTTTTTTTTGCTTGCTGATTGAATGGAAGTATGGCAAATGGCATTCTGAGGCCACGGAACGGCGCGTGGAGAGGGAGGCTAGGCTACTCTATGCTCCTACATGTATAGTTATAGGAAGTCGGTTTGATTTAATGAACTACAAATCATTACTAAACTATTGTAGTTATTTATAAGCCTGTAGGAGTAAGCTGAGTACGTGTCCGGATACGTGCTCTTAAGCAATACTTTGGCATGTGCCATTTTTACTTGCTCTCTGTCAGTTTTTTCCTTCCTCGCCCTAGTTCAATTGTCCACTTGCAGCACGTAGCTGCAGATCTATATCTGGGTGGCCACACACTTTGTATACAGTGCAATGCACACATACATCAGCTAAGGAATTTGTCACTGAGTTGTTGATGCTGATATGTCAAATATTTCTCATATTTCAAACAATTGATTGATAACTTTAGTAGTATTTAACTGACTACGGGGATCACTCTGAGAAGCTAGGAGAGAGACTGAGAGAGACTACTGTAGAGAGATTGACATTTATTTACATTTTAGTTGTGTGAAGATCAAAAATATTCAAATACATGAAACTTTCACTCTTATGAAGAGAGAAAGAAAGATAAAAGTTGTTCTGTATTATAATTCACTGAATAGAAAAAGCAGAACATCTGTAGAACTGCATGATACATAGCTATGACTATTGACAGTCTACAGAGATAAATCTTGAGAAATGTGAACTGATTTCTTTGATGACAGTGCTCATCACATCAGCACATTCAGTGTGCAGAATTCATGCTTTTCATGGTGAATCAATGAAATTCCAATTCCACAAACATAATACAGACAAGGGCTGCTGGGTCCCAGGGATATATCTTTTTTTCATTTGTTTAATTCTTTTGGTAAACGCTTAGAGTTGTGTCATAAAACAATATAAAAAGAAAGAGAAAAAGATAGAAAATCAAAAAATGCCAACTTCTTCCCATTCATTAACAAATCTATGCTTGCGACAGATTCTCATACGCCTCTGGGAATCGCTTCATGTTCTGTTCAATGTGGCCCTTATTTCTCAGGAACTGAACGTAGGCACCATCAATCTTGACACGGCCCTCTTGTCTGAGGCGGACGTACTCATCACGCTTGAGTGGGGTGAAGCCCCAGTTCTTGCTGACAATGATCTTCTGACGGCCGGGGAATTTGTACATGGAGCGGCGGAGAGCCTCGATAGCGGTGGCACGGTGGACATCGCGGGTGCGAACGCTGAGGAGGATCTGGCCAATGTTGACGCGAGCGACGATGCCGTTGGGCTTACCGAAGGCACCACGCATACCAGTTTGGAGTCTATCGGCTCCGGCACACGACAACATCTTGTTGATACGGACGACATGGAAGGGATGGGCGCGGACGCGGAGGTGGAAACCTTCCTTACCGGCGATTTTGACGAGGTACCTGGATTGGTGATATGGTATCAGTAAAATGTCCCTTATACGTAGGACTTCATTTGGTGTCGCAGGACTGCTTACTTGTTGGCGCAAATACGGGCAGCTTCAAGAGCCTCAGAGCTCAACTGTTCGTACTCGTTGGACACCATGTGCACACACAGAGGGAACTCGTCGACATTGGCCTTCTTGCGACCAAGATCGAAGATACGGATCTTAGGGTCGGGCACACCGCGGTTGAAGCGGGATTTCGGATATGGCTATAAAAGAGCTCGAATATTAGCATTTGATGTGGAATTTTGACCCCATTTAATTTTCAGCAAAGGCATAAACAATCCCCCGTCACATCGCATGCCCGAATATCGCTGATAGAGCCAGTGGTAGCCAGACGCGTGCTTTCAACAGCAGGTCATTGACGCCTCTGTCCTCGGTTGGCGGGCGTGCGAAGTTTCGTCTTTCCCCACAACAATGTTCATGTCGAAAATCAAAAAGAGGGAGGAACATCAGCAACATCGTACCTTGTTCTTGCAGTAGCGGTAACATCTCGCTGGACGACGTGCCATTTTGTCGGATAATTAGGAGCAATAGCACTTCCTGCGAACTAGGTGATATGTGGTTGGCGGTTTTTGTCGCTGTCGTCGTCGTCGTCGTGGAAGAGATCGCGGTTAAGTATTCAACTGCTGCCGTTTTTGATTTCCAAGCATCGGGGCTAGTGAAATCACATGACAATACCCTAAGCCCTACTATCCGAAATAGGACATGCAGGGGCGAATTGATTACTAATCTCACAGCGGTGGCGGATGAGTCACCTGACTTCGATATCAAACGTCGAGCCTCAACTCAAGGCCGAGTCAACAGCAATGACGACGATGACAACAACGACGATAGTTAATAATAATAAGAACGATGATAATAACTAGCAACAAGCTAGAAGCCCAATCCGCTGACATTATCGCTGATATGCCTCGCTACTGTAATCAACAAATGCGGCAGAAACTTCGCCTCCAGATCTGGCATATTCTAACGCTGAAGTTGGCCATCCAAGCGGTGCGCTGTTAAAGGTGCAAAGCCGTGTTTCATGAAGGTATTATTGTTTGCCCCTGCTACATCAATGTTCACTATTAAGGCGGAGGGGGGATACACTCAGTCGTTTTCCACGAGTACCTAGGAGACATTGCGATGGGACAAAAATTTGGCTGGGCCCCCCGCGATATTTCTACATGCCGGGGACTTTGTCCTATCCTTTACTTCTCCCGAGAAACTTTGGAATCACGCTCCTAACATCCAAAAAGGCGTATTTTCCGAGCAGCATTCCATCTCCTTTACCAGGGCCCAGGGCCAGGGGCATGGTTTAAGTTTTCATCCTTGGCTTGCCACATGGCCTCATGATAGACTGATTGGCCAGATTGTAGATTGTCCATATGGGAATATGGGGATAATAAAGGTTTGGCGATGGGACCTGGAAAAGCCTATTTCGACCTATTTTTAATGCGGCTACTAACAGCTCTCATAATACAGTTATCTTCAAATGCCCCTCAAAAACTAGACGGATTTTGCCCATCATGAGCTTTGCCTAACAAGGCGTGTATTCCACACACCCACCAACCCTCGGCAAACGCCAGATCCTTTCAGGGTTCGATATGTGAAAGCAATCCTCAAGGCTGAAGCGATTCAATTTTTGGTTTAGCCAGAAGCAGGGGTAACATCGCCTTGTTACCTCTAGGCTGTCATGACTGGTGAACAAAACTTGAAACTCTATAGCTTTCTAAAAAGGTATCTGCAGAATTGCATGCTCCACTTTCAATATTTTCCTGGTGCCACTCCGCGTGGTTTGAAGGAGTTGCGCTGATCCCAATCGAGCGATTTCAGCTGAGGCTGCTCGTTTCGCTTGTTCTGTTGTGCTCCACTTCAAAAACCCTTTCCCAGGCCCGGTTCCGCGCCACCTGCGCTAGCATCGGCAGCACGTGCTTTTCGGGCATCGGCGGCGGCTGGGTGTAAGTTGAGAACGGCAACCACGCTTGTCAGGAGCATGAATCGTCAATTGTCACATTTGTTAATTCAAAAAAAAGAGACTCTAATGGAAATTATAATGGGTCTGGACAAAGCCTTCTTCGAAGTTTGCCAGACCCATTATTACCATGCAACCTTTATTGTTTCCACGGTTGGGGTGGGAAAAACACTGGGGTCCAAAGTCACTACTTAGTACTGGCCAGTGGAGGTACTAGATTCAGCCCCAGGATGCCTTGGAAAAATGGGGCATCGGTCCACTGTCTGTTATTTTGCGTCCGAGGAGTCGAGGACCGAACGCAAGCACCGAAATCCCTTTGAATTTCCCTTGCCTTCATATTCCAGAGCACCCGTGGACGCTCTCAGGTCCCTGATTTGGCTCCATCGAGAAGAATGTGCGCTCCGACCCAGCTCTTTGGTCCCAACATCGTTATTCTCCGCTGTTCTTTTGATCTGTTGTACGTGTGATACCCCGACTATACATCTTCGGAGGTGTTGTTTTGAGTTGCCCCGCTGCCTACTGAGGCGATCAACAGAAAACTGGAGAAGGCTTTATTCAGCATTGTGCTCCGAAGACTAGCAGCTTTACATATCCGCCCCCTCCCCACCACCTTCCGTGTGCTCTCTTTTTTTCCCGTCTCTGCATTATCTGTTCCAGGACTGATAGGTCATATTTCCCCTATCTTCCCCTATCCCCAGGGTTTGAAGCACCAGGTTCAAATTATCAAATTATCAGTGGGATTTGCTATTGTTCCTGTGTGCTGTCAACCATTCCGTTTATTGTCTGGTGTTGTCTAGACTTGTCTAGCAACCACGTATAAAACCGCAAATCTGAAGGAATTCCAGTTTCTGCTGGCCCTGGCGGCCGGCTTGGCCTCCCTGGCCACGGCGGCAGGCGTTGAAGCGCGAGCGGATTCAATCGCCGATTTACCAACCTGTGCTGTAGGTTTTCTCATGCTGCAAGCTTACCTGCGGCGTATTGTTTTTTGCTCGACATTTTGGAGAGTGCGCACCTGCTAACTTTCAACCGATGCATTCTAGACAAAATGTTTTCCCGAACTAGCTCTAGAGTTCCCCTGCCTTCTCCAGGATCCAACATGCGTTTGCTCAAACGCCAACCTGGCCGTGGCTATTGAGAATTGTGCCCTAGGTCGCTGCACAATTAAAGAAGCCCTAAGTAAGACCTCAGGCTATCGATATTGTCCCCATGAATCACCTAAACCTGGTTACTGATTGCATCATTTAAAGCTGCGAAACGTATCTCGGAAAATCTTTGTGGCCACCCAGAACGAGACAGAACGTCCTTGATTTCAATAAGCGGAGTAGTAGGAGCTGCCGTCGCCTTTGCCGCATTCATATTGCGCATGATAACGAAGGTGCCATACTTTGGTGGACAATTTCACGCAGATGACTGGGCCATCGCAGTCGCAATGGTGAGGCTTCGAGATTGACATTCTTTATCTTCGACGCTATGCTGATACTTTATTTTAGGTATTTGGTATACCTTTAGGTGTTCTCTCGGTACCTCGTAAGTATCCTCTTCATTAGAATTACCTGTCCTGAATTATTTCTCATTCGGAAATGTATAGTCGCCAATGCCGGTCTGGGGAAAGACATGTGGAATGTTCCATTCGACAAAATCACATATATTCTTAAAGTGAGTCACTCCATCTCTCAGCCTGTGGCCTTAGCGAAAGGACGTAGTGTCAACTAACCTAATTATATAGATCTATTACGTACAAGAAGTAATGTATTTTGCCACCATGAACGTTACGAAAGTATCCATATTGTTCTTCTACCTGCGAATATTCCCCTCACACAGGTTCAAAATCTCCTGTTACGTCGTGATGGGCATCACCATTGCCTACGGGACTGCGGTTGTGTTAGCCGCTCTGTTCCAGTGTACCCCAGTCCACCTGGCCTGGGAACATTGGGATGGTGAGCATACCAACTACAGATGTAGCAATATCAATCTCATCGGATGGCTAAGCGCAGCAATAAATATCGTTTTGGACGTCGTCATTATCGTTATGCCAGTGAAGCAACTGCTGAGATTAGCGTTGTCAGTGAAAAAGAAGATCCACATCCTACTCATGTTTGGTGTGGGATTTTTGTTAGTTTTCCCTATATGGCCCCATCACTCCCAACTCCGCTCATTGCAGAGATTGTGCCCTTTTTGGCGATGACGAAGGAATCGACGCATCTCTGACAAGGAAAAATAAACAGCGTCACAATCGTCAGCATAATCCGCCTAAAATCGTTCCTTCAATTCGGTAACTCCCACAACATAACATGTACATCATCCCTTGTCCTCTCATAATTTTTCATGCACATGTCCCCTTGCACCGGCCTCACCTCCTATTCTGACAAACTTGACAGGGGATCATGTTCCCGTCGGCTACTGGAGTACGATTGAAGGGCACGCTAGCATCCTCTGCGCATGTATGCCGGCAATCCGTGCTCTCCTTCGCAAGTTGTTCCCACATGTATTCGGCGACCGAACCGGTGCCTCGTCCAACGGGACTAGAAACATACGCACGAACAAACACGGTAGCGGCAATGTACAAGCATTCTATTCTCAAGGAGATGGCCCCCAGTCACCACGTTCACCACGTTCGCCGCATGCGATTAGTTCGCTGGGGAAGGTTGGCGCGACCCGATCTGTAGAGTCGGATGTATTCCCCCTAGTCGAAAGAGGGGATGTAGGCCCTGGGCATGGGTTTGGGAGTTATACAATCGTTAAGAGTGGCTATGAACGTTAATAAGATTGACCAGGGAATATATCACGGTACGGTAAAATGTACATGACGGGACACGGGTTGTTTTTTTGACGAAACATTGTTTTAATTTTTAGTTTTAATTTTAGCACTTTAAACGTTCAAACGGCGATTTGAAGGTCGGATATCGACTCGGTCTATAGCCGCTATCGGCTGCCGATTCTCCAATGCTGCCACATGCTACGCGCCGTGGACTCCATTTTTCTTTCCCCTGCACGCCGTAACCTCAATTCCCACATTCCCAATTAGGTAGGGAAAACCGAGCTCGCCACCCACTCTCGAATAGGTGACTGCATCCTCACATTTCAACCATTGCTCTCTCTTCGTCCATCTTGAGACCGAGCGCTAGATATGACCTTCTCGGAACCAACTATAAACACATGGCTCCCATTTTCTCCAGCGAGTGATCCGTTCATCGTCACAATTCAAATTTCCCCTTCTCATCAAATCTTCGTTGCCTCGCCGTCCCCGCAGTGTCCCCCATATATCAAGTCAACTTTGCCGATCCTTGCAACCGTCCCACCACAATGAACAAGCCCGCTGTTCCTTTAATTGTCTATCACTGACACTCTCATCGCCATCCCTTCTCCTTCCCTCTGCTTGTTGTGTGCGGGACAAAGATGGCGCGTCTAGCAGCATACCATCACTGGTCAACAGTGACAATGAGGATAGCGAGGACAGCAGGGAGGACTCAATGGATGTGAATGATGATGATACTGATGGCATGGGCCTCTAGTGTTAGTGAAGAGACTGACCTGATGGATTCAGCTGGCTATGAAGAAGATGGCAAGAGTGACATGGGTGAACTGACTGATCGGCTGGAGGATGATGAGCACCAGGGAATTATATAGACATGATGAACAAGCTGGATGAATTCTTACTTCAATACAATGAGTATGCCCCGAAACTCCCTGAAGTATAATTATCTTGAGACCATGCTTTTCATTCATCACACAACTATTGAAAATGAGTTTGACTCAACTAGAATGATAAAGTAAACAATAGCAAGGAGAATGCTGAGATCATGTTAGAAATAAAACTAATAATTTTATCACATGCATACACCACATAAGACTACGTACGCTGCGTAGTATTGAGTTGAGCGGAGTAGTCCGCCTAGTGGCAGCTGGCTCTTTCTGTTTAGTGGGGCAGGATTATTTGTGGGGTTGAACCCTGGTGATCCTCGTGTCTACCATGAGAGATTGGCCATGTTTGCCAGGTCCAACAACGCCACCAGGCAATCCTGTTATTTGGGGTTGATTCGATGTAAGGAATGATGCCAAGATAATATAGCCACTGCCCGAAACCAAACCTGCTGTGAAATGATCCATGCTATTACCGACGGAGTGAATTCGAATGTAACACCTCGAGGCGAGATTTACGCGCCATGGAGTTTGCCTACGCTGGAATCAAAGTAAGCCATTAGGCTTCCGAAATACGCGTGTTTGGTGGCATGGGGAACACATTGGCCGTGAATCAGTGGAGGTCACAGCAGTTGCGGTTCCCGTGGGTTCAGATATTGCGGGGTTCCAGAAGTGTGATCCTCTATAAAGGGTGGGAGACTGCGTATGCCGTTGAGGTTATGAGTTCGGCAAATACCATTATTCACCTGTTTCTGAGTTGGCTGGTTCGCTCGATAAGCTTGTATTCTTTTACCAAATCGAACTATTACAACAGGAAGCTCGTTATGATCTGGCAAGTGGCCTTTCTCCGGGTCGTAGGCCACATTCGCAATATCAAATACAAGAAAGACATGTGTCAACCATCTTTTCTTCGCCAGCAGTCTCGCTCGGGGTGGATGTTTGTAAGAGCGGTTTAGCAAACAGTTGCTTTTGACCGCACGAAAGGCTACCGGAAGTAGTTCTTCAGAGGCGGACCAAGCCTGCCCCCAATGCGCACTTTTGTCTGAAACTGTGACCAGGACGCGAAGGGGACTTTCTTCAACCATTTAAACGGCTGCACATTTGTCAGTATTGTGAACCGCAGCATTGATTTAGAAAAGCTCACCGAGTGAAAGCTTGAAGATACTATAAAACAAATTAGCCAGAGCAGCTTGGGCGTGCTCTCCTGACAGGAAATGTTGAGTTATGTCAGTGAACTGCCAGCGACTTGCGTTCGGAACGGGATCAACAGTTATTCCGTCCGAGATATTTGGGTAGAGCAATCAGTAGATGATCAGGCCGTGTACCGACCGCCCGAGTGCAATAATAATACTTAAATTCTCATTATCATGTATTGTTTGATATTTTAATTTCTAGAACTGTTTACGATTCCAATTTTCGTAGTTCGAGTCGGGGCTTCAGAAGATGGAACAAAGTGAGGAGAATCATTGACAAGCACCAGTTCTTCGTCTCTCCAGATAAAGTAGATTTTGGCTTGGTCATTATCTTCTTTTGGTCATGTCTATATTGTTGGGTTTTCATTTTTTTTGGAGTCCAGTTTCGTTTCCAGGCCAGTGGCTCGGGTACGGTACAATACATACACAGGCTCCAACTAGGAGGTAGAAAGAAACTATAAAGAGCCCATTAATTATGTCCAACCAACAAAGTCAAGGCACCTGTCACCCTTCCATTCCACTCAAAGTGTAATGGCGGTGGCAGCAGCAGGCCCCAGCCCCCAGCTTCACAGACAAGGCATCCCGTCATCCGTACGAAATGGTTTCAACTTAGGCAGTGGTGCCAGTGAGGATATCGGAGTCACCAGCATCCAAGATGGCCATGGTGGAGCATCTGAAGAGCTTTCCGCAGGCGGTTCCAAGCTCGATCTAAAGAAAGTGGAAGAAAAAAGGTATTTCTCCACAATTTCCATCCCGCGCATTCGTGGGAAGGAAAGAGCGGAAAAATAAAAGTATTCGATAGTCAGCGTTTTTGGTTCGATACCCTCCAAAGCTTTTTTTTATAGATGTTGTAGGGAGACATGGTAAAGCTTCTTCGCTGGGTAGAACATGACTACATATGTGGCCCGGTCCGGCTCGTAACCTTGAGCTCGACTCAACTCCCGTGTGTACTTTGGCTCATGGAGCTCACTATCACATGTCACGTCGGTGGTAATCAAGTTACGGTTTTCTGAGTTGAGTCGAGCCAAGTCGAGCCGGTGGATGTAGCATGCTAGGAGAAGAACAAGGGGAAATAGTATGAGATTTGGCTTAGCTTACGTTGTTACCGGAGAAGTGGTGGACACTGGTCTTGGAAAGCATGGAGTAGTCTGTAAAAACGAAGAACGAACTGTTAGCGATAATTCTTTGGGCGCATGGGTCATAAGCCACAAAATAAACATATAAAACCGTAAAGATATTTCTTACATTCAAGCTCACTCTTGCGGAGGGGAGGAGTGTTGCCGGCAATGATGACGAGCTTGGCCTTGCCGGATCGGAGGGACTTGAGGGTAGATTTATAACCCAAGGTGACTATTCGAAAACCAATTAGTCTGAGCGCCCATCAAAGCAGTAAATGAAGCAAGCAATTGAATCGATCGTTGTCGCGATGAAATATATTTCTTTCAAATAGCAGGACGTGCTCACCCTTGCCAGACTTCATCACAAGCGCAAGGCGCGAGTTGATGTTGTCGGTGCTCTTCTTAGCCTTCTTTGATGGTGCCATCGTAACGCGTTAGAAATGTCAGGAGACTTTCTAAATGTATATAATTGAAACTGGTGGGTTTTTGCGCTCCGGCAGGAAATAGAGATTGGCGATAGAAGAGTTGAGGTTCGTTTGTCGCTGGTTGAGTTTTAGCGAATTTTCCGGTGGAATTTTTGTGTGGGTTGAAAAAATACGGAGGAATGTTCTTCCGATATTCGGAAAGTTTACTTGATTATGTAAGCAAGATTGGACATGGATTCAGATGCATCAACGTGGGAGTATATTTTTCTCAACTCTCAATGCTATCTATACCTTACGCATGGCATTTTCAAGCCCAGCGCATGCGGTAAAGGCTTCGAAACAGTGATATACAGGGCCATACATCCACGTAAATTTAGGAAGAAGGTCAGGGATGAAGTCAACGGCGACTCTCCCCAAGAAGCAAGCGCTACAAAAGGTGCATGCCTTTGATATACCCTTAACCTTTACATGATTGCTACTATCTCCAAGGCCCATCTATCCAATCACTGGTATTCTCGCTGGGAATCTCCACCGTGAGATTTGTAGCGGTTGTAATTTATTTTCCTTTAAAGGGTATGGATAAATACTGCCCACCAGAGCAGGGACCCCATATTGCGAGCTACGCATTGGAAAAATTCCCAAGATCTAAGCAGCCGGTTTATTGTCACCTTTCAGAGTTCGATGTGCCCCGAAAGCTGGTGATTTGGCAGAGAGACATCCTAGGTTCCAAAAGTTCAGGGCTCGACTGGGGTGGTTGGTGCCAAAGCAGTATTTAAGTCTCTTAATCCAAGCTTCATTAAGTATCAAACTTTTGCCCCAATCGGTGGTGGCCAACAGGGCAACCTCACGCCTTCCAAGGTTGTCCGTTTCAAGAATGACTGGATTGGTGTTTGTTTGGTCTCCACTCCATCGATTGAGGTTCATTGTTGCCAGCCGCTTTGTGCCTTCGAATTGGCATGCGAGCAAAACAGCATAGTGTCCTTCTGAAACTAGGACGCGAGGATGCGAACGGCACGTCAAATGGAGGGCTGAACAGAACGGGAATAAAAAGGAATCAAATGTATTGCACGATTATCAGAGTCCTTTGGCAGACAACCTGCAGTTGATACGTTACGATAAGAAGCGGAGTTGTTGGCGGGCGCAATCGTCTGCTGGCACAGAGGCTGCTGGCACAAATGCAGAAAACAGTGTGAGTTTGTTGCAGAAAACTGCAGGAAAAGAATATCAGTGTATAAAAAACGCTATTTGCACGTTGAATCCTGTACATGCATGCCCAACCGTCTTCCTCAACTCGAGTTTGATGCCCAAGACGCTTGGTTCGGCGGGTCTTGGCGGCCGTTGCCTAGCGCGGTCCTAAAGACGTCACGTGGCTAAGCGCCAAACGAGCCTCGGGCGCGAGCAACTTTGGGAGGCGCGCTTGTCCTATTTGGGAAGGGAGTTCCTGTGGATGTTTCCCAAAGTAGATTAGCGTGCCAAGCTTGAGGGTCCTTCGTCGTTGCCCGGAAATTACGGCGTATTGTTCATTTGGTCACAGCCGTACATGAAACAGGCGGGATTGCTGGGGAGACCAGGCACTGACAGGCTGGCAATCGGTATTTAATGCGTTTGTATTAAGTATCGGCGCTGTCTCAGCCTCGATGAGGTCAATGCCTGTCTCGAGCCAAACAACAACCAACTATTTTTTTCCCCAATATAAGACACCTTCATCATTGATTGTCATTCTCTTGCTGGGCATTCATCAAGAAACTGTTCTATCGTTACTGTCAATCTATCCTCTACCCATTGTCAGCTGCCACCCTTGGGATAAATATATCCGCCAAAACGTCAGTGGCCCTCTCACAGCCTCGATCGAGATCTCGCATCCATATCCCATTCGTTGTTACCCTCTGGCAGCGCCCCCAAAACCATCTCAGCCTTCAAAAGCCACTCTTTCGATCAAGGCTGCTTTGATTTTTTGTTGCAAACACATGTGTTAATACGAGTTGTCCACATATATTTTCTCATAACGGCGCCATGTCCGGAACTCCAAGAAAAGCCTCCTACGGGGGAGGTGGTCATAGAACGTCAACGACGGACTCTGCTACAACCTCTCCAACCGCACGAACGCCCTCACATTCGACTCAGTCTTCTGTTAATGGGTTTGGACGATCCCCATCTGCAAGGAACTCCCCTGGCCCTGTCTCTGCTCGAGCAGCAGCCCGTAAACCCGGCGCCGGTCGGTCCAACCTCAGCATGAGTTCTGTGCCTAGATTCTCGAGTCCCTCAGACGACGATGCGAGAGCTCAAAACGCTGCCCTCATCGATGAACTGAAAGAGCAGGTTCAAAAAGCGGAAACTGTCTCAGACCAGTACCGGAAACAACTAGGTGTCCTGCAGTTGCGGCTTGATGAAGCGGTTAGCGAACAGGGGAGACTAGAAGATCAGGCGCATGAAAAGGACAGCGCATTAAGCACACTCCAGGGAGACGTCAAAGAATTGACAAGACAAATTCGCGATCTGGAGCAAGCTCATGAGACAGAACGGGTGGCCATGGCAAAGGAGAAGGAAGAACAAGCAAAAAGGGAGGAAGATTTGGAGTCCACCATCCAGCGTTTGAAGGAAACCATCGCACAGAAGGAATTTCGTATTAATGTGGAGAACGAACGTAACGTCTCCAGATCTCGTAAGTTTTCCTTATGAAACTGATCTAAATTGGCTTATGTGATTGTTGACCGGGCCCCTCTTTTTATACAGCGAGTTTCCGAAATAGGGCGTCGGCAGATCTTGAGAACGGACAATTTGCGCCATCTTCCCAGCTCCAACGCAGCCCTTCCAGAAACAATTCAAAATTGATTCTACAAAAGGATAAACTCATTGAGTCTTTGAGACTCGAGTTAGCGGAAGCCCAAATAAAACTTGTCGAAATGGAAAACCTAGGCGGTGGCCGCCAACATGACCTGGAGCGCGAGCTTTTGGAAGCCAGGATGGCAAATGCTCGCCTGATGGAAGACAATGAGAGCTACCAGCTACTTCTAAGCGAGAAAACTTTGAACGGGGATTTCTCCAAGGGCGATTTCATGCATGAGAACAGCCAAGGAACCCAACAGGCGACCAGTGGACTCGGGTCACTCGCAGATGAGCTTGAATCAATTGGCGAAGGCGGAGATGCTGACTCCCGTCGACGACTCGAAACAGAGCTCAAAACCCTTAAAGATCAAAACAAGGCGTTGAGCCTCTATATTGAAAGGATCATAGGGCGCCTGCTCCAAACTGAGGGTTTCGAACATATTTTGGACAAAAATGACACCAATCCGTCGACTTCGCTGAACAAATCGGCCAATACCGATAAGGATCTACCTCCACCTCCCCCGCCGTCAGACAGGGTGGAAGGTACCGGGCCGTCATTTCTTCAAAGGGCGAAGTCCGTTGTGTCAGGCCAAGCTACCCGACCCAAACCCACCAAATCGCGGACAATGAGTAATCTTACACAAAGCCCAATCCACGAACCCCAACATGAGGCCCACCCTACGGTGAATGAAAATCCAGACACCGCACCAAGTATCCCCCTGACCCGGTCGCGTACCATGCACCGGAGGACCCGATCGGATCAGGCAGACGGCACTGCTGCCGCCGTCGTAGGCCAGATGTATCGCGGTCCCTCATCCAATGGTCCTCTGAGCCCTGGAATCAGCCCTACACTCTCTTCGGGGCAGGGACCATTCTTCAATTCTAGCATCGTGTCAAAACGCTCATCTGTCCCTGTGGGTTCCATCTCCAGCAGAAACCACGATCGAGGATTGACTAGCACACCTAGTGTGTCAAGTGATCGCAGCGGCGAGGTAGGCTCAGCCGAAGGCACATCCAGCCCTCAACGCTCCAGCCCGGGCATGAATAACTATACCGGCGCAGTGATGACGCAGAATAAATTGCGACCTTTGCGCCTCGTCCAGGAGAACAAGGAACTTGAAGGAGGGGACCAGGCTGACGATGAAGCGCGGAAGAAGGCGAATCGCGGAAGCTGGATTTCCTGGTTCAATCGCCCTGGGCAAACCGATATTCCAAATGTCACATCGCCCACCTGATTCGACTACTTCAATCAACCTTTCATGCGTTATGGCTTATATTTTTCTTTTGGACAGCGTTATACCTGTTGAATTTACTACGGCCAATTTTTTCCCGATCTACCAGCCCTTGGGGATAATTACAGCTTCTCATTTACATGTATCAAATTCCCTTTCCCATCTGACTTGGATTGTTTATTTACACTTAAATCTCACCATGTTGATATTATCTGTGGTACACCTTATTTTGATTTAATTTTTTTGTTCTTAGGCAGATATTGCAAGACCGCGGGCTACAGGAATATACCAGTTAATATGTAGGGCGAATTGCATGCTCTGTTGTTGGCTAGAACTCATTGCAAGATAACCCCACCCGCTTGTTTACGTTTTTATGCTTTTTATTTCCTTGTCTCTTCCCGTAATGAAATGATTTTGGATTTTTTCGTGCTTTTTGAGATTTCCTTTGCTTGTCCAACCCGCATTTTCTGCATCACAAATCCCAACTTTGATCCATGGATTATTATTTTACGATTGAACGTATTTACTTCACTTTGCATATAAATGTCCATGGCGATGATAGCGAATTGTGCCCTGTCTCTCGAAACCGATATGACAACCACGACCCAACCCCTTCTATATTTCTGATTTATTATTCCTTAGTATAGATATTATTACGGCTTTTACATGCATCTCCCTTACCTCACATTGTGTCATATATAACTTTCCTGTGTTTTTAACTGGTCCCTTTTTACGAGTAGCTCTTACACTTTTTATGAGGCCCCAAAACTCAGGCTTTAATAGCAATGTAGGTTGTTTAATGTGGGTGCCAACTGAGGGCCCTGATTTCATATTCCCGGAAATACCTTTCTTGTACGCCTAGATATTCAGATTTAACACGTAAGGCAAGACCAGCAGAGGTGTTATCTAATTATGGATTTACTCTCTCGACTTCAGTAATGCCGCAGCTCAAAAAGGGGTTGATCCATGTCACGTGATTTATAGACAGCTCACTCCGGCCAGCGCCTGCAACCTGTGTCTTTGAGCATTATAACTATCTATCATAAACACCTCACCACAAATTCCCACCAGAAGCCTCCTCCACACACCACCCGCACAGTCAAGATGCCGCCCCCAATATCCCTCTTCTCCGTCAATGCGATCCTCATAATGTCCACGGATGACTCGTCGAGGATTTTCGCGAAGTACTACTCCCCTCCACACCCTCCGGCCGGCACCGCGGCCAACTCGCTAGACTACCCTGGCGCAAACCCGTATCCCACGGTAAAGGACCAGAAAGCGTTTGAGAAGGGCCTGCTAGAGAAGACTGTCAAGCAAACGAGTGATATTATCCTGTATGATAATCGGGTCGTGGTGTTCAAGACGGAAGGCGACGTGATGCTCTACGTCGTTGGCGGGGCGGAGGAGAACGAGGTTCTGCTGTACAATGTTGTTCTTGCGCTGAGGGACTCGTTGAATATTTTGCTACGGTATGTGTGCACACGGATATTTTTCCTACTCCGTACATTGGAACGTTGAGCATCAGAATGATTTTCTTTATTTTTATTTCTTTTTCAAAAACTGACCAGATTTGCGTCCCTTTTTCGCACAAATCCTTTAGTTCTGGCGTCGACAAACGCAGCATTATCGAAAACTATGACCTTGTCTCGCTAGCCGTGGACGAGATTGTCGACGATGGCATCTTCCTAGAGACGGATGCTGTACATATTGCGTCGCGTGTCAGCCGTGCTCCGGCGCAGGATGCCCCCAATATGAAGGGAATCGATTTGTCGGAACAAGGCTTGTTGAATGCTTGGGAGTTCGGCAAGAGGCGACTTGCGGAGCAGTTGCGGCATGGTTTGTGAAATGACGTGGGCTCCTAAGTTTTGTTTGATCCTGCCGGCTTTTTTTATTTATTTTGTGCTTGCCCTTGATCCTTCGGGGCATAGCTCTGGGTAATTGGCGTACATGGTGCTATTTCGTTTTGTATGTGGTCTTTGAGCGAGGAATTTTTTATTTCTTGCGGAATATTTATAGAATGGATTTTCCCTCTCTGTTTGCATGTGCTTGTTGTCTATATATCCCTTTGTCATTGTTCAACCCCCTTAAAAATGTCCCAGTAGTGATGCTTTTGTATGAGGTTACATGTATGTACGAACCGAAATATCAGCCCACAATTAACTAGACAGCATATTGTTGTCTTTCCATAGGCTCCCTAGCTCATCCTAGTGTGCTGGAATGCAAACAGATTATTAAAAGACCTGAAGTTTCGTAAGATAATTGTCCGCGCAGTTTTAAATATCAAATATTTATACTGCCCCACCCTACGTCACTCCAAGTCCCCCTAAGCGCGTTTTCCCCTAAGAGGAGTGTAACTTCCGGGCTTTGCACCTATTTTCACCAGAGCCACCCAGTCACCATTTGAGAAGTAGCCAAAAATGAAGCAGAGATTCTCGTCCCTCGATGTTAAGGTCCGTCAATGTCGCTTGTTCTGTGTGAAGTGTCTTCGCACTCTAACTTGAGCAGGTCATCTCACGGGAGCTCGCACAGGCTCTGGTTGGTCTTCGAATTTCCAACATCTACGACCTATCATCGGTAAGCACCTGGGCAGTTCTATTCCCTGTCCGTGCCCACAGCCAGACCCGGTATACTGAGATATATTTATTCCGCAGCGAATATACCTCCTCAAGCTAGCCAAACCAGACACAAGAAAACAACTCATCGTCGACACCGGCTTCAGATGCCACCTTACGGAGTACTCTCGCACAACCGCCGCCGCTCCCTCACCTTTCATCGTTCGCCTACGCAAGTTCCTGAAAACAAGGAGGGTCACGGCCGTCACTCAAGTGGGAACGGATAGGATCATCGACATTGAGCTTAGCGACGGCAACTTCCATCTCCTCCTAGAGTTCTACGCAGGAGGAAATATTATCCTGACCGACAAGGAGTATAAGATCATTGCACTTCACCGGATTGTGCCTGAGGGTAGTGACCAGGAAGAGGTTAAAGTGGGCTTGCAATATGTCCTTACCAACAAGCAGAATTATAATGGGGTACCGCCATTATCTATCGAGAGATTAAGGGAGGCGTTGGAGCAGGCGAAGGATGCGACGGGATCTAGAGTGGAGGCGGGGAATAACAAGAGGGCGAAAAAGAAGCAGGCCGAAGCGCTAAGACGAGCTGTCTCGTTGGGATTCCCTGAGTATCCGCCTCTGCTCCTTGAACACGCGTTCCATACTACTGGTTTCGACACGAGTTTAAAACCAGAGCAGGTACTGGTTAATAATGAGCTGGTAGAAAGGCTCATGTTAGCACTTGTGGAGGCAGAAAAGGTCAACTCAAATCTTTCGACCGCAGATGACACTCCAGGTTATATTGTCTCGAAAACAACAGAAAGTAAAGCTGGAGAAGAAAACGATGTGACTGCTGCGGATTCATCCAAGTCGAAAAATTTCCAATATGTTGATTTTCATCCCTTCGAGCCGAAACAATTTGAGAATGAACCTGGCATGGCAATTCTAAAGTTCGACACCTTCAACAAGGCTGTGGACGAGTACTTCTCATCCGTCGAATCCCAAAAGCTCGAATCGAGACTGACTGAGCGCGAAGAGATGGCCAAGAGAAAACTCGAAGCTGCACAGAAGGATCAGGAAAAGCGTGTTGGGGTTTTGAAGGAAGCTCAGGAACTTCACATTCGCAAGGCGCAGGCGATCGAGGCCAATCTGTTACGCGTTGAGGAGGCGATAAATTCAGTCAACGGGTTGATAGCCCAGGGTATGGACTGGGTAGAGATTGCCCGTTTGATCGAGATGGAAAAGGGCCGTCAGAATCCTGTAGCCAAAGTCATTAAATTACCGTTGAAACTGTATGAGAATACGGTTACGTTACTCTTGGGGGAACCGACGGAAGATGAAGAACCAATGGATGAATCCGACGAGGAGGACGAGGATGAGGAAAGTAGTGAAGATGAAGGGAGCAAGAGGAAGCTAGGAGGGTTGAAGAAACCAGGGCAGCAACCACAGCAGCAGCTATTGTCCATTGATATTGATCTTGGGATCTCCCCCTGGGCTAATGCAAGACAGTACTATGATCAGAAGAAAGCAGCTGCGGTGAAGGAAGAAAAGACGCTGATGTCAACAAAGAAGGCTATAAAGAGCACGGAAAAGAAGGTAACTGCGGATCTTAGGCAGGCATTGAAACAGGAGAAACCAGTGCTTCGGCCTGCGAGGACACCGTTCTGGTTTGAGAAATTCATATTTTTTGTGTCCTCTGATGGATATCTTGTCTTGGGGTTGGTCATCACTCATCTCTTGCCGTCCCTGACTTATTTTGTCATACTAACTCAAGGAACAGGGGGAGAGACGTCCAGCAAACGGAAATCCTGTACCTACGACATTTGAAAAAGGGTGATGTATATGTACACGCTGATGTTGAAGGAGCTATTCCTTTCTTCGTCAAAAATAAACCTGACACCCCAGATGCTCCTATCCCACCAGGAACGCTTTCGCAAGCCGGCAACCTGTGCGTAGCGACCTCAAGTGCGTGGGATTCTAAAGCCGTGATGGGCGCGTGGTGGGTAAATGCAGATCAGGTATCCAAAACGACGCCTTCAGGGGAATACCTGGCAACGGGTGGCTTTGTTATTCGCGGCGAGAAAAACCAGCTTCCCCCAGCTCAACTTCTTCTAGGGTTTGCTGTAATGTTTCAGATCAGCAGCGAGAGTATCAAAAATCATACAAAGCATAGAGTGCAGGATGAGGCGTCTATTACACACGGTGGGAAGGAAACTCAGGGGATGGAGGAGCTCCCATCAAGACACGACAGGCAAACACCAAGGGCGTCTGAAACCAAGGCGACAAATCATCAACCTGAGCAGTACGATAGTTCGGATCAAGAGAACGGTGAAATTGAAGAGAATACGGATGATAAGTGGACAAATCCTTTGATACATGAGGATGTCGAATCGAACGACTCCGGCAGCGACGAGGTGGGGTCCAACATTGAGGAGGATAAGCCTCAGGATGTCGATGCCAAAGATGAGGCAGGAAATAATCAAGCGGAATCCAAAGCCGTGAAGGTGGCAACGTTGGGAAGAAAGGAAATATCGCTCAAGGAAGAAAAGACCGGTCCGGAACCGCATACGGACCCCGCGGCGGTACGGCCTGCCAAACACCTGTCTGCTAGGGAAAAACGTCAATTGAAAAAGAGTGTCCCCACAGAACAAGTCTCCGCGCGCCCTACCGATCCTGGGTCGCGCTTCACCACAAATGAACCATCACGTTCCTCAACCCCATCTGTAGCACCATCAACTGCCACGACAAACATCCGTGGAAAACGAGGTAAGAACAAAAAAATTGCCACCAAATACCAGCACCAAGACGAAGAGGACCGCGAGCTCGCTCTCCGTCTCCTTGGCTCTGCTCCTAAGCCAGATAAGCTTCGCGAAGCCGTGCAGAGCAAAGCCGATCGGCAAGCCGAGCTTGAAGCCCAGAAGCAACGCCGTCGCGCACAGCACGATCGAGCCGCCCAGGCTGAGCGCGAACGTCAAAAGACACTGCAGCAGCAGGCAGAGACACAGGCGGGTGGGGATGATGCCGATGGTGTTGATGCACAACTAGATGATGCAGATACTGCCGCCGATCTTTCTTGCCTTCCTTCCCTGATTGGCACTGCTGTGGCAGGCGACGAAATTGTTGCTGCAATTCCCGTCTGTGCACCCTGGACCGCTCTGGGCCAATATAAGTATCGGGCGAAGTTGCAGCCTGGAACTCTCAAGAAGGGCAAGGCTGTCAAAGAGATTTATGGGAAGTGGGTTGTTGATGCGACCGCGGCTGTAAATGCTATGGAAAGGGGGAAAGGGAGACGGAAGGTGAAAGATGAGGGCGACGCTGTGGTTGTTAAAGAGGATGTGAACAATGAACGAGAGGATGGGGAGGAGGGTAAAGGGGAAGATGGGACTACTCATGGGCTGAAGCAGTTGGCTCAGATGGAGTTAGAACTTATTAAGGGGTGGAGAGAGGCTGAAATTATGAATACTCTCCCTGTAGGCAAGGTTAAGATTGTTTCTGGTGGTAGTGGTGGCGGTGATAAGGACGGGAAGGGGAAGGGTGCCAAAGCCGGTGCAGGTGGTGGGAAGGGGGGAAAGGCGGGAAAGGGCGGGAAGAATAAAGGAAGTAAATAGTAGGGATGGGAGTGTTTGGCTACTTCTAGAGATGGAAATGCATACGTGTGTATATATATTACTCCAGTATATACCAAGGTGCAAATTGTCATTTGAATGCAAATATGAAAAATGCAAAGGGCGTGGCACAACTTAAATCAGCACGAGAGCGGGCATGGGTGCTTGTACTGCACATGGTCATCATGAACTCCATTTAGAAGTGCAACATTGTAGCCAAAAATCTATGGTTTTTATAGTCTATGAACGTGGAGCAAAGAATCCCGAAAGGAGATGAGACGGGGATAAAAAATAATAACCCAATTTCATCCTCGAACCTCTTCCTCAGCCGCCTTTCGCAACCGGTTCATAATCGCAGCTGCGAGATCGCCTTTAGTATCCGAAATGCCCTCAACATATATGATGGAAACATTCTTCTCATCTAAACCGCGTAGGGCAGAAAATAAGCCCCGTGCAATAGAATCCGTGTCTGGGCCGATATAGATATCGAATAGGTCGATTGGAGTGCCCAGGTTGAGCTCCGTGGACGGGAGGAGTCGAAGGCAAGTTGATTGGTAGCCAGTTACGTGAGGAGAGGAACTAAAGGGATCAGTAGGGGTATTGGAAACACTCGATGTTTCGGAACCACCTGCGCCATCGCTAACACTACGATCATTACCCCGGATGCCCAATCCCTTCTTCCAGCACTTGGTCCTAACGATTCCTACACGCGGAATGTTAGGATTCGCTTTATCTTCGTTCTGTCCCTCAGCGCAAGTAAGCCCTGCTAGATCCCCAAGCAGCCTGCTTTTAACAGCTTCGTGGTCTCGGCCTGCTTCGAATAGAACAACCTTGGCCTTTGGCGAATAATGTTTATATTTCATCCCGGGGGCGCGCGGGACCTCTTTACCCTGCAATGCGCCATCTTTATATCCAATCTGAACTTCTTCCCAGCCGGGACAGGAACGTATCTCTTCAATACCGATTCCTCCCGGCCGGAGTATAGCGGGTGGATAGAGTAGCCCGTCAACCACAGTGCTTTCCACCCCAACGCCAGATGGTCCTCCATCTAAGATCATATCAATACGCCCTTGTAGATCGGTGTATACATGTTGAGCGGTAGTGGGGGATGGTTTGGTTGACGCATTTGCGGACGGGGCGGCAAGGGGCCTATCGGCGAGATATATGAGGAGGCGCGCAAGTGGGGAAGATGGCATTCGAACACCAAATGTAGAAAGCGTAGATGTAACCTCCGGCGCGAGTGGAGAGGGAGTTGGGTTCGGTAGGATGATAGTCAACGGGCCCGGCCAGAATTTACTTATCAGAGGCTCGTATATTGGTGGAATGAGATTTGTTTCTTGTCCTTGCTGATCTTGCCTCGTTCCCGAGCCGGTGTTGCCATTACGCGAATTGTCAGGGTGCGATTGAAGGAGACGTTGTAATTGCTCTCTTGAGCTCACATGGACGATGAGGGGGTTGTCTGAAGGTCTCTGCTTTGCTTTGTAGATGCCCTGAACGGCAGCACTCCGAGTCGCATCTGCACCCAACCCGTAAACGGTTTCTGTAGGGAATGCAACTGGTATATCGCTCGTGCGCAGTGCTTCTGCCGCCTCCAGTAAAACCTTGGCCTCCGGATTCCCCCGCTCATGTTCTGCTGTCCACTTTTCGACTAAGGTCTTCGTCGTGTCCTGGATTGAAAAATTCAAGCTGTGCACGGGAAAGACCCTAGTTATCCTCTCTCCTGCCTTTCCATTGGTTTCTTTGGGGGCCTTCCCCAGCAGACCATTCCGAGCTGCCATGGCTTGTGGAACTTTTTGCGCAGCCGGGAGGCGGAGAGCGGGGAAGAGGCGACTTGGATTGATTAATGCCGTTTTAGCGACCGGACGGCTATCTGGTTCTTCCCCTCCGCAAGCGCGCCAAACTGTATTATACGATAGAAGTCCCGTTGGGTATCTGGTGGGTGGACTCGAAACTAAAGTACGCAGCTGGGTTAATGCCTGCGCGATAAGTTGCTGATAGTGGAGTCATAGAGGGCTGGATGAAGTCTCATGCCCGGGTTTCAATACGTACATTCTCAGAAGATAGAATGGTAGAGTCTGGATCATCTCAGTGAAGTTTGAAAATACTTAAAAATAAATAAATATCATGGATAGGGACTCATTGGGTAGCGTTGGGTATCTATGACTGAATATGTATCTTTTGGACGTGAGATTTTGGCAGCTTATCAATATTTTTTTCTTTTTTTTCTTTTGATTTGCGGCTGTCGATGACGTCGGGATGCCGAGGCACGACGTTTAGGGACGACACATACAAACCTTGAAAAACCAATAGAGAGTGCTCTTATACATCTAATCTACGCGTTTATATAAAATAATTAGCTCGTATTAATCCAGTTGTGCAGTCAATGATTAAATATGATATCTGTAGACGGCGTCAATAACAGACATGTCTATATCACTTCTCAAGAGTCCTGACTAGTCAGTTTATGAAAACAAACTGCATGTAACTACACGCTACGAATAGAAAGACCTGCTGTCATCATTACATGGTGTTCTGAAATAAACGAACAGCTTTCGCTTCGGACATATTATTGCTAGTACAGAAGACGCGAGGCAAAACGAGCGAGGCTACAAGGCGGATGAACAGAATGTGAGCCGTAAAATGCTGCCGCAAAGGCCACTGTTATCACTCGACCACGATGAACAGATGTGAAACTCCACTGAGACATAAAAGCTCAGTCGTTGAGGGGTGAATCTCTATTAACACTTTGTCGTTTGCATTGCCATCGAAATTAGCCGTGAAGGGGAATCATTCGTCTCAGATATCGAAGGCTCTCTAACAGCCGTGGGTGGTAAAAGGGCATAGAATGTTAGGATAGTTGCTCTTTCGATCATTCGAAATGTCTGCTGATGGACCAACAAGCCATAAAACAAGATATTTAGCCCACTATTCTTCAAACTAAACATTCTCAAGCTTGTAAACTTCGTAACCGGGCTCTTCGTACGGATGAGCCTTGACCAGCGCCTTTACAGCTTCCTGCATCGTGGTCCGACCCATGCACAAGACCTCCACGCGCATTTCTTCAACAAACTCCAGGGCACCGACTTTACCGATTTTCGGATTTGCATTCCCTCCAGGGAGGAACTGGCCGGTGCCTGGGGACTGGAAGCAGACTTTGGTATAATTCCCTTGCGGGTACTGGCCAGCGCCGGCGTCGAATACGGCGTCTTTGCAGGCCTCCACGTGAGATAACGGGGCGAAGAAGACGAGCTTAAAGCGGTCTTGGTCCATGAGGGGCGAGGAAACGTAGGACCTGATGAGGGGAGATTGAATTGAGTGCGGGGGAGAAAGTAGCGAGCGACAGGTTAGTGCTGAGATCCTGGTAGTGCGCCTGATAGAAGCGAAGAGCATTCCTTTCCTCCTACGCTCCTTTTTTAAACTTCTCCCCTTGCCGATATAGTAGCAGAGAATAATATAAGGTTGTATCGTGGTTGTTAGTTATAAGTGTGTTGTGATAACAAGCTTGTTTAAATGCAGCAACTTTGTATGTGGAGGGGATGACATAAGACAGCAATGCGCCGCTTCTGATTGGCCGGCGGAACTTCAAACATCACCATCCAGTTTGCTTCTCACGGCTGTTATTTCAACTATCAACGACCTCATCCCAACCCCCAACTGCCCGCCATTGCCATTTCAGCCTTCAATTCTTAGGGTGCTGCTTGATACCGGGCCTTGTCGCTCCTAATTCTGCCAGCAATGGCATCCAAATTGGTCCCCTTTTCTTTGCGGCAAGGTCGCTTCGCGCTCTCCCGCTTCCCAGGCCGACAATGCCGCCCATTCACTGTTGCGGCGCCCCTGCGGAGCGAAATTTTCGCTGTCGTATGTTCATTGACCAATATTGTGGCTATTACAAGACTTATACTAATATGTAACTGGCTTCATTAGCACCGAAACACTCCCGAAAACAACCCCAGCATCCCCTTCAAATTCTCAGAAGAGAACCTCAAGCTTATCGATGAGATACTCCTGAGGTATCCTCCACAATATAAAAAGGCAGCTGTCATGCCACTTCTAGACCTGGGTCAACGGCAACATGGGTACACTAGCATCAGTGTTATGAACGAAGTAGCGCGCATGCTGGAAATGCCCCCAATGAGAGTGTATGAAGTTGCGACATTCTACACAATGTACAACCGGGAACCTGTAGGGAAATACCATGTACAGGTTTGCACAACGGTACGTTTTGACTGCCTAGCTAGCCATACAATTATTCACCGTCTTCCTGGACCTCCATCTGAAATGACGCCTTCCTAACCTGCGCATGATTTTTCTCCTTTCCTTAGACACCATGTCAACTAGGCGGTTGCGGCAGCGCCAAAATCATGAAAGCCGTCACAGACCACCTCGGAGTTTCCAATGGCCAAACAACCCCAGACAAACTATTCACCGTTCTTGAAGTCGAATGTTTAGGCGCCTGCGTGAACGCACCTATGGTACAAATCAACGACGACTACTACGAGGACCTCACTCCAGAATCCGTGGTGTCTCTGCTACAATCCTTTAAGGAATCGGAAACGAACAAATCCGTCAAAGTTCCCCTGCCTGGCCCGCTCAGTGGTCGAAAAACGTGTGAGAATAGCGCCGGTTTGACCAATTTGACGAATCCATCGTGGAGTCCGGAACTAATGAGGACGGACGGGGAACTGTAAGAATTCAAATGTACATAAATATAGAAAATTAATGGAAAGGGAGTTTTCAAACAGACTAACAATCAGAAATTTAAGCTTCTGGTTGGTCTGGAGTACGTTTTACTTAACATTTTGCTGCAGCATGTTCCCTGGGTTGTCTATACAATGCTTGGCTTCTAGATGCATTTTCTAATGCTTCACTTTCCCTTTCCTTCCTTTTCATCCTAAAGGGTGCCTTACGTCCCCAGAACTCAATGTGGGATAACCACTTTGCCTTTAATCTTGAAGATTTACTTCCCCTAAATTCGTCATAACCACGAAATGATTGGCGTAATAACTAATTGTTATGTTGGCTATTAATTCCCAGCTCGACCAGCAGTACGATTCCACATACATGGTCTAAATACGTGGTTATTTTCTCCATAACTCCAACCTATCCTACTCTAACTAACCTCTACAGAGAACGAAATATAGTTACGAAACCTCACAAAAGACACACGAAACACCGCAAAAGTCAATAATGAGACACACATGGCTAACATAAGAAGAAGGTGAGAGACCAGAAAATAACTGTCCTTTCCCCTCATCGCAAAATAAGAAAAATCGCGTTTAAAAAAGAGTACTCCCACACTTGAAGAATAAAGCTCCATACAACTCCCAAACTCAGACATCAGCAGCATCAGCAGCGTTGCTACCATCCAACGAACTGCCTCTCCATCCAGGCTCATCCGTAGGCAGCAAAACGTCATCACTTGACAAAGAGAGAAATCCTCCATCTCTTTTAACCAAACGCTCCCGCCGACGCTGTTCAAAAATATTTACCTCAATCGTCTTTAGAGCTAGGAAGTGATATATATGCACACGCTTTTGCTGACCGTAGCGTCTAGACCGACCAATCGCCTGTGCCATTCCGGAATTGTAGTCGTACAGTGACTTGGCGAATAAGGGATGCAAGAAGATGACGTGGTTTGCGTTTTGAAGGTTTCTGTGACATTGGTTAAGGTTTAAAACACACGGAAAAACGATATGAATTCAATATATGTCCTAATTAACGGAGGTGGTAATGGAGAGAGGCATTAATATTGGACAAACTTACAATCCGGACGCCGACACATCACCTAGATGCAAGATGAGAACCTTGCTCTTCACCTTTTCAGTACCAGTCTGGAACTGTGCTATTTTAGAAGGGGCCATGCGATCATTGGCGGGGATCATTAGATGAGAAATTTTTGCCTTCCGTAGCGCCGTAGAAGCGGTTTCCATGAGATCCGGAAATTGTATGAAAAGTAACACCTGTTCGTCTTCTGCGATTCGGTCGGTATCTTGTATAAGCAGAACCAGCTCTAGCAATTTTGTCCCGCCGTACTCTTGCCATTTCTCATCATTGGCATTATTGTCGGTGTCCTTGTTGTTGTTGAAGGAAATATCAGAATACTTGATCATCCGGAAACTTTCTGCTCCGCCGCTGCACGCTGGAAGACGGCAAGCTTCCTGAACTTTGGCTATATCGATACACGATTCGCAGAAGGCATGCCCACATTCACCCAAAATAGTGAGTGAAGTTGGACATGAGAGTCGCCGGAAACATGAGGAGCAAGCAAACACATCGTCGAGCTGGCGTTCCTGCAATGACCGCACGACAACAAAAAGCCTCGCAGCTCTTACACGAATCAGGGCTTCTTCAAGCACCCTGCGCAAGCTATCAGTACAAGCGTTTAGGTCGCTGATGAATTCTGATTGTGTCGTTGGGTATTCAAGGCGAATGTCAGAGGGGTTTTGTTTTTTCTACGCCTTTATGTCAGTATGAAACGTAGTTATTTCAACTTATCAATATTGGAGTCGTATACCTCCTGAGCTGTTAAATAGTAGTACTGCCCATCTTCAGGGGAATATGCTGTGCGCGTGGCAGAAATTGCCTTGCGGAAACACGAAGTAACCACCAGGTCACCAGCCCCATTTCTCTCTAAATGTTTTATTAGCGTATCGAAATGCGTTGTCGTCTCAATTTTGGACTGTAACCAAAACGCCTGCCCGAGCTTTTCAATTATATCCAGTACAAGAGCAGAGAACTGTGTATCCCTAGTGAATAGGGCGTTTTCCTCGCCTGAGCAGACAGATGTGGCATCTGTTTCACGCGTCACTGAATCCCTTCCATCGTCACTTTCAAAAGTGCTGCTTGCGCTTGATGGTGTGGTAGTAACATCCACCTTGACGCTTTTTGTTTTATCCATCAATCGTTTACCCATTATCCGGTCAAGGGGTATAAAGTAAGACGAGCATTTTATCAGTGCTTCTTCAGGTCCACTGCTATTCCCAAGTATGGCGTCATTTCGGGACATTGCAGAACAGTCGTATAGGCCTCTTCCGTTTCTACGAAGCTTTAGGTTTTGGGACATTAACTGCATGAATAGCTCAAGGTAGGCTGCTCGTTCTTGTGGAGCTAAAATAACGGGACAGATATGTTCTGTCCAAGGTATTTCATCGATACCAGGGGTATTCTAGGGAAGTCAGAAGTCAGTCTAGTGACAACATTGCAATATAACGTCAAAGCGCAGGGGTAATTACTTTCCGCATAAATTGATCAAGGAAACTCTGGGCTACATTGTGACGTCTTCGATGCCACGCTGCACTATGCCGGGTAACGAAAGGTTGAAATTGCTCAGCATCTGTTCAGTTAGCACCTACCTGAAGCTGTCACAATATCAAGTACTTTTGGGCAAATACCTGTTAGGTCCCGTTGAATGGCTCTCGGTCTTTCATTTTCCGTTTCCCGACCTTCTTCGTCATCTACTCCTAAAGTGATTCCGAGAAAAGGAGAGAATGACTTTACATCAGCAAAGTCGTTGAGGGGCGGTGTTCCAGATAGGATCCATTTGCTGCGAGCTGGGATTGCAAGCACTGATGAGTAGTTTCGATCCTTCGAATACGTAAACTCATCAATAACGATACGGCTGTATTCAAACATGTGAATCAGCGGAGAACGCATTTTCCTCCAATCGCCATTGCAATTCGAAAGCCGAAATATTTTGTCGGACTCGTTAGAGAGCCCTTCTGCAGCCAAATTTGATATTAATTTCGGCTTCTTTGTTCGGGGGCCCTTAGCTGTACATTGGTCTTCTTTAGTGTCCTCCATCATTTTCCTCTTTGTCTTTTGCAGTTTCCCTGGGTTATTGTTGAGTCTCGGCTCTGAATGGCTATATATTTTATCAGCGGCCTCGCCGTCGCCAGCCGTCTTTCGTATTTGTTCCGTGAGTTTCAATAGATGATCTTGGAATTTTTGACCCTTTAGCCGCCTCGAAGGTTGGAATTTTGAATATACTCCGCTGTTCTTAAGATTAGTTCGCTTCTGGTTCATGTTCTGGAGTACCATTTCAGGGCCTTCCGCTACCAGAATATCAACATGATCCCTAGCGGCAGCCATTGTATCATTTAGCCATTCATCAAAGATCCTACCATCCCCCTTGGGTACGGCAGGTGTGGCAGCAAAAAGTTCCATCCTATCATAGTAGCTCGCTCCACGAACCACGGAAGTTGAGAGTAACACAATATCAGCTAGTTGGAATTGGCGAATAGTTAGTGATCTGAGCGAAGCAATCGATTTGATTTCCAAAACATTATACTTCTTGCCCAAAAATTTAGTAATCTCACGAGACCATTGGTCCATCAAATGATTGGGTGCAACAATCAAAGTAGCTTTGATAGGAATAGCCCCTTTCACAGAGCTAGGCACATTTTTTGAATCGTTGGTGAATTGAGAATCGATTAAACCAAGAGTTATTGCGGTTTTTCCATATCCAACATCATCACCCAAAATACCCCCACGCATAAGGCGTTTGACCGTAGCTTTTGCTTCGGCTCTCCAATTTACAGCTGGCAGCAGAGCTTCCACCACTTCCTCCTCCTGAAAAGGCTGAGCAATATCCTCCTGTTCCTTCATCCAGGTAAGTGATCGCAGTTGCTCCGGTCGGAGATTAAAGAACTTGAACCCGGGGGGTTGTGTTGATTCAATGTCGGCTTTGTTGTTTTTCTCTTTCAACGTAGGTAAACGTTGGCGAAGAAAACCGACATTATCGATGCAGAGCCGCCATTGCAGAGACACTTCATCCCATTTGGCAAGCTTCCCCCTTGCTTGATGAATAAGAGTTGTCTCATTCAAACATAATTTTACCTGCAGAACAGAATCATGGCCAAGCCTACTAAATCCAACAAATGTTGCTGGTCGCTTCTTTATACTTTGTTCGTAAACGGCAGCATCCTCTGGGTTTTCGTAGGCGTATATGCGGTCTTTATCGTCCAAAGCCCATATTAATCGAGGTTTTCGGGGTGCGCAAATACCACACACTTTTCTGTATTCTTCACCATCCAAACATATACTATTCCATTCGCTAAATTGGTCCACTGAGCTAGCCCGTTGTAATAACCATGCAAGATTCCCGAGAACTGTTGGCGATTCCATAAGATTTGAGACCCTCCATGTGCCAGGCTCCCAAGCCAATTCTGCACCGCTTGCAGGAACCGACGATATCAGCATTGGAACATATGAACCAAGACATTTGGATCCAGTATTTCTAACAATTGCTTGAGGAGTTGGCGTCTGGTAGATAGGAGGCATTGAAGAGTAAACATCAAGAGATATCGCCTCATTCGACACGGTCTTTTTGAACCAGCAACGAGCGAACTTGGGTTCCTTGGCAATCGTACGCGGATCCCAATTAGGGTGCACTTCAGCTATTGTGATCCGCGGCTCGCCGATATCCAGACGACCGTGGTCAAGTGCAAAAACCCAGGAATCAAATTCTGTAGGGCCAATTTCTGTGGGGTCCAGGAAAATATAAACAGGCGGTTCACCCTTCTTTTTATGCAAGCTTCCACTTGCAGCACCGCAATCTTGCAGAAGCTCGTACTCTCCGCGAATATCAAACTCCAAATCTTCAACCGCAACATCTGTTGAAGATATATTAATCTGGCTCCATACCTTAGCACCAGCAAAATGCGAGTGCTTCAAGCCAGCTCTCGAGCCGATAGAAGGAAGAAGATTTCCACTACCAGCAATAGAAATATCAAAATATGAACTAATTGGGGACTTGACGTGCCAAATTCCTTTCAAAATATGCTTGCCAGATGGAGTCATGAAAGCAATGGGACATCGTAATATTTGCCGAAGTGGAGAGTTGCTTGGTTCATCTTTTGGCGGGGTAAGGTAAAGAAACCATTGTAACCTTCCGGGCGAGCAAACAAGTTTTAATACGGATAGTGATCCTTTATATGTTACCGTCCAGGATCTTTGTCGAGTCACACCCTGGAATCGCAGTTCATCCCCCAATGCTGGAAGAAGTACCCTGGAAAAATCTTCCCATGCCTTCATAATATCAACTGGCATATTATCTTCCTGAAATGCTCGGTACAGAGCCAGGGATAGCCCGTTAACTTGGAGTCTCATAGGGAGCTTTTTCTTAAGCAGGGCCTCGAAATCGATGGGGCAAATCCGCGCGTTTAACTCGTCCCTAGGAACTGTGGAATATACATGTGAAGGGTTGCGGCCGCACGATCTACATGCAGTAAGCCCACATTTCACGCACGTCAGAATGTCCGTTCTTTTCGTCAATACCTGGCCTTCGCAGATACACATTCCCGAACTTCGCTTTCCAACTTCGAGAATTTCATGTGTAGAGAGCGCGATTTCGTCACCCAATTGAATAGGGGCCATCTCTATGGTTCCATTGTCGGCCATTTGTGGTGTACAACGTTCTTCCTTTTTGGAGTTACTTTGGAGAGTTGTGCCAGAGGCAAGAGCTTGGTGTCCGATAATTAAAGCACTCATAATCGCTGCCCCCACGACTGTTGAGCTCATCGCGTTGCCTGCAAGATCGTTGAGGTCCTTTTGACTATCATTGCTTAGTAGTAACCTATCAATAGGAATTCCCTGCAAAGCCAACGCCTCGATACCTAAAAGAGGACCACCCCGTGACGTGACAAAGTGCTGACCCCGGGGAGTCAAACAACCAGAAATACCGGATGCGCGTTGGTCCAGCTCCCTGTCGATTCCCTGAGAAAGGTCGATAATCCGGCTACTGGCATGTTAGAATATGCATGAATGTGGAAAACACAAAGCGACTTACGATTTGAAGTTGATATCCAAACCTCTGACGATGCTCCGCAAATAATTGACATCAAGGGTATCCCAAACACGTTCTGTTTGCATCCTGGCCCATCCGTGCCAATAAAAGTCAGGCATTTGGCAGGTACCGTTATCCTGCCAACGAGTAAGAGGCCTTTTATCCCCGAGGCCTTCCCTCATTCTATACCGAAGGTGACGCGCCTTGTATCGAGTCCAATCAACCGCTTGGCGGTCTTTAACTGGGTTGGTGGATATATCATTGATAGCGTCCTGCAAACGAGGGTCGTCGTTTTTGAGCAAGAATTGAGTAACAGGCGAACTTGCCGGGCGTTCAAAGTTTTTCATCATCTTCGCAAATGTAGATGATTTGGGGTCTGCGGGAAGTGGGGTCTCGAGTTTGGTTTGGTCGATGCAAAGCATATAACCCCTCTCACGCGTTTGTGGCAGGTAATAGTTCTTAGTGTCTACTTTAATGTGATACGCGTGGTAATCCATTTCTTTGAAGGCATTCTTGATATGACCCCACGGGGCGCCGCACACGTTCTCCAAGATCACCAAAGGTGGCCTACAACGCTGAGTGTATCGCAAGACGCCGTAGAACGTATGACCTGATTCTCCCATTTCGTCAAGAGTCTTACGATGGAGGTTCATATTTGAAAAATCCACGCAGGAGAACCCAACGACAAGTAGATCCAAATTCGAAGGCACTTTCCGGCGGGATCCAAATGCTGTAGTTCTGCAGATCACGTTAGCATAGAACTTTCTTTTCAAGGGGGGAATTGCCTTACGCTTCATCAGCAATTAGCTCATTGAGGTCGCGAAAAATAATATCGGGGGAGAAATTCCGCTGGATATAAGACTGTTTGAAAGGATCTATCTCCGCACTGAACAAATGGTGCATGCCGAACGTCCTTCCAAAAATCCTTTTGAAACCTATAGTTGCATATTAGCAAGAGTAAATAAAGGAATGTACGGGTCACATACTAGCCATCACCATCTCCAACGCAAGAAGTGGTGCTTCAGTGCCAGAACACATGGTTGCGACGCGTAAATCCCGTGAGCCAAGGTGATCGAGAAAGTCACCAAACCCATTCCTTTCAGCATTGATTGAGATATCATCAAAAATATCCTCAATTTTGCTAATTGGTGGGAGGTTGAAGTTCAATCCAGGCTTGGGTTTCTTGCCAGGCAATGAAGAGTATTTGCCTCGCAGGATTTCTGGAGGGAGATTTATCAAACTTCTCAACCCGTCTTCTCCGGATATATTGGCGTTGTCGCTCTCAGCATTTTCTGACACGGAAATGTCAGCTTCCAAGTCGGTATTAGAAGAAGCACAATTATCAGTATCGACATTGGAATCAGCGGAGCGTCCTTCAACACTTGAATCAGTCAGATCCTCGTCCATAATAAAAGCCCGGGCTGTCTCGAGGAGATAAAGCAGTTCCTCCTCCTGCTTCGCCATATTGAGACGGAGCCCTAGATAATGGCCTTATCCAGAAAGTAATTAGCAAAAGATTGCGTCCGAGGACATGGCCATTCCGAATTTTCTAGACCAGGGAAAGCACCAGCGTGAAAACGCGAAAATTTCTCCAATATTCTAGTGAATTATGAAGAGAAGACAATTTAAGCAACACAGAACAGGAGAATGGGAGCTAGGGGGTCCATATGGCAGGTTCGTTTGCCTGTCCATGGGGAAATGAAAAGGTTGTTTGCTGACACGTCAGAGGTTGCACAGCAACAAGGACAGCTTCAACGCGGAATAATGCGGCACATCTTATGTCTGAGGCCTCATTTTAAAGCCACTGTTCAGATGCATTCCACAGGCTTCTTGCAAAATCAATCTACAACCTTTGAATATCACTAAATTGCTGACTTGGTGAGGCTGTGTATGCTGCTTGATAGACCGGCCCCAGCGCAAATGGATACCCATTTTTATAGAAGTGCAACTGGAGGGCATTTCTTGGGACAATGATGCTCTAGTGAGCAACAGTGATGTGAAAGAAAAAGAAAGAAAGAAAGAAAAAAAAAATTTAAAACTGCTTGCATGAACAAGCCAGTAAACCCGTGAAATGGGTCAATATGTCCTAACCAGGAGGCTGGGGTATTGGACTCTCTCCCACCTGGCCAATTTTGAAGACAAACAACTTATGTGGTCAAAAGTAAAGGCATTCGCGCCTGATAGATTGTGGATAAAAAGTATGAAAATTAGTCCCTGCATAGACTAATAGATGGTATATCCGCAAGAAGAAACGCAACATATCCCAATATCTCGAGCTAAGGCCAAGGCAATCGAACATGGATCGATGATTGAATGCTGATGGCCAGAAAACAGAATATACGGGCAACCGTCGGCCTCTTTTCCTGAGACCAGTAAGACAAGTAAAGCAGTTTGGCCCATAGTTCACGAACATTGTTAGGCTGGAGGGCAGTTTTTGGATAAAAACAGGACCACCGGAGTCGGCCTGGGCGGCCACGATGTCGAACTCAGCAGCCATATCCCAATGATAACGCATAAAGTTGTGTAAGAACCAAGATGTGGCACAAATACCAAAGAAGATTTTCCTAGCAAAATACTTGAAGCGCGTTCCTCCTGCAAGGGCATAGAATGCTAGAAGGAAAGAAACGGCGAGAGCGTGTTCGTACGCTGGCTATTTGTTATGGAAAGGGAAATTTAGGGTTGCGTCAAAGATGGATAAGGACATAATACGCAGCAGTTGACTTCAGTTATAGCAACGGATAATTAGAGGACATGAGTCGGATCCATGTGGGTAGAATATCGATGTCGAGCTGCAGAAATGTTGACGATACGTTATCTCAACCTCGATGTTGCAACAAAGCTTTAGCGCCTGCCGCGCGCCTGCACCTTCAAGCATCGCCGACACTTATGGGCCGACGACGTTGCTACGTTGCACAGATACGGATAATGCTACTGGATAGGCGTATGCCGATAAAGAGGTCATTTACAAAAACATGTTAAGTCTTGCGTAAGTAATTTCTTGCTATTAAATTTGTATAAAATGTCAGAACGCCGTTTATAGTCTCACGATAGCAAACTGAAAGTGTGGTAGAAAAAGTGTGTTTTGCCCTAATTTTGCCCTTCTCGCCAATGCCAGTACGGCATAGCAAGTAAAAACGCTGCAAAGCCATAAAAAACAAATATCGAAAGTACCACCGTCATTGCGCCATATTCCCGTCATCTACCATAAGCGTAAGGTTTCAGCTCGATAAGACAAAGTAAACACGAAAACGTTGCATGGAGCACAACACATAATTATCGCATCCCTCCTTGCATTAACTGCTGCCTCAGAAGCATTATCTGGCTACGCTCCGTTGGTGGCAACGCATCTATTGCGGATTGTGGCATGCTCAATACCTGTTGTAGTAGCTCATCGTGGCTAGGGATCTGTGATGGGGCGGGCTGTTGCTGCGGTGGGGGTTGAGACTGGGGTGGCATTTGGGGTGGCGCAAAAGGAGTATGTTGTATAGGGGGCGTAGATATTTGGCCAGGGATCGATGGATATGGTTGGAACTGTTGAGGTATCTGAGGCGGCGCTTGTGGCGGGGGCTGCTGAGGCTGTGACGCTTGCTCAACGACAGAGCCAAGAACGCTGTAATCAACGAGATTCATGAGTAACAGCGCTTGGAATATGGCATATGATAGGTGGGGAGCTTGTCTCAATAGCTCCGTTGCGCGAGCTGGATCTGCCATCACCAGCGACTTCATCTGGGTAATTACGTCGAGAAGTTGAGGAGCGGGGAGGGAAGCGAGAGTTTGTGATATCGCGTTAGGGCAGGTAAGGTTGGGCGGAAGTTCTGTTCCTGGAGGTAATGGCGGTAGTACAGGTGCCTGCGACTGGTCTTGTCCCTGCATCCCCTGCATCATACCCATCTGAGACTGTTGGGGGTAGTCAGGCGGAACAGAGTCTTTCTCATTGTTATGTGGCCAATCCACCCTTATCTTGCGACCCATAATTTCATAGTCATTCAGATTCCGTACGGCAGAAGCAGCAGCGTCTGCGTCTGCAAAGTCGGCAAATCCATATCCCTTTGGTTTTCCTGTCTCGGGGTTTATCATCAACCGGAATTTCGTAACGGTGCCAGCGGAGCTGAGAATGTCTTTCACCTGCTCTTCCGTAAGATCTGCAAGAACTGTAAGCCAACTTACCACTATAATACTGTGCGTGCAATGGGCCAAGGGCAGAACGACTTACTGTAAGGGATATTCCCAAGGAAAACGCTTTTACCGAAGCGCTCTGGAGGCATTTTCAAAGTCGCACCCCTTTAGGCGCTTGCTTAAAGAATTGTAGCAACAAAAGTCAACAACGTAATTTTCAGAGACAGTGAATACCAGCTCTGGATCCTCAGTTCGGTTGACGGTGTTTTGGTCGTGTGCAGACCTGTATAGCCCAAGTCGTTGGAGCTTTAGACCATCGAGGCTGGAACGTACAGCGATTGAGGCGTCTAATACGCGCCGTAGAACCTTCGAAAAGCCAGAATCACGCCTTCCCTAATATGGTTTAGCGGCGCTAAACCCGAACTTTTGATCTCAATCCGCGAGAACAGCTTTCGATGTCAGTCAGTCAACCAGTCCGAACCAGCTGGAATTCTTTTTCCAATTCTTCTTTTTGGCATCATCATGGCTGGAGATCCTCGTGAGACGTGGTCTAGGTTGCAGCAGTCCCTGCAGCAACAGCGGGCAAAAGGCGGATTTGGTGGAGGCTTTCCGGGTGGTAGCCCCAAGAAAGCTTTCGGAAGTGCTGGAGCATTGGTTGTGGTTGGATTGGGAGCATATGTTTTCATGAATTCCCTCTTTAACGGTAGGTCAATAGATTTTCTCTTTGCAAATTAAGAGAAATCTGAAGTTTAACTAACCACGTTTTCCGTTTTCCTAGTTGACGGTGGTCATCGAGCAATCAAGTACACGAGAATAGGCGGCGTGAAGAAGGAAATCTACAATGAAGGTGCGTTTGATTGATCCAATTCCGCACCTAGGCTTCACTATCTAAACCATATTTGAATAAAGGAACCCATTTCCGGATCCCATGGTTCGAAACTCCTATCATCTACGACGTTCGCGCGAAGCCAAGAAATGTTGCCTCCCTCACAGGCACCAAGGACTTGCAGATGGTGAACATCACCTGCCGTGTCCTTTCCCGCCCAAGAGTCGAGGCTCTACCGCAGATATATCGTACTTTAGGGACCGATTTTGATGAAAGGGTTCTTCCATCCATCGTCAATGAGGTGCTGAAGGCGGTGGTGGCTCAGTTCAATGCCAGCCAACTTATCACACAGAGAGAGAACGTCGCACGTCTCGTCCGTGATAACCTTTCCAGACGCGCTGCTCGCTTCAATATCGTTCTTGATGATGTTTCCCTAACGGTATGAAAGAGAAATGTTTCCTCCCGCAGCTCCGTGTCGTTTCTGTTTAGCTTCTCATCATTAACTAACTATATTATTTCCTCAACAACAGCATCTTGCGTTCTCGCCCGAATTCACTGCCGCTGTTGAAGCCAAACAAGTCGCTCAACAGGAAGCTCAGCGAGCCGCATTCGTCGTCGATAAAGCCCGCCAAGAGAAGCAAGCAACCGTTGTGCGGGCCCAGGGTGAGGCCCGTTCCGCCCAGCTGATTGGAGACGCCATCAAGAAGAGCAAGAGTTATATCGAGCTGCGGAAACTTGAAAACGCGCGGAATATTGCCACTATCCTGCAGGAAGCGGGTGGAAAGAACAAGCTCTACCTGGATTCAGAGGGCTTGGGACTTAATGTCAATGTCAAACCCGACGCCTCTGATAATTAAAACCTTGGGGAACGATTGAGAGGAGGGCGAGGCAACAACGGCAACAACGACGCCGTTGTTGCTGATAAGGAGGGGTGTGGGACCGGCCTGTAGCATTATCGAAAGGAACCTTGTTTTTGAATTGGCGTGTGGTGGTGAGATGAAAATTGCCCATTCATAATCACTGCAATTCTTCTGTCTGTCACCTTACGTCCGAAAGTTCTAAGACATCGAATGCATCCGAAGGGGAGTTGGTCATGTATAAATATCATAGCTAGCCGCTATTTCCTTTTCTCTTTGTTCCCATTGCTGTTTAAACTGTTACTACTATTACTGGAAAGTGGATCGAAAAAATACAAGCATCTCCTATATCAAAATAATCCTTACATTTCCAGTTTGTTGTGCATCTTGCCGAGTGTCCCATTATTTGCCAACTGGGCCTATATTCGTTCATTCAACAAAACGGCCCAGTACGTCGTATGTTCATTGTTCCAATACCTGACTAAAAGTGTGTACAGAACTCGAGGCATTGCCTGTCTCGAAACTCTGAATATTTTGTCCTAGCAAACGCGGCTATCATCAGAGTGGTATACATGAAATATTCGCATTATAATCAATATAAATTACCAACTAGGGCATAAAAAGATTTTAAGGTCCTAAAGAGTTTGAATCATGATATCCTATTACGTTCATCCATCGTTAAATGCGTAACTACATGGGTAAATGAACAATTCTGTGAGAATACATGATTTTCATCCCAGTCCAGCACCATCCACAGGAAAAGAAGTAAAATCTCCAAAGCCTCGACGTACTTCTCCGTCTTCCTTCCTTTCTTTCCTCCCTGAAAATGAAAATGGCATAGCAAATCGCAAAAATGGAAATGGAACACGGAATAAAAAAAGATAATGGTGTGGGAAAGGGCTTCGCATTCAAAGGGAACGGGAATTAACAAGGTAGATAGTGCACAGTTACAAAGGAATCCATCTTCACGAATATCCCCTTTATAATAATTTAAAAAGTATCGGAAGAATCAGTGGGAACAATCAGTAGGACGTCCACGAGCGCAAGCACGGTAAATGACAACCAATCCCACAAGCTTCAATTTGAATAGGGCAGGACTAGATGGGAGAAGAGTTGGTTAGATGCAACTAGGATACAAATACCGACTGCCCTCCGGACCTAATGGAAGCGGAAATTGAGAAAAGGAGTCTCTGCCTCGAAAATAGCCCCTTGCAATGACGATTCCAGACGCTTCTAGCAAGAAGAGAAACAAATCAGATGGGTCATTGGCTAAACTATTTACAAAATTGATAGGTCAATTGCAGCAGCCCTCGGGGTAACCTCAATGATTGCCGGGCCAGCAATGATGATGTTATCAGCGATAGATCCCCGAGCCTCGGCGTTGGTGAGGAAAACGTATGACTGTCCGCTAATCACCGACGGAATGGCGACAGCAAAGAGGAGATCAACACGCTCAACCACAACACTAATGATATCGAGGCCACTAACGAAAGTAAGGAAGAGTGAGCCTCCGCCGATGTTAACATCTCTTCCGACACGGAAGTGGGCGCGAGAGGAAATAGCGTGGGGTCCGGCTTGGGTTGGTATCAATGTTGGGAATGCTCGGAACGGAAGAGCGACGTTCTGCTGAGGGCACGACACGATAAAAGAAGCGGCCAAAGAAAAGATAGAATTAGCATCAATTGGCGTGCCGGTAACCTTGGCTGAGGAGATCAGGTTAAGGCTGTTACGGAGGACGGATTGGTGGAGGCCTTCCGCGACGAGAATAGCACCTGCTTGCGTAAGAATATCCTTGTTCGTGATAGCCCTAGCGCCGCCCAAATAAGCGGAGGTTCCAATGCCTTCCAGTACAGAAGCCAGGGCAAGGAAGCTGTGAATATCGGTGTACGGGAAATTATATTCACAGGCTGAGACGGGGACAACTCCTGCAGCTTTGAGAGCTTGCGTAAGGAACACTACGTGATTCTCCTCATCCTGAGCAACAAATCTCAGCTGCTGGAACAGTCTGGCATCAAAACCAGCTTCACGGAAATGGTTCTCCGTGAATCGAGAGAGTGCGCCTTTGTAGAAAACATTCTCAAGGTGCTCGAGCTGTAAGAGAGAGAAAAACACAAAGCCACAATTAGCTATTGGGTCTAGGTAATAAAAATGAATTTTGACGGCCACTTACAGTGAGGGCGAATTGAAGGATATCCAGATCAGTAACTCCTCGTCCTCCCTGGCGTGCTTCCAGTGGCGCACTGAGGACACCTGAAAGACCGAGAACTCCAATAAACGCGCTGCGCAGAAAGGACTTCATAGTTCGATTTGTTAGGCCAAAAAAGGAATGACCTAATAAAATATTAAAGGCGTAAAACAAATGATTGAATGCTAAAAATCGGGTATATGAAAGTAAGAATGATTGAACGAGCGGTGACCAGCACACCAAAGCATAGAATATCAGAAAAAATGAGAGTGGGAGCAGAAACAACGTTAAAGATTGAGGATGATCCTTAGACAAGAAGAGAAGACAGATCTTGGGAGGGAATGGCCCCTTTTTACATTGCCAGTCAAAGCACCCAAGCTCAATTCAACTGACTATCTTCCATCCTCAGCGTTTCTAAAGGCGGCTAGTAGGAGTGCTGAAATCCCTTCCTGCGCAGAACCAGACTCCTTGAGACGCTTTCTAAGTGGATATATAGTCGCTTTGAGGCACATGAGACGTTAAATGTAGTGTCAATATAAGGGTAAGTCCCCAAGGTGTGGCACGCTGACAGGGGTAGGTATCTTTTCGTGGCGCAGTGAAGCTTCGTTCAGACACAAACCTAGGCCAGTTGCCAGATTAGGATTCAAAATCGCCCGCTATTTCCAGATATGGAGGCATCCCCATCTGCAATTGTATACCGTGTAGATGTTGAAAGTTTGAAATGGCTTGGTTAGGAAATCTGCAGGGACCAAGTTGTAGATATGAGACGATTCTCCCCCTCCTCAGGCAGTAAGGATGTGTAATCATCGAAAGAGGAAAAAGCAATGCGCATCAACCTCGTATTCGAATTAAAAGTCATATTGTCAATGCCAACCCCAGACTGCGTTGGGCGTTACCCCTGGCAATGCTGTATTCTCCCCTCTCGTTGTGATGTCTCCAGGATGGCATCACCAAGCCATTGCTCCCTCTCCACCCTATAATGTATGAATCACCTTCATAGCGTGCATATAGGATTCCCTCCCTTTCGCTATTCCCATAGCAAACATTCTGATCCGCAGGTGATCTGCTGATTAATGTCCATTTTCTAATGTTTTCGAGCCCTCTTGGACATCTTGGAGGTCATCGATCAATGCGTCGGTTCCCCTTCCATCAAGAAAACTTGCAATATCGCGATTTAAAGTCACGCAGGGATTTCACTGCCTAGGAAACTATATTTGCGGTCGCTTGTTCCACGCCAGTTTCAGGTTTGTCCGTTTGTGACTGGGAAATAAGCCACAGACGCCATTTTCCTTTCCCCTTGCAGGGTGAGACCACGTACAAGCATCAATTTGAGATACAAGCTTAAATTTCGCTTGTGTTAATTGAGGAGATAGGCTGGCTTGAGTAATTCTCTGCGCAATTATCACATCGTTTTGAGGTATCTGATATATCGGAGGAGGAATCTGCATGCACAAAAGGGGTGGAATTTTATGGTGGGTTGGTTATCACGTGATTGTTTCTTATCTTATCGGTCCCAACTGGGGAATGAAAAAGTTGAGTAGAGCAGATCGATGTTGTCTGTGCTAGCTCATTTAAAATCAGATAGCTGGCTCCCGCCACGGGATACTTGACATAAACTGGAGAGAACCCGAACAGTCTAGTTCAAGTGTCATTCAGCCTGCAAACGATATTCCTGGGAAAACGAAACGAACATTAAACAACTACAAATCACCAGATTAAATTGAACATAAAGGGGGAAAGAAGGGAGAAAAGGCGATATAATACTACACGGCCATGGCGGATCTCAATGACGAACTCGACACCATAGATGTTGACACAGACATTCAAGAAATCCTCCTTGCAGCGTCACAACATAACATTCCGAAACTCCGTCAATTAATCCGCGCAAATGAAAAAGCAGAAAACCCAGTGAATGTCAAAGATCCTGAGACCGGGTATACTCCTCTTCACGCTGCAATTGCTGCCTGTGAATTAGATACAGAGGATTCAACCGACGGTCAACAACCCCCCAATGGGATCTCAAATGGGGATTCCACAGTAGCATTAGATGGGTCGGCTAGTGGGGCTGACCGAGGGAGGGATGTTGTGAAGTTCCTGCTGCAAGAAGGGGCTATTTGGAACGACTTGGATTCGAAGAATGAAACTCCAGGCTGTTTGGCTAGGAGGCTTGGACTTGAAGAACTTTACAATTTAATGGTCGATGCGGGCGTCCGGGCTGAAATACTACTTAATCGATTGGACGGCTATCAAATGCTATCGGATGATGGCAGCGAGGAAGAGGGGGAGGAGGATGCACCTCCTGTGGCGGAGGAAAATCACACGCAGGAGGAAATATCACAAGTGCAGGTGGTGCCCGAATCTGGCAATGGCGCCAACCAGAACTTGGCAGAGTCGGCAGATGCTGACGTTAGCAGCTCTCGCTACCTTCAATCGAACTTAACATTCCAACATGACCGCTTGCTCGATGAAGACCAAAATGGCGTGATGATGGCGTGGGAGACAGACATCATGGCGAAGTCTGCCAAAGCCCTTCTTCCAACTCCCGGATTGCGTGTTTTAAACATTGGACATGGCATGGGGATCGTGGACAATCTTTTCCAAGCACAACAACCGAACGCTCACCATATTATTGAAGCGCATCCTGCCGTCATAGCAGACATGAAGAGCAAGGGTTGGCATGAAAAACCCGGTGTCACCATTCATGAAGGCAGGTGGCAGGATATTCTTCCCAAACTTATCAATGAGGGGATAACATTTGATGCAATCTATTACGACACTTTTGCCGAATCCTATTCCGACTTCCGAGAATTCTTCTCCGAGCAGGTAATCGGCCTCCTTGAACCAAACGGCAAATGGGGCTTCTTCAACGGGATGGGGGCTGATCGACAAATCAGCTATGACGTCTATCAGAAAGTTGTGGAAATGGACCTCCTGGAAGCTGGGTTCGATGTCGATTGGGAAGAAATTACAGTCCCACGCGTTGAAGGTGAATGGAACGGAGTTCGAAGGAAGTACTGGGATGTTGACGTTTATAGATTGCCGACTTGCAGATACTCAGATTAGATTGAAAGGAGAAAATGTTGGTCTTCTTCATCTACTGATTGCCTACAGCTTTACTTGAAATGCTAAATTCATGATAATTGAACTATCTCGGTTTTATAAAATGAATAAATATTGACATTTCAATTCCCATGGCAATTCCCATATCAATCAAAACACACGCACACACATGAGTCTCTACACTAACAGGGAGACCCGGTCATAGCTCTTACATGAAGTAGTATTAGGACCAGTATGTCACCATTACGATTTCTTTCAAAAGTCTAAGTATCTTTTTGTATAAACACAACTACTGGCTCTAGATGGTTTCTTTTTAGATAGCTGATGTTGATCTCTTAGCAAGGCTGTTATTTTTGATAAAGCTTCAACACAGCTGAACTCTTCTCATTCAAGTGGTTATCTCTCTTACTCAGTGTCAGATTCATGAAAAAGCTTCATAACTCTAAGATGCACTACAGCACTATATGAAACCTAGTTTTTTAGCCTGTGAATAGGTGAAACAGACATAGGGGAAAGACCTCCTCAGCCACAAAAGTGAGGGCGAAGCTTCTCCGGTGTTCACACATGCGATTATCCGGAATATTCCCATCTCAATTTTAGGGCGAAAAAAGAAGGCATAGTGGATCGTATTTGATTAAGCACCAGAACTCATTCAACTATACGGGCCGCGATTGTAAGTTATAGTCAATTCCGAAAATTGCTTTTATTGTGAATTGAGACCTTCCTTACAGAGAGTTAGTGTCGGATAAATACTATCTCAAATATAGATACAGAATAGAGATCATAGACATACATGTACTGCACATACAATCTCAACCAAGTTGATTATGTCTCTACAAGAGCCACGGTGGTGGTTGAATTAAAGTTGCAGGAGGCTGAGGTCCCGCTCCTTGCACTATTGCTGAAAAGGGAAAGGCTTCCGCCATGGATGTCGTTCACTACGTAATTAACTAGTTCACAATGCAACTTTTAAGTTCTTCTCAGCTCATTTTCATTTTGCTTTCAAGATTTACATTATTGCTATCAATCATGTCAACTCTATTCCTAAGAGAAAACAAATATGCAGTTGAGCAAACAAAACCTCGCATAACAATGAGTTACTTGCATGAAAGAACTGATAAAAAGATACCGCACCTCCGAGCAGATGACAGCTCAATTGCAAACCTTGTCATCACAAATCATTCATCTGCTCTCTCTTTCAATATGTACACTCTGAATTCTACATCTCTTTACTTCATTCTACTACTGCACATTAGGCTCATACATATATCAATCATTTGACATACATCAACAACTTTATTATCTTCTCTGCTAGTTAACTGCCTTCATTGACACTTGTTGGTATCAGTCAGCTATACGCACCTTTTCTACATTTGTTAATTGCAAAATTGTTGAAAGGTACGGCCAAGTTAATACGGATCCCTGAAAACTTAAAATCAACTAGAGGAGAGGAAAACATGCATTCATCAACAGGCCATTGAACCGCAGCGGGAACCAGAAGCAACAGCGTCATTCAAGCCTCTTGAAACTGGGCTGAAACTACCACCCCCAATACCTCTCTGCCTAAATACGATGACTCCATTCTCGCAGATGGCCATGACGGCGATGCAGGTCCCAATGCCATTCTAAGAAATGAGGTACTGAAAGTTGGAATCCGGGTAAATGTCTTGTTTGGGGTTGTTTAGACAGTACTCCAGTGGCATTTCCGTCGATATCCTAGCAGCCGACACTGGAAGAAGGCGATCTATGTCCATAGCAAACCACGCTTTCTTCCGGAGCCCATCCCACTTTTATCGACATATACGCTGCTACAGGTACCAACCACAGTCTTCTTGTCACGGGCAACGTCAAACATATTCACCAGGTCCCAATACCAGCCAGTAGAGCAACCAAGAAATATCAAGCTATTACGGCTTCATGGTTTGGCTGATCTGAGCCCGTCTGCACCATGAGGTTTGGTAAGTAAGAGTAGGTGGTGACTGCTCAATGCAGGCCTCGTGTAATAAGAATATTTAAAATTGGTAGAGATCTAGGCAGAATCAAGCATGTGGGATTTGGGGCTCTAGACGAAGGAAACAGTATAAAATTTCGAGGGCATAAGCGGTTTGACCCATCGTGAAATTTTGTAGGGCCAGGCTTGGGTAGTCTGGGCAGAGACAAAAGAAGAGAAGAACAACCGCATGAATCTCATTATAATATTACTGCACATATTCTTTTTATCCCTCATTCCTGTTTTAAGTGCGTTTTCAAACTTTTCATTCCCCGTACTCTGTATATCGGATTGTCTTGGCATTTCTATCATGTCTTCTGGTCGGCTATGGGTGACCATTACTCTGACTGTTTAAATGAAAAATTCGTTTAATATATAGATATAAAATAAGTTGGTATGATCGTTGGTATGATAATGAATTGAATTAAAAATGGTAACTAACTAATGGCCAAAGAGAAGTTGGAACTAGCAGAATATATATATTTTCATTTGGGTGTTGAATTAGTTATCACCACGCGAAACGCTGTTTTGTGCAACCGCGTTTAAATAATGAAAGAATGGTAAGAAACAATTTAGCATATAGAAATAATTGATACCAAAAAGTAAAGGAATAAGATACCCCCAACGTTGGACAGCTTACAATAACGAAGGGAATAATAATGAGAAGCACGAACGTCAAAACAAAAGAGGCAGGTAATTCACAGCAAGCTATCAGAACACTATCAAATCAGCCGGGCTAGCTCAATCGGTAGAGCGTGCGGCTCTTAGATCACATTCATGTGACCGCAAGGCTGCGGGTTCGACCCCCGCGTTCGGCTTTTCTTTTTTTCTATTTTTCTATTTTTCTATTTTTCTATTTTTCTATTTTTATTTTTTTATTTTTCTATATATTTGAACCAGCAATTGACTTCCGTCTCACTCAAACATCAGATTCACATCCATCGATGCTCAGCTGGATCTGATTTTACATACCTTCCAGGGCTTCTCTCGGTCTCCTAGTTTTGTCACCTTGCCACACGACTATATATGCCAGGAAAATAAGCTTTTCGACTCGCGAAATTCTGACGTCTGCCAGTATCGCGAAACCAGTTTCTTTGCTTTGCCCCTCGGCCCGCTTCAATCGAAATTTGTTCAACGTCATATTAATCATCCTAAATAATGTAACGCTTATTGGTTTGTTCCGGATCAACAGTCAGGGTACCCGTAGGACTATGGCGCATTGTAGGCCCGGTTCTTGTCCAATGTCCCTGATGAGAACAAACTGGGAACGGGGAGCAGCATTTGCATAGACATATAAACATATATACATATATATATCTACCTATATCTGCCTCGATAACATGAGGCGACGATTCAGTACCGATGGCCTGCGCCGAACGACCAGCAGCATCAAAGATCGCCTATCGCCGCTGCGACGCTCTTCTTCACACGAGGTTGAGACAATGCATTTCTCGTGGTCATCGGGCCGCACAAGGCTTGTAATCACAGCGGACACTCGAGATTTTAACCAGGAGATGATCCAGCATTTCCAAGATGAATCTTTTCAGGTCGCATATCTTCCGTACAATGGCCTGGCAAGGGAATATAATGGTCAATTACAGAGGTTGGAAGATCCTCTGGAACTAGGGGAGAAATATGCAATTGTTGGTATGTGAACAGATTGACTAGAGATAGTCAATTCATATTCTAACTAAATAAAGTCAGACATACACTAATAAATTGCGTATAAAATTGATGGCTAACCAATATATCGTTCTTTTATCTAGCATTTGGCGAAGCCGCAGCCTTAGTCCTACAAGCATGCACAAAGCCAATGCCCAAGCTATGCGCAGTAGTCGCATATTACCCCCCTCGGATCCCATGTCCAGCCGGAGACTTTCCCTCTCAACTACGCCTTGCAATACATCTTGCCGGAACGCAAAAGTTCGACGGAAAGAATAACTGTTACACTTACCTACATGCGAAGCCTGGGTTCGCCGAACTGGATAACCCGGAATATGACGAGATTAGCACACGGCTGGCATGGTCGCGCACGCTGGCATGCTTACTGCAGGGTTTTGAGATCCATCGAGACCTTGAGCCAGTGTGGGAGCGCCATATCGACATGTTATATTCCAGAAAGGATGCGTTGGGGGCGGTGCAGACGATGACAGAGGACTCGTATGTGAACTTTGTACCTACTATGACGGGGGGTATGTCTGAGAATTTACTTCCTCGCCGTGCTAAATATCATGCCTTTCCGAATGAGGTTTATGGGATTTGATCAATTAGACGTCACGAAGCTGACTCTTTCATTGCACAGGATTCGGTAGTGATGAGTTATTCCGCTTCTACGCAAGCTACTTCATTCCTCGAACCCCGCCTTCTCTAACCATACGCCTCGTATCGCGGACTGTGGGCGTTGATCGCATCGTGGATGAAATGTTCGTTACCTTCAAACACACGCACGAAGTCCCGTGGATGCTCCCCGGGATACCGCCAACCGATAAAGAGGTTGCAATCGCAATCGTCAGCATAGTTACTGTTCGTGGGAACAAACTTTGCCATGAAAATATATATTGGGACCAAGCCAGTGTTCTTGTCCAATTGGGTCTGCTTGACCCGAAGTATGTTCCAGCTGCGTTCAATGGGACTTCACGGGCTAATGGTAAGGCAAAGGAGGGAGATGAGAGCTCCAGTGACGGCAGCGTTGATGCTCTTCCTGTGGTGGATGCCAAAGGGGCATGGAAGGTGTTTGATGAAGAGTCGCAGCAATCTAATGAGTTAATTCAAGATTGGCGATAATGATGAGCCTGTCCAAGAAGGTGGTTTAACAACATGTTAAGCCACAAGTTGAATTGAAGTTGTAGTCGCACAACGGGAGATAGAATTCTAGCTGAAAGACGCAGACGGTTAGCTGCGGCGCAGCTCGACTTGTTTGAAGATTAGGTCGTTCATTTAGACCACCTGTTGCACTCTCAATACATTTGATACGTCACAATACGAAGATTAACGTATTTTGTCGTGTCAAAATTTCCATAACTCCATTCACGCAACCAATGATATGAGCATAGTCAAGGTACGAGGGACAGACGTGCGTTGTCTTGATGGGAAGATTTGCTAACTTGGACGCCGCATCTACCTTCCGGGAGGTGACATTTTATGAAAATGAAATCATTTCTGCACCACTGCATCGAGCCATGTATTTTAGCGCTAATTTCAAGTATATACATGAGTACCAAAAATCAGAGCAATTTATCCCTATTCTATTACTTTGTATCTGACTGCGGCCTATATACATTGCAGCAACCCTGCTAGCTTCGAAATTTCAGTGCTCACGGCATCAGCACTCTTCAGCGTCTCTACGCTAGCCCGCTGGGCAATAGAAATTATTTCGTCCAACCTTCTCAACCCGACATCATGCTTTCCTTCATCATTTGCAAGCCCAGCAACAATAACACCAAGTAATGTATCCCCTGCTCCATTGACACTGACCACATCCGCATCCTTCACGACTTCAGCCGGTGGGAAGAGACGCATATATACCCCGCCAATTGGGTTATTATTGCCATCGGCATAAGATCTGCCCAAGATATACCGTGCGTAATCCGCAGAGCGAAGCCGTTCATCACCATGCGGCAGGATCTGAGTAAGTAACACACCCTGGGGGCCGAGCTTGGTGATTATGCAAGGGATGAAGGGAAGAAGTTGAATGGTTTGTTGTGGGATCCCTTCGTCGACGAGTTCAGAGTTTGTGACCGAGACCAGTCGATCACGCGAGCCACTACTGGGCATTTCCAAGGAGTTGATGACTTCCCACCATTGAGCGCTTTCGAAGAGGCCAGATTCTCGTGCCGCTGTATACATGGCTGTCAGCTCGTGGCGATTAGGAGTCACGATGTCGATAGGGTGGTTTGGAATGGTGGATGAGGGCTGGATGATGGATTTTGAGTTTGAAAGCGAGCGTGTGAAGAGGCGGATTGATTTTGCGTTGGAGACTGGTTCAAATACGATTTTGGCGTTGTGAGATCTTGCAAGCGAAAGCCACTTCGCGATGACATCTGGGCTCCAATTTGCATCGATGACGACCCAATTGGGTCGTACACGCTGGATGAGAGGATCCCAGAAGGCATTGAAATCAAGAGATCGCTCAGGCGTTTCCATGATTGTCATATCTGCCATGGCGAGCATTAGAGCTTTATTAGCGTCGTTGACAGAGACATATTGCGCCGTCCTGCAGCCAGTGGCTGGACCAAGTACCTGGATGCCTTGAGAGTGTAAGTTGGGTTGATTCTTTTCGAGAGCTGCAAGAGCTGCACGCCCGCTGAAATCATCCGCGACGACACTGCAAAAGAGAACTGAGCTGCCGACGTAATTTGCAGCTAGAGCTACATTGTGGCCGACTCCTCCGAGGCTTTGTCTTATGATTGAAGGATTAGATGTCTGCAGAGCAGGGATGCCATCACCTTTCTGTGATGCAGGCGTATAATCGCATGCAAAATCTATAGCAAGCGACCCAGCGACTAATATATTGGTCTTCTCCACTTCGTTTGGGCACTGCTCGAGATCAGCTACTGCTGGACTAGGAGGTTTGAGAGCATCTTGAGCTGGAGGAGACTTTGAGGATGACGAAGCAGTTGCCAAACAACCTGGCATATATCTGAGTAAACAAAAGATAGCAGCAAATCAGCCAGCGTTTCCAACCACGATCAGTTACATTAGTTACACAACTATCTCACCGATTCCCTTCAAGAGGACGCCCTGTTTCCAACTTGGCAAGTTCCACTGCAACTTTTGTTCCACGCTCTACATTGGATTCAACCAATGCTGTGTTTGTAGCCACGCTTTTACCACCACTCAACTCTCTAATTTTAGCTAGAACAAAAGGGGTATTATCACTGCCATGGATCCCTTCAAGTTCAGAGAGCTCAAGGGCCTGTTCAATTATATCATCAATCTCCTGCTTCGGGAATGAAAATTTCTCTGGCACTGGATTGGCGAAAACCAATCCTGATGATATGTTTAAACGTGACTGTGCATCTGGAAGAATGTTAGCTAGGAAGCCTTTGTGGGACAGACATTTTTTGAATACAGTAACTCGAAAGGGAGGAAAAAAGCAAAGTCAAGTCTTATCAGTAACTTACATATGATAGCAGCAGCTTCTGTTTCATCGTGGATGACTTTCGGTGCTTTTATTCCACTATTTCTGGTATAGAAGGCAGGGAAATCCACGCTTCCCTCGCGTCCATCTGCAAAAGCTCCGACCAGCACTCCTTCGGTCTCGAGATATTCAAGTGTCCGCCGGATATCCAAAAAGCTTTTACAGCCCGCGCTGATGAGCGCAACAGGTGTTCGCCCAAGCTCAGTCAGGTCGGCTGCGTATGTCTTAGTAATGTTCAACCAAAAGGTAAGCTGCAAGTCTCACCAGATATATCCAAAGAGTTTTGTCCGCCACGGTGTACACCCCCTGTTGGACGTTAGAGCTTGTAATCATATTGATATCCCTTACAACATCACACAACGCACCTAGACCGCCAGTAGCAAAGACTTTAATCCCCGCAATATGAGCCAGCACCATGGTACCCGCAATAGTAGTGCCCCCGTTCATTTTCTTCCCGCTCAGGCCCTAGGAAACGGTCAGCGGTCGTGGCACGCTGTAGTTAGGCGGTAGCTAAGTTACCAGGCCACAGATATATCCCAGGTCTCTACGGGAGACCTTCAAAACCCGTTGGGTCTGGGATGAAGATGCAAGCTCGGCAAGCTCATCGGGTGTCATTCCCACCCGGGCAACGCCGTTGAGTACACCTATAGTAGCAGGCACGGCGCCTGCCTGGCGTACAATCGACTCCAGGCGGGACGATAAAGCGACATTCTCAGGATATGGGAATCCTAGATACAGGTTTAGTTATGGTTGTGAGAGGAGAGTGAGAAATTTAACATGCGGCGTACCGTGCGTATAAATAGTCGTTTCCAAAGCTACGACAGGCCTTGATGAAGCCACGGCATCCTGTACCTCTTCTGAGACCTTCAGGAATTTGCTTGTCTCCCCGAAATGTCTCTGTCCGTGAAGGGATCTATATCTTAGCTGGGTTGAGAGTCTTAAACGCGGATACGACCACCTCCACAGCTGCACCGCCGTTCGTAGCGCAGGCATATTTGAAGGAGCCCTAGAATGCCCTCTTGACTACATGGATGGGAATAACTCAATAGGTTGAAAGTGATGGTGCAATTCGAGTGAGGTCTTGGTGAGTGATGGAATGCATTAACTGCCAAATACTCATCAGACTGTTGCAGCAAGCTATGATATATAACTAGGGACTCTAAAACTCACTCCATACTCCATCATTTGAAACTCCGTCGTCTTGGTGTTGCCGCTTCCGGCGCCTGTGGCCGCTTCGCCCGCCGTAGTAGCTCCAGACGGACACATAAACCATTCGCCGCCAACGACATCATCCCCAGCTCCAACAGCCCCATTACTTGTTGCGCCAGCTCTCACTGCGATACCTACAGTGCCCGGGACCGTAAATTGGTCCGCCGGTAGCAAGCCCTGCCACCATGAGGCTCTTATCTGCCGTAGCTGTGCTCTGCGGTGTGTTGACATCTTCCATCTCGAGCGTGCACGCCGCCGCTGCCAATGACACCACATATACTTCATCGCGACTGGTACTGCCGAACGATTTCAGCCCCCCGAAGGTGTTCAAAAATGTCAATCTACTCAGGAATATAAATCTGGAAAAGGGCTACGTGCGGGAAACCGTCAATGTTGTGGTAGAGAACACCGGCAGGGAACCGCAGGAGCGGTACTACCTCCCTTTCGCATCGGACACAATCGAGAGAGTTGGAGGACTGGAAGTACGAAATAAGAGTGCGCTATCCAATGGCAAATTCCTAGTGGAGGCTACGGAGACGTTGCAGTCGAGGTTAGTTTCCAATTGGTGTCTCTGGACGCTGTATTTGGGTGTGCACTGGTTTAATAAAACAGCTCAGTTATAAAGCCGCAATCTAACAATTCTTACTGTTATAGTCCGAATCAATACTTCGTCATTCATTTCCCCGAAGCGCTGAAAGCCTCCTCTCAAATAACCTTGAGCATATCCTACTACATCCTTCAAGCCCTTAACCCGCTCCCCGCGGCTATTGAACAACAAGACAAACAATACCTCACCTACTCCTTTACCGCCTACGCCCCGTCCGTGTACCCAACCGACAACCAGAAGACAAAGATCAAATTCCCTAGCTCCGAAGTACCAGACTACACAGAAACTTCCGGCCTGAAATCCGGTGCAGACCCAGAACGACAAGGCAGTACTTACACTTACGGACCCTACCAGACCTCTAAAGTTCTTCCCGGCACCGCAGGAGCCATCATAACCGTCCGCTACGAATTCACCAAACCAATCATAACCTGCTCCCTCCTCGAGCGTGACGTCGAAGTCTCGCACTGGGGCGGCAACCTTGCAACCGAGGAGCGTCTCTGGCTCCGTAACGATGGTGCCAAGCTCTCCAATCATTTCTCCCGTGTCGGATGGGCGATGAAGTCCTATCAGAACCTGCCATCATCCGCCATGAGCGAGCTGCGCATCCCATTGCGCCCAGGCTCCGTCGATGCCTATTTCACTGACGACATCGGCAACGTCTCGACAAGCCGTTTCCGCCCGGGTCTGAACAACCGCGAGGCGCTGCTGGACCTTAAGCCGCGCTACCCGGTCTTTGGCGGGTGGAAGTACAGTTTCCGCATTGGCTGGAACAATGCGTTGTCTTCATTCTTGCGCAAGGCTGGCGGGGAGTCGTACGTGCTTAGGCTACCATTCCTGGAGGGCCCGAAAGTGCCTGAAGGGGTGCAGTATGAGAAAGTCCAGCTGCGCGTGATTCTCCCTGAGGGTGCGCGGGATGTGAAGTATGAGCTAGCTAACGGGGTTGGGATGCCATTTATGGTCGAGTCGGAGATTGGGTTGCACAAGACGTTTATGGACACGGTGGGGAGGACCGTGTTGACGTTGAGGATGACAAATGTGGCAGATGAGGCAAGGGAGGGACATCTGATTGTATGGGCAAACCGCTTTTCCTTGCTTCTTCACCTAGCCCTCGTTGCTTTTAAAGGTCCATTGAACAAGGATTGCCAGCTAACTATTTTCCTAGGTGACATACGACTATCCCGCACTCGCCATATTCCGTAAACCGCTGACGATCACCGCAGGGCTGTTCAGCGTGTTTGTGGCAGTGTGGTTGGTGGGCAATTTAGATGTCAGCATTAAGAAGCGGTAGGGGAGAAGGTGGAAAAGGAGGAGAGTTTAATTTTTCCTTTTTTTTTTTGTTTTACCTTTTTCTTGATCATGTCGTTTTATACTGTTATTTTGTTTATATTATGGGGATTACCATTGTTATTCTATTTTCATCTTTTAGTACTTTTTCTAGACATCAATCTCACGGGGATAGATACATATTACCTTTTTAGTTCAGGATGGTAGCCTGCGTTTGTTTGACTTGCTTATTTCGGATGGCGTGTACAGTCATGGAGTCCCTGACGACCTAGAGAGTAGTGTGCCATTGGTAGGAAGGAAACATGAAGAGAAGCAAACGAGAATCGAGGCCATAAAACAGTATTCCACGTTTCATCGTTGAGCCAGCAGTTTTGTTCTCCATTTTCGCCATGAGCTAGTAATTCATATATACTATACATCGGATGCGCAGATGTGCTTTCGTAAATCGAGAAATGTGCAGTACAGAATGCAAAATATGGTTACAGATCGGATAGGGCTATAAAGCAGCTCAAAAAAGGGCCAAAAATAAAAATAGAAATAGAAGAATAAAACAAGCAAAAGGAAAGCTCCAAAAGAAAATGGATGGGGCTGGTTGTAGGAGGAATTCATCAATGAAACTGGAAAACTCCACATTCGCCAATAACAGATAAAAAAATATCATATATATACCCTATGTCCTCCTAAATAGCCATGACGCTCTGCTTTCCCCTATATCCAAGTCAAAAGCAGCAGATCTGCCACACATGCCACACCTCACAACCCACCACCACTCTTAACCCTCAAGCCAAAATTAACACAAACAGCCACTAGCAATCCCACACAAAGTACCGTCGGCCCCCATTTCTCATGATAAACATGCTTTACATCCCGCCGCTTTCGAATCTTATCAACCCGCCACATATACAGCAGCAAGCTATATATGAGCGATAAGCAAGCGAGGGCGGTAAACGCCCACGACGACGCGAGCGTGACGGGGTCGCGGCCGAAATTGAGGAGGGCAGCCGCGATGGAGCCGAGGATGATGGAGAATTCAAGCCAGGAGAGGAAGGTACGTTCGGCGGCGAAGTAGACTTTTGGTTCAACGCGGACGGGGACGTGGATTCCTGTTACAGTGGGTTAATTGGGGATTTCAGTTTTGGACAGTAATGAAGCAAAAGGAAGAGTAAAACGGAGAGTATCATAAACCAAAACTTACGTTTCCCCTTAGGCGCTTTAAACCGCTTCACTTGCATTTCGCTAGGCGGTATGAACCTACCCACACCACTAACGCCGTTATCGACCGGCATTGCCGTCGGTCTTGGAACGGGGGCAATAAACTTCGCGGCGTTCAGGGCAGATCTGCCCGCAGCGCGCAGATAATGTTTCGCCAGCTTAACCCGATAATGCCAACCGCCAATTCTCCTTGCCTCCTCAAGATCGTCTTGCCCGCTCGACTCGTCCTCGGAATCGTAGAGTGGGTAGTCATCGCCGCCGATATCAATGACGTTTCGATGGGCTGCGATACGCTCCTCGATGTCGAGAGCGTTTCCTGTGGCATCGGGGATGTTTGGGTCTCGGGAAGGGTCGTCGTCGCCCTCGCCTTGGGCGTGGGGTTGCGGGAATTGGAAATGGATGCCGTTGGCTTCGCTCAGGGACGTTGATGGGCGGCCTTCTTCGTGTGGATGGACTCCGTTGCGCGCTGCGGGTTCATTGTCACCGTCACCTTCGTCGTCGGACTCGTCGTCATCGTCATCGTCAATCATGGTTTCGCTTGTCGATGGACTAGGCTGGACAGGTCGTTCGATGCCGAAGCCGCGGGTGACGGGCTTTCGAATATCGACGTCCATTTGCGGCATCCAGAACGGGAGCAGGTGAATATGGTCAGGGAATAAATTTGCAGTTCCGTGGATGAACTTGCTGAATTTGGGGACCGCCTCCACCAGATGACTGGTGATTAACTCCCGGATCCAATGCGGAGGGTCCTGACCAGCTTGCGTCTGTAGCTTCACTTCCAAAATAGCGTAAGGAAACCTCTCGACATCTTCCGCGGGTAGTTGTCGAAAGGGATAGTCGATCCCAATATCCATTCGCCGCCAATTATTACCAGACCTAATGCGGCCATCCATATTGTCTTCTCGGATCAGGGTCAGCTCAGTATCCAATGATATCCGCACTCTCGCATCTCCAGGAAGCTGGAATGCAGTCCGATGATAAAATGATCTCGTAACCGGCTCGAGTTTTCGCGTAATTACACGATACTGTACCTCTCGCGCGAGTTGTTCCCAATCAGCAATTTGTTGCTCGCTCTTCTTCCCATCTTTCCTGGCTTTCTCAAACACACTTTCGACAGTCATTTCTCCCGACAAGAACGCATTTACATATTTCTCCTTGATCGGGAACCGCGCTTTGACCGACTTTTCGCCGGTCCAATCCTCCCGATGAGTTTTCCTCTCCACGAAAATTTGATCATTTTCCATCCCGCCATACCATCGTAGTCGGATCGCCTCAGCTCCTTCAGTCTTCTTCAACCGTCCCGTATACAGCTCCCAGGTCTTGGGATTATCGTAGTAGATAGACGAGATAGCTGAATCTCGCTCATCGAATTCTTTTCTAGGATTGAATACCAAAACGGGAAGATGCTACAAAGCTGTTAGTTTCGACAACGCCTACACACAGAATAACCAAAAATGAAAATCGGGGTTATGAGAACGCCAAACAGACCTTCAGAATAATGAGTTTCAACTCCGTAATATTATCCGGATGCACCCAGTACTTAGTTGTCTCCCGGATGAAATTCTGCTGCGATCCACCCGCGGCACTATCGCCAGTGACGGGAGCGCCCTTGTTCCTAACCAAATCATACAGCCTGGATAATTTAACTACAAATGCATCGTAATTATCTCTGAAAAACGGTTTCGCTTTTAACCGGGCTGCGAACACGGGTTTCAGGTGCCATTGCGTTCGTTTCTAACCGTTCAAACAAATGCATGTTAACGGAATTTTCCTTTTACCTACAGGGGCAAAAATCATGGCAGAAGAAATAAGGGACAAAAAGAAGGAAAAAAAAAACCACTTACATCATGCTTCTTAATAATTTTCTGAAACCCCGTATAGTTCAGCTGCACATACTTCGCCAAATCATGCACGTCGGCAATAATATCACTCAGATCCTCCTCCAGCAGCAAGAAATCCTCATCAGTGGGTGCTTTCACACCACCAGCACCAGCACCACCACCAATAGCACCATTACCACCAGCAGCAGTAGCAGCCCCACCGCCACCAATCTGCGACTCCCTCCTTGCGCCAGACACACCAGTGAGAGTACTACTACCACCACTGGCACCGCCGCCGCCACCACCAGCAGTAGCAGCAGCAGCAGAAGCCCTCAACATAGCTACGACGTCATTAACCTCTTTCTCACTCTGCACAATGCGGGCGACAATCTCATCGCTCTTCAGCTTCTGGAAGGTAAAGACCTTATCCAGCTCGCTCTCCAGGAGGGCGACAAAGCGCCTCTCGTCTTCCTCTGTCCATGGCCTGCGCTTGGGCTTTGCCTGTGCGTATTCTTGCGCAGCATCGGTCGAGGCGCCGGGGGTGGTGGCGGGGGGAGTGGATTCGTAAGGGGTTTTCAGGGCGGCTTTGAGATCATCATAGGCTATGTAGTGCCAGTAGTATTCCTTGATGAGCGAGGTGCGGAGCTGGTGGCCGAATCTGGACGGGGTTTTTTGGGGTTGTTAGTTTGAGGGTGATGTGGGTGTGGTTGGTTGGGGGTCAATTGGGAGCAAGACTTTACCTCATTGTTACAGCGGGATTGGGTTGGTGAGGAGAGAGGAGAGGAGGAGGGGAGGAGGAGGGGGAGAAGTAGAAGAAACAGAAGAAGAGGTGAGGAGAGAGAGCTTCTGAAGAGGCTGGCTGGGGGCGGGCTGGGATGGTGAGCAGGATGTGGAGCTTCAAGCTCTAATTCAAAGCAACCTTGCCATCAGAACAATGTACACAAACAATAAAGAGTTATCGTAACATAACATATACATATACAATTAACATAGATGAAATAGCTGCACACATAAATGTAAGAATATATAGCAATCAATTCAATTCCCCCATTCCAAACAAACGCAAACAGAATCATCCGTATACGGTAATTATTTACGCCCGCAATCGATCGGCTTGGGGAAAGGCGGCTGAGTCAGCCATCACGTGAGAAACCCGATCTGTGATCCATGGTACACATGACCCAATCAGGTAACAGCGTGCTGCCACGTGAAAACCTTAAGCGGGTTGTGGAGTAACGTATATCCGAGATCGCGGTGACATCATCGCATCATTAATTCTAACCATTCACATGCATGGCTCTCAAGCAGAGGGAAAAGATCATTGAGTCGGGAAGAAAAAGAAAAAAGAAAGGGCACAAAAACGCCCATCCATTCAAGCATGAAAGAAATAGAGTTAGCAGAACAACATCGGCAACATTAGTTAAATGCACCCTACCCTACCCCCTTTCTCCCTTTTGTGACATGCCGTGTATCTTGTATCCCGTCAAGTATATGAAAAAGAGCCGAAACAAACAAAAATGACAATAATAAACAACAGACTTCCTCTACTCTTCACACAACCCCAACCCGCCGTATACTTCTCCTGGCCCCTTCCCCAACAACACTAACCACCCCCTCTGCCTCCAAAGCCCGTACCGCATCCGCAAACTCCGCCCCTTCAACCTCCATACTACCCCCCTCATTCAACCGTCTCAGTACCTCCGACCACCTGGCCCCACCCGCACCCGCGCCACGGCCCCCAAGCTCCTCCACCACTCTCAGAGCCTCCCTCTTCAAATCTTCCCGCAGCCGCCTCTCGCTCGCACTCGTGCCCTCGGTCAGCAATCCCATGTCAATCAGCCCCGTGCGAGCGTCCGTGGCAGCCTGTTTAAGCGCGGACCGGATCAGTCGTACAGCCTCCTCCACGTCGCTGGCGAGCACTTCGCTGGATAGCCGCATGCGCGCGTGTGCTTCTGCGAGGCGGATCATGGATTCGAGTTGACGGGTGGTGGCGGTGATGCGGCGGTCGGCGGCGCGGATGTCATCACCCAGTTTGCGCATGGCGACATAAGCGTCTGTCAGTGCCCTGCCGGCGTCGGGTGTTAATACGGGGTTGATGTTCCTTTTGGCGTAGGTAATGTAGCTGGTGAGGAATTCGATGGGCTGTAATTAGGAAGGGTTAGCGAAGGGGGTTCACGTTCATGCCCAGAAGAAGTGTTATAGGTCAGCTTACAAGGATCTCCTCGCTGGAACCGGTCTCTGGTGTGTCTTCCAGATACATCCCAACCAGATGCTTCGCTAGACGACGATCGTTTTGCTCGTCAATGCGATCCAGGACAAGATATACCAGATCAAACCGCGATAGTAAGGTTGGTGGCAGGTCGATGTTTTGCGGAACGGGCAAGTTGGGGTTATACTTGCTTCCGATCGGGTTGGCTGAAGCTAAGATGCTAGTACGGGCATTCAATGTCGTGATGATACCCGCTTTGGCAATCGAGACAGTTTGTTGTTCCATAACCTCATGCAGGACTGATCGTGTCGAATCGTTCATCTTGTCGAATTCGTCGATGCAGCAGACTCCCCCATCGGAGAGGACGAGGGCACCGGACTCAAGAACAAGCTGCCTTGACTCTGGGTCTCGGGTAACATATGCTGTGAGACCAACGGCGGACGAGCCCTTTCCACTGGTATACACTCCCCGGGGCGCGATCTTATGCACGTATTGTAGGAGTTGAGATTTTGACGTTGAGGGATCTCCGCAGAGGAGAACGTTGATATCACCACGGTATCGCGGATTACCGCCCTTTTCAAATGTCTTATTTGTTCCGCCAAAAAGTTGGAGTAGAATACCTTTTTTCACGTCGTCCATTTCGTAAATGCTCGGTGCCAGAGACCGCGAGAGTAGTTCATAGATGTCAGGTCTAGCAGCAGTTGCTTTTATCTTTTTCTCTTCATCTGCTGTAATCTTTCTGACATGCTCCACTTCTCCTGCAATCTGCTCAGAGAGCTCCTGCTCCACGGTCGTGGCATCAATGCCAAGCTTCTTGCGGTCAGTTTTCTGTACATGAAGTACATCCACGTAAGTCTTGAAAAGAGACCTGGTGGTACGTTGGCGTGGGTTCACGCGAACAGGGTTGCAGCGGAATATACCCGTTACTTCAATTCTATCACCGGCTTTGCAAACATCAACCAATTCGTCATATGCACAGAGCGAGACTGAATGTGGCGTTTGTCCGTCAGGGACTGAGTCGGGGGTTTCCTGGAGTTTGATAACCTGTTTATCGGCATAAGTCGACCGGTTGTGGATGAGCTGCATGGAATTCGATGTTCCGCAAATTTCCCGGGGGCATTTGGTAGGCTCGGCGATTTTGCCGCGGTCGATGTCAACGGCAACACTGAAGTGACAAGTCTCGCAACGGAAAAACGCTATAATAATAATTGGCCATCAGCACGTTGCCAAAAGTTAAGCCTGGTAGCGATAGCTGCTACTTACCTTCTTTCATGTCTGGGATTATGGGGGTTGCTCGAATAACGAGGCCTTTGATACTGATGAGTTTATCCATGTCTGCAATTGAGAAACATGTTAGCAACAGATCCTTTAAAAAGCTGAGGCTATTATTGCACACCTGCGGGATCCAGATCTCTCATGTTGACTGTCTTATCCAATCCAAACGGCAAAACCTTGAAAGTCTTGCTTTCCACGTCTGCCATCAGATTTGGCACTTCTGTCGGCTGGGCTCGTCCAGCCTCATTCCCAATATCGGAGCTGACAGGAGGTACTGAGCTGCTATCTCTTGCCCTAGGCTGGCGTCTTTGATTGGCTTGTGCTCTCATTGATTCCATCTCCTTCAATGCCAGTTCAATCATGACATCTTTCATTACCTGATCCATGATAGGAATAATTTCCTGTGGGTATGCTTGGACCTGGTGCCAAAGTTTCAGGGTTGACGGGTATGCCTTAAGGTTGCGAATATCCAGATTCAACCCCGTTACACCTAGTTGTCGCATATCGTTCAGCATCTTGATGTATTCTTTTTCTTCAGCTGCTGCACCCATCGCACGGGTTTCTTCTTCCGAAGCACCGTCTGCCCACATGCGGTACTTTCTGGTGAAATTGTATAGGAAATTTTTAAATGCTGACATCGAGTCCTGGATGGAGATATTGGTACCCCAAATGATACGAGTAGAACCCCCACCAAGGGCGTCGGCCTCGGATGTGTCTGGCTGTATGTTTGAAAACGTTGCATCTGAATGGGGTTCGCCATCGCGGACCGGCATGCCGTTCTCATCGACGAACACTCGTCTCCGCTGGCCTGACGAGGATCCAAAGGCATCGGAGTGGATACCACCCCGCCTCGTTGCGACGTTGGGAACGCCATTGGATCCAATGGATTGCGAAGACCGGACGAAAAGGCCGCTGCTACTGCTTGGGATATCGGCTGTTCGAGTCTGGTGATTGTTTGCGCGAGTTGGGCTCGAGCTAGACATGTAACGAATTGGTGAAGAATCTGTTAAAAATAAGCTTATGTTAGATGGTTACTAGCTTTTTGGATTTTGATTTTCGCGCCAGGAAAAACATGATGATAAATGTAGATATAGATATATATACCTCCAACTGGGCGAGCATTTGCTCTGGGAGTCGTTTCAACATCGCCAGCGCTTGGTGATTCCCTAACCGGGGAGCTGATGTCCATTCTTGAACCCGGATCTCCAGCGGGAGCTTGTCGAGGTTCAGGCGGAGGGGATGAGCGGAAGAATAAAGGGGATGAGGAAGGGACGCCAGCTTCTCTTAGCCGTCTCGAAGCCCGCGGAGTCGTCTGCGAGGCATTCTGCGATTGGGGTCCACCATTTGTTGCGGAAGAAGGGCTGGTCTGAGGCTGGGGCTGGGACGCACTGGGACGAGAGGGAGTTGAAGCTGCGGAGTTCCTGGCCGGGCGACCACGACGGCGAGCAGAACCAGGAGACGACATTGTGCAAGGAGGGTCTGTGTATCACGTTGATGAGACTGACGGTGGTGAGGGGATTCAGTTATACATAGACATCTCTGCATATATCAATGTGGGTTGTATGGAAGGGAGTTGTGTCGTTGTCGTTGTCGTTGACTGAGGGAGGAAATTGGACAGGAAAAACCTCGATTGGGCAGGCGGACGCGTGGGGAAGGAGACGCGGGTTGTGGCATTGGGCGCGTTAAGTGGTTTCCTATTTGGGAGAACGTGTTATCCATTCATCACGTGATTTATGATCATGTGGGGTTGTATGCCAAGACTATGGCTTGGCATAAACCAGTTCCTTCCCGTGGACAGTAATGTGTCTATTTCTGCGACAACAGATCTACTTAAATGTCCTTGATCTTCCCTCTCTCTCACATACTTTGTTCACCACTTTTTCCCTTATTATCTTTGCTCTTTCTTTTTGACAGCAATTCACAATGCTGTTTCTCTCACTAGAACTATAGAGGCAGGAGCACTTTGTTCGCCCTCTTCAATCTCCCACATTCATCTAGGATGTAACAGCTCATTCAGAAAGAGAAGACGGTCAGGTTTTCTGCAAATACCTCATAGACATCAATTCAATGATAGTGTGAGAATTTGTCTGATTCTATTATTATCAAGTTGTTGCTGTTTCAGGTGAAAACTCAATAAATCACAGTCAATAATACATAGTTTCGGTAACTTCAGGGAAACAAACAAGGCTTAAGAATAGATGTCAGCATTTCACATTTACCCAGTCACCCAACTGAAGCTTCACCAAACGACCCAGTTCAGTTGAACCGTCTCCATGCGCGCTGATATTCTCCAGATCCTGAAGAATTTTATCAATGTATTCACCAGCTCCAGAGAGGTGTAGGATATGGGCAATGGCACTGTGAATTGCAAAGAACCGAGGTAGGGGTGCATCAATTGTATAGTCCACTGAACGATAGAGCGTGCGAGTGACAGGAAGACCAGGAAAAATCTCAGGAAGAAAGGGTTTCACTTGATACGTGTGCAACTGGGATGGGACAGGTTCGAAGAAAATCTCAAAGCCGCCAAATAAGGTGTGGAGGGCGGGGGAAAGACTGATAGCATTGAAGGGTTGATCAATATCAATCCCTTCAATGAGCCGTACGACACCGTGGTCAAACATATCAAGAATAGTGAGAGTGGCTCTTTTGGATTCACTCTAAATGTGTCAATTAGCAAAGCACTAAATGTAAAATTTCCCTCCAGAAATATATTTACCAGTTGAGAACCTTGATCTGATTTCATCAAGGCATGCGGAAGGATATGAGCTACTTGTAAACTGTCAAACGACTGTCCACGAAGAGGATTTCCTTCTTCATCTTGAGCGTCAGCGCCATGCCTTTTGAACCGTTTCAAGGCTTCTGTCACGTCGAACTTGTATGATATAACACAACGATAACGGTCTCGGATCAGACAGGCTCCCCGAAGCGTGCTCAGTCGGTCTGGGGTCCCAACATATTCTTGTTCGCCGCCTATTGCTCGCTGGACGGCCGAAAGCGGTGCAGGGGAGGGCTGAGGAGTATGTAGACCGGCTGCTTTCACTGTCATCGGGTTAGTGTTCAAAGATTCGACAAATGAAGCAGGACACGATTGAATAGGATAAACAAACGAGGTGTGAAAAAGTTGTCCAAAAGAAAGTCGGCAAATTCCATTAGACGCTCGCGCAAATTGTCTGCCACATCTTCATCACTGAAGTTAATCGCTTCCCCGTCGATTGAGAAACCCAACCAGTCAACCAAGGCAGAGAGGACCATGTCTTGGGACAAGTCGGAGCGCGCATATTCGTAGGTATAGCGGAGAAGGAGAGGGCGGTTGTATTTGACGAGACTTGGATCGTGTGGGGTGTTATAATGGGCGATGATGGAGTAGAGTTGTGTTCGAGCTCGCGTGCGCTGATCCGGCGTGAAGTGCTGACGGGTTGAGAAATCAAGAATAGCTTCCAGGGGGCCCATGTTGGAGCTGGGCTAAGTAAAAAGTCATCGTCAAGAATTCACAGAAAGAGCTGGTAACACGATGGCGATGAAGAGCAGACAGAGCTTGGCGTCGCGATGTGTTTCCTGCGGCAGCGAGACGCGGTGTCGTCATGGAAGGCGACAATTAGAAGGGTTAAGTGTTTTTTTCCTATTTGGGAGAGCGCGTTATCTCAGCATCACATGATATAGGATCACGTGGAGAATGTGCCAAGACCATATAACCAATTCCTTCCAGTTATGAGTATTGATAGGTGGAGGGATGGTCACGTGATCCAACCACCCTTTTAAGATATCTCAGAGGAAGGTAGAACTTGAGAATATCAACCTCACAGGAGTCAGGTTCAAGAAGAGGTTCTTTTGTTTGCTTTTTTATTGAATTAGTTAGGAGAACTATCAATGAGACAAGAGAGGTTCTCAAACTCCTGAATTGTGTTATCTTTGTCTCAGACCAACAGCACTTGTTTGAGTATTGAGGTATGATACGTTTATATTCCTGCAACAAGAGATCAAGTTTGTGAAATTATTCAGTTGTATGACATCCATGCAGTGGCTTGTAAACCAAGAGCTTGCGACAGAGAAATAGTGACCCTTCAAACAACCGTTCAGCTTGGAACGACATTCCCACTGCAATCCCTGTAAATAATGACTAGAAGCGCTGTTATAAACAAAACAACAAAGACTTGTCTTTTTTGCTATTAATATCGCACCTAGAGCTCTAGCCAGCGTACTCCGTATGGATGGATGGATATCAATTTGCGGTGACACTCCGGCCGTTTCACCCTCGACGTCATTTTGAACAACCTTGGAACCTCTGTCGGGGATCACAGCCCTGCAGACGCTGCCCACGCCTGTGATTGGCGCTGCAAGCTGGTGCCCAAGCCCTGGTCAGAAACAAACAACCCCAGCACGGCGGTAAGGCGACACAAGCCACAACCCTGTTTTGGGGATTTCTGGATCTTTATGCGACTTCTTTCGCTTTTCATTACTTTCCCAAATCCTGTTCTGCCGCTGGAGTGCAAAATTGAGTGCTGTTGGAGAGCCAAACAGACCCCACCTGGGCTGGCGCTATGGGGAAGACGACCAATGGCCCCAAGCCGTCAAGTTTTAGGGCTGGATGACGATGGGGAATCTGATTGCCCCGGCGCATAGACAGTGGACAGTGGACAGTGGACAGTGGACAGTGGACAGTGGACAGTGGACAGTGGGGAATAATCGCCACAGATAGTTGAACTCCCGTCGCTGTTTGGCTGTTCCTGATTGCCCGGGTTGACTGCTGGCGCCTCACCAAACGGGGACGGGCGACTGTCCACGCCCAAAACGGCAAAAAAAGGTTGGGCCAGCAAACATCCTTCATGACAGCTTGACGACATCTCACTCGCCCTCTCGCTCTCTGGTTCTCTCTCACATTCTCTAGTCGCCAGGATACGGGGTTCATATTGACTATCGACTCCTAATTTCCTGTTACTTTCTTTCTTTCTTAATTTCTATCCTTTTACGGCTTTGAGAGTCGCTTCCTTGACCTCCATTTCCCCCAGCACGTCGTCCGCAACCAGTGAAAGAAACTTGTATATACACTCCCTTTCACTCTCTTTGTGCCAATTGGCCTATCCCTCATCCATAAAGTACATACATAATCTGCCATTCCCTGTATTGTTATTTTCTTTTATGTCCACCCCTTTCCCTAGAATACGTCCTCTCTCCGGTCTGTCTGCGAAGTCGGGACTTCTCACACCTGAATACCGGCCAAATCGTGAAAATATACCTCCTAAAACACCATCTTCTTCCCCTCTCCCCGCTTGAGGCCATCCCCATATCGTTCGACTATCCATACGTGTGGCTGCAGCTCGAAGTTCGTGGGGGGGGATTATGATACTTCTCCTCGCATAAAATGTCGTCCACCAACAACAGCGACAGCGTGGCTGCTGCGCTTGATGCGCAGAGCGGCACAGGCCAGAAGACAGCGGGGATGTCAATAACCACTTTTATGGCATCCCTAGCTACTGCTATCATAGTCTTTGCAGTTGAGGTCTTCTTGTTTACGCTGCTCAAAGGAAAGCTGACAAGGATATAGTATGTTTGTGTATTCCCCCCAGGGAAAGTATGTTGTTGTTATATGTCACTAACTGAGCTCTCCCTTTCTTGCTAGCCAACCGCGAACATATCTGGTGCCAGAACGAGAACGTACCAACCCTTCACCGCCGGGCCTGTTTCGCTGGATCGTCCCGGTATTCAAAACGTCCAATTCGGAATTCATCCAGAAATGTGGCCTGGATGCCTACTTTTTCCTTCGTTACCTGCGCATGCTCCTCAAAATCTTTATCCCGCTCTCCATCGTCATTCTACCAGTGCTCTTACCGCTGAACAAGGTTGGAGGAAAGGATAGGCGCCCTATTTCGGCCACGGACGACACACGCTATAATGTATCTGGGTTGGATCAACTGGCATGGGGTAATATCGCCCCGGAACATACAGATCGCTACTGGGCCCATCTGGTTCTGGCTGTCATAGTCGTTGTTTACGTGTGTGCTGTTTTCTTCGACGAGCTTCGAGGCTATATCAGACTACGACAAACATACTTGACATCTCCTCAGCATCGCCTGCGTGCGTCAGCCACTACTGTCTTGGTCACTGCCATCCCGCCCAAGTGGCTATCCGTGGAAGCTCTTGATCGCCTGTTCGATGTATTTCCTGGAGGTGTGCGCAATATATGGATAAATCGGAATATGGATGAGTTGAGTGAGAAAGTGAAGTTACGCAACAAACTCGCGTTGGAGCTTGAGTCGGCAGAGACAACACTAATAAAGAAATGCAAGAAGGCGCAACTTAAAAAAGCCAAGGCCCAGGCTAGAAAATCCGGTAAAAGCTCAGCGGAAGTGGATCGTGAAAAGTTGGCCGCGGAACAGAGAGCTTCCCGTCTCGCTCAGGAACCTGGAGTCAGCTCGGGGGATCCTCACCAGGCTCATACTATTCGGGAGGTGTTGCGGGGCCGAATGGAAGAATCGAACACAGCACCAGGCGGACGTGGTAATCGTTCTCTTATGCCACTTGTCGGTGACGGGGTAGGGGCCGTGGGCTCTGGAGTAGCAAAGATTGGGAAAACCGTCTTGGGTGGTTTCAGAAAGGCTGGCGACACCGTTGATGGCAAATTTAAACCAACTGGTGGATTTGATGGTGAGGTGGGACATAATATTGGAGGGGGTACACAAAACGATAGAGCCGCCGATGACGCCAGCTCTGAATTCAGAACTGAGAAGCCTGCTATGGGTCTGAGGAGAGCTGGAACCACTGCGGGCAACCGACAAGAGGGGGACCAGCAACAAACTGGGGTCAGTATCGATTCCCCCTTTGAAGGGGGCGAGGCTCGATCCTACGGAGAAACGCAGCTAGAAGGACCCCCTGCGATGGATGGCCCGGCTGACCAACCACCACGCCCAGCAAGGTTAAACCTCTGGAGAAACTCGAAACTAACAAACCCCAATCCTGACCGCCATGACGACCAGTATCCACTGACTCAACCTTCCCCTGTGGCTCCGTCTGCTAAAGAGAAAAAGAAAATAAAAGCTTGGCGGCTGAAAAGGCGTGCTCCTGCTAAAGAGGGTGACGAGGTTGAAGGACAGGAATATCCTATGGCGTACAACGAAGAGTTCGAGGAAGACGATTATGGCGATCCTCTGTGGATGAAATATATTAAGGAGAAGGATCGTGAAACTATGCGTCTACCTATATTTGGCTGGACATGGATGCCCTCTTTGCCCCTTTTTGGTAAGAAAGTCGATAAGATCTATCACTGTCGCCAGGAAGTTGCCCGCTTAAACCTCGAGATCGAAGTCGATCAGCGGAACCCGGAGAAATTCCCGCTCATGAACTCGGCTTTTGTTCAGTTTAACCATCAGGTGGCTGCGCACATGGCGTGTCAATCTGTCAGCCATCATATACCAAAACAAATGGCCCCGCGTTTAGTAGAAATATCTCCCGACGACGTTATTTGGGATAATATGTCCGTCAAATGGTGGGAGCGGTACTTGAGAACATTCGGCGTGGTCGTTATTGTTTCTGCTATGGTTGTAGGCTGGGCTTTTCCAGTGGCCTTTACGGGTTTGCTGTCTCAGCTTGCATATCTGGAAGGGAAATTTCCCTGGCTAGGATGGATTTCCAAAATGCCCGACTGGTTGATTTCAGCTGTCCAGGGTATCTTGCCGCCGCTCTTTCTTGCTATCCTCATGGCCGTGTTGCCCCTGATTCTACGATTTCTGTCCCGCAACCAAGGCGTGCACACGGGGATGGCTGTCGAACTAACAGTGCAAAATTATTATTTTGCATTCTTGTTCGTGCAGATATTCCTTGTTGTCTCCATTTCGTCCGGTTTCACAACCATTTTCAACTCGATCACGGACGTGACAAGTATTCCCCAGCTTCTGGCTCAGAATATTCCTCGGGCGAGCAACTATTTCTTTTCCTACATGGTACTTCAAGCAATGTCTGTCAGCGCAGGCGCATTGGTTCAGATTTTTGCACTCGTTAGCTGGTTTGTACTGGCCCCGATTTTAGACAACACTGCGAGAATGAAGTGGGCGCGGACAACCAACCTTGCCCAAATGCAATGGGGTACTTTCTTTCCGGTCTATACAACGCTGGCATCGATAGGTAAGCAGTACTATCTTTTTCTGTGCAACTCCCGTCTTTAAATTTGGCCGCTTGATTTCTAACTTGTGAGCTTTATATTTGTAGGGCTTATCTATTGCGTCATTTCCCCGCTCATTATGGTGTTCAATGTACTCACATTTGGACTCTTTTGGTTTGTATATCGGTACAATACGCTATATGTCACGAAGTTCCGCTTCGACACAGGTGGTTTGCTTTTCCCGAAAGCTATCAACCAGCTGTTCACTGGCATCTACGTCATGGAAATTTGCCTAATTGGCATGTTTTTCCTTGTCAGAGATTCGGAGGGGAATGTTGCCTGTGAAGGGCAAGCGATCTGTATGATCGTCGTTGCCATTCTGACAGTCGGCTTTCAATACCTTCTTAACGAAGCATTCAACCCCTTATTCCGATATCTACCAATAACGTTGGAAGATGAAGCCAGTCGCCGAGATGAAGAGTTTGCTCGTGCCCAACGGCGGAAACTGGGTCTAGAAGAAGACGAAGACGAAGATGAAGACGAAGACGAGAGTGATCGCGACGAGGACAGCGAATTCAACCATGGCGAAAGGCTGGACGAGCAGGGCGATATCAAACTAGGCCGAATCCAGGGCAAGAAGGAAAGGACAGGAACGATAACCCGACAAGTCGGCAAACTGATCCCCGGCAAACAGAAGCGCATTTCATGGGCCGACCGGTCCAAAAACAGCCGTTCCAAATTCTTCGGCGGGCGATCCGACGCCACCGTCCCGACTGTACAACGGATGCGTGAGAAGCTGGCACAAGACGCTGAATCCCAGGCCCCATCCACCCACGCCATCGGCCAGGCGCTATTCTCCGGCATCCACGACGAACTGGAAGATCTCACGCCGGACGAGCGCGACCAGCTTGTGCAGCGGGCTTTCCAGCACGAAGCGCTGCGCATGAAACGGCCCGTCATCTGGATCCCGCGGGATGACCTGGGCGTCAGCGATGACGAGGTGTTCCGGACGCAGCGGCTGAGCAAGCATATATGGATAAGTAATGAGTATCAAGCGCTGGACGGGCGGTGTCGGGCGATTTTTAGTCGGAGCCCGCCTGATTTCTCTGAGGTGGATTTGATCCAGCTCTAAGTTGGGAAGAGTCGTTTGTTGTTTTTGTTCAGCTTTTGGTGTATCGGTTTTGCGTTGTGTCCCCGTCTGATCTAAATCTTTCTTTTTCTTTTTCTTTTCTTTCCCTTTTTTTGGGGATAAAACCATTGCAACGGCGTTTCCCTCGAGAGATGGTACTCTCCCAAATTAATGGAGAGCAGACGGAGCAAATCAGAAATGAAAACACAACCAAACTGGAAGGGGGTGGATTGTTTTTGTTTTTGTTTTTTTTTCCCCCATTATGACAGACGACGACAAGCTACAAAGAGCCAGAAAAGTGGATGTACTGTATGTGATGTTTTCCACACGAACCTATCTGCACCTGCACCTATATTTCATGGGGCCTGCAACACCATACCCCCACACTTCGCACATATTCATACCCACACATACGCACACATAGAGCATCTACATCTAGATTGTTTTGGCGGGGGGAGGAGTCGCCGCCACCGCCCCCTGTAATTCCTGTAAATAGAAATACATACATAGAGGGCCGATTCGAGCGACCCTCCGTCTCTCGCTCGCTTGTTAGTTAGCTATTAACTCCTAAAGACTTGATTCACTTTTTTCTTTTACGTGATCGCTTCGCTCTGTTGCTACATGTAGGTGGAGTTGAGTCCTTGATAGAAATGGTATGTACATGTATGTAATGTACAGTCCATAAGTTTTGGTTTTTATCTACATTATGGCACCAAGAGGGGAGGGGAAGTGGCGCCCTGTGAGTTTCTTCCAGGTGTTTGTTTTAGACGGTGGGAGACGCAAAGAACAGCCGCATCCCGCATCCATCAGCCCATTTTCAGCCTTTGCAAACGTGTTTCCTGTCACAGCTGTTGCTCATATGCCACTTTCCACCACGGCCACCGCCACGGCCACCGCCGGCGAAATATTTCCCATTACGCTGTTTCTTGTCTCATTACTCACTCTGTACTTCTTGTCTGGGCTCGAGAGTCCCATCCGCCCACGGAAAGTTTTGCGCATGGCTGGCCTTGTTGGCAGTCAAAGGAGGGACTGAGGGAAGTTACACGGCCAACACGCCCATCACTCTCCAACCCAACTCCTCTGCTCATTCACACCGGACCTCATATGAAATCGGCTGCCTATGAAGGCTGGGAAATGTAAATTCAAAACGATCAGCGTCCCGTCTCCAGAATGCTAGCTGCGGCTGAAATCGACAGCAAAGAGGAGAGTGGGACGCTGCTACACTTCTGCGGCCCCGCCATGAATGAAACATGCCGCAATTCCAGGGAACATTTTGCACGGTGTGAAAACAAAATGAAAAATGAGGGCGGGAAATTGTGATATTTTAAGACTGGGTTGGTCTGGGGCTGGGGCTGCGGCTGGTTCCACCGTTTTCGCGTTGGAGGAACTGAGCAAGCCCCCTTGCCGTGCGTTTTATTGAGAATTTGAGAGACAGGGCTTAGGGTACGGAGTATTTACTTTACTGGTTGGCAATGCTGGAGAAGTAACCTTCATTTTACTTGGGCCTGGCGGTGGCTGTTGGAGATGAGAGCAGTCTTGACGCCCTTTTCTTACATGTACGGAGTATGTATGTACTCCGCAGTCAGTTACATAAAGAGATGACTGAGGGACGATCATCGGGCGATGCCTTTACCCCTTTTGCCCTGCGTCTCCTCCTAGTATGACGCTACTTATCTAGTGAGCGTTTCATGGGACTCGGTTACGTGTTTCCTTTGTGCATAGATAACTTATAACTACACGAGCGTGCTTGGGTAACGAGGGAGTACACTTACTTACCAACTCACGCCGCAACTGAAGAAAGCAAGAAGAAACACTCATGATCCAATCTTACCAGCTCTACTAAAGCTCAAACATATCACAATGCCGTCCCTTAACTCTCTCCTCCCCCACCTCCTCCTCTTCACCACCCTCTACACCACCCTGACATCCGCCGAAAGCTGCATCGGGGCGGACGAGCTCGAGATCTGCTGCCCGGGCTCCCTATTCGGCGGCCTCATCTCCGACGGCAAAGGCAAACCAACCGCCCGCGGCATCTGCTGCATAGACCCATCCGCCATCAGCCGCAGAAGCATTGGCGAAGTCGATAACAACATCGTCGTCGTCAACGAAGCGCTCCACCGCCGCCAAACCGACAACGTCGACATCGAACCAACAACATGCAGCGACAGCCAGATCCTCATCCAGCTCAGCGCAACTGACTATTCGCAGCAGGTGTCGTCGGTTATGGCTTCCATCACTGGTGACCCCTCAAACACAAACACAGGTACCTCTGCACCGACGACGGCTGGGGACTCATCGAGCACAACGACGACATCGTCAAGTACCGGTGGTATGCCTGCAGCGACGGGCCAGAGATCGTACGCTGCCGCCATTGGAGGGGTTGTGGCTGCGGCGGCGCTAGTTGCTGGGGGTCTGTAAGTGAGCTGGTCGGCCGGCGCTTTGGTAGGGATATAAGTGATGTAAATGCATGCATGTGGTTTGGGAACCGCGCGGTGGACTGGGATGGAGGGAGTTGAAGTTGAAGATATGTTCCTTTTCCCTGGTATGAGGCGGAGCGAGTTTTATATATGGATCATCCCTTTGTCAACTCCGTTCTGCCTGTTTCTTCCTTTCCTTCCAGTTGAGAATTCGCAGACGGCCGCTCAACTTTCAGGTGTATGTGGATGGGTTTTGGATGCAGGGCGTTTGTCACTTCGACGTCGTGTGATATTTCCTCTTGAAAAGGGAGATGAATTCTCTCGTTAAGACATTTTTGTGAAATGCTGCTGTATGACCACGCGACAAATGCAGATGCAGTGCGATAATGCAGCGTACAGAAATATGTGTTCGCTGAAGTTTGAGTAATTTAGTTAGGCTGATATATAAGTTATGACATCATTTCCCCAGATACAAATTCCCCCGCCAACAAAAACACTTCAACGCTTGAGCGAGAACACCAACTATGTTGGAACTCTCGAGGGCAATTGAATTGACTTGCTTCTGGATAAGATAGCTACTGTAATTACACTGCGTCCGAATTTGAGTAACCCTAAGTACAAGAGTTGCCGGGGATACCAGGATCTCGGGGACCACAGCGCGTACCCCGCCAGACCCCGAGAAAAGCCCCGCCGTTGTGTTGTGCTCTAGATTTCTATCTCTCTTTTCTTCTCCTTGCGACACCTCTGCGGACATACAACAGACGCGTATCAGAACATCACACACACACTGACTGCACAATTGTGAGTTTCACAAGCCTCTCTTAACCATTAAGTAGTTGTTCTGTTCCCACCTTCATTGACCTTTGAAGCCCTGGTAACTAACACCTCTACAGAAGCAAACTGCGGATTCAAAAAGAAATAAAACAGTTTGAAACCAAACACTAGCAAAGATGTGCATGCAATCAACCTGCTCTGTTTGCTGTAAGTAACACACACACACACATATATATACCATCCTCCGTCCCCCCTCTCAATTTTCCCCCTCTCTCTCCAGACAGGCAATCCGCTAACCAAACCCCTCTCGAAACCCAAACAGCCAAGACCACCTGGCGCGGGTGCGGCAAACACATCCCCGGCGTCATGGACTCGATCCCCACCGACCAATGGTGCACCTGCACGCCCAAAACAAAAGTCAGTGACAAGCAGTATCCCCCCCGCGCCGGTGAAGGGACTGCTGCGTCGTCTTCTTGAAGGGGGTTGGATTTGATATGATATTTTGAGGGGGGACGGGGAGCCGGAAGGAACGGGTTGGCGGGGAAGAATCAATCGGGATGCGATGGTTTAATGAATATATTTCTGCTGGGTTTGTACAGTATATGTACATACATGCGAGGACTGACTGGGCTCTCGAGCGAGGAAGGAGAAGAACTGTGAAATAGTATAAACAACGTTTCAATTTTCGTCTTCTATTTCCTCTTTATCGGTTTTCACTACGGAGTATTAAAAAATAATTTGCTCTGCAAAAGTGAGCCATTGTGACCCTGCATCCTGCTCTAGGCATGGAGAGTCGTCGTAGCTAAGGAACTGCGCAAGACATTTGGTTTTGTATCCTGGATATGTGCATCCGGATTACCTTTCATAATAAGTTGATTCTCTACTTGCACACGATGGAGAACGTTATCTGAAAAATACATACAGCGTGATGCCGTAATGACGATACACCCCCGATCCATAGCAAATACAACAAGCGCCGTATTAATACGCATCCGATACGCCTCATACTGCCACATCTTACTCATCGCCGTCTGGTCGTTTTTCGCTTTCTCTCCTTACATATATCTGGCAACATCTGCTGAAGATACCCCTTTGCTCCCTCGCTTTGCTGCTCATTGTATATAATCCTTCGCATTTCCGTGGCATTTATACTGTGATCTAACTGCTCTCCCGTCATCCCCGCCAACCATCTCCCCCACCACTAAAGTGCCGAATTTTAGCCCCTCTCCTCACCCCGCCCAGCTGCTCGTGCGCCGCATGCTTAGATCTAAACAGCAGGCACATTGCATATATATAACACAGCTCAGCAACAGAGTCTAAACCAAATCGCCGGGAAAAGCAAAAAGATATGCGTCCAGCTGGCCCCCGGGATCCAGTTGCGGGACCCGACTCTGGCCCTCCTGCGCCGTATCCTATGAGACTCTCCGGCCCAGTCATTAAGGGCTTTGGGAGGGGGAGTAAGGAGGTAGGTTTCTTTATTATATATTTTTTTTCAAGCTGTACATGTCTTGATTTCTCTGCTCGTCCTGGTGCTTGAAACCCGCTATGCGATGTTTTATATTTTTATATTCTATACCTTATACCACGGCTTTGGAGTATCAAATGCATGCTTGATCTGATCCGTGGCTCTACCCGCTTCGCTGTCGTGGCCCTGCTCATGGGCTAGCAATTTTATATTGCATCCTGATACCCTTTGTGAAATTGGCGGGGGACTGTGTCCGTTAAGCATACACATATGTCCTTTATAGCTGATGCATATTTTTTATATGCTCTTTCTATACCGCTATACGGACACGTTACCCTTTTGAAGTCTTGTTTCTACATATAAACGGTTATACCAGGACTTTCTCCTCATGCAAAGCACGGGAAATATCAAGCCCACCACGCCAGCCCATCCCCCCGAACCCATCGTACCAACCCAATTGCCCCTTTGATACCTCATTGAATAGTAACATACTAACAGACTTAACTAGCTTGGTATTCCCACCGCCAATATCCCCCCGGACTCCCTCTCTCCATACGGAGACGTGGAGTCAGGGGTGTACTACGGCGTCGCGGCGCTCGACCCATCCAAATTCAAATATAAGGCGGATGGCGACGAAGATATTCAACAAAACGGCGCTGCCGTGACGCAAGCGACAGAAGCCAATTCCGAAAATGAAAATCAAAATCAAAATGTCTTCCCTTGCGTTCTGAGCATAGGCTACAACCCGTTCTATAAGAATACAGTGCGGTCTGTGGTATGTAACTCTTTCCTAGTTTTCATCACCTATATACATCCTCTTGGTTCCCTCACGACTATTCTATCCTCTCTACGTTACGACAAGAAAAGGAAAGAAGGGCAATAAATAAACAAAAGGAAAAACTATGAAAAAAAATTATAAAATTCAACCTAAAAGCCAAACCACCCCCATCTAACATCCCCCACCACTTCCACACAGGAAATCCACCTCCTCCCCCAATTCACCAACCACACCACCCGTCCATCGCCATCGCCATCACCATCGCCAAATACCACAGACCAGCAACCAACCCGCTTCTTCCGCATCCCCGATTTTTACGGCACGCGCCTAAACCTACTCGTGCTGGGCTACATCCGGCCCGAATACGACTATGTCAGCCTCGAAGCGCTCGTGGAGGACATCCGGATTGATTGTGAGGTGGCGAAGCGGAGTTTGGAGAGGCCGGGGTATTTATGTTATGTGGAGAGTGATGCTGGTGTAAAGAAGTCGGTTAGGGAGGCGAGGGGTTGGTTGAGGAAGTTTAGTTAGCAGAATGCAGAAAGAGTGTGGGGTGGCAGGTTCAATTGTATTGTGCGCGATGATAACTTATCTTTTAATGTCATTTTTTTCTTCTTTTTTTCGTCTTGACTTGGTTTTTGATACCTTGATCTACTTCTCCTGTATATCTTCATTCTATTATTCTGTTTTTCCCTTGTTGATAGTGACTATTTTAACAGCTGCAAATAGATAGATGGATGGAGTAGATAATAGACAGATAACTAAAACATTATGTGCACATTCAAGGATAGATTTGACTGAAAGATTCAGCTTTTCTAGTTTCCTATTCCCTGTTTTCATTGTAATCTGACCAGCAGCCCCAGCCCCATATTTCCAATCATGACAGTTATTTATGCTTGAAAAAAATAATTCCCTTTACTCATCATCTTGCAACCGTCTCACTCAAATCATTCATTGCAATCACATTCATGGAAATGCATAATAAATTTATAGTTCAAGTGGCTGGTACGTCTGCAAACGTAAGAAATACTGAATGGGGGATATATATATACACACAGCGATCAAACATCTCATCCCCATTCTATCTCATCCACTTCTTCTTCCATGAGAAAGTAGAAAGTTATATAAATAATAATAAAAAACAAAAGCGTCACCAAAACGCAAAATCCTAAACCCCAATAATAAAAACAGCAGGGAAAAAAAGGAAAAGCCTATACCAAACTTTTTTCCTTTTTCATCCCCTGCTTTTTGACCGGACCCCTCAGTACATAAATATGTTAAGATATGGAATAACAAACGGGAGAATAATGATAAATCAGAGTCAGACCAAACCAGAAATTGACAGAGAAGGATAGGTAGGGCAAAATACATCAGTAAGCCCGATCAATCGATTCTTTTCTCATTGTTCATTGTTTTTAATTGTTTTTAACCTTTTTCTTCGGGTTCGCTCTGGTTGATTGTTGATTGGTCGTCAGGGATGAAGATGGAAATGCAAAAATAAGAAATACAGCAAGGGGGTACTCCGTAGTTTTCAAACATATCCAGAATCGGAAACAAGAAAATAATTTTATTCCTAAAGCTGATTTGCCCGACGTTCGCGCCTTTGGTAGATTACTATGCTAAATGCAGGGTAGGAACTATATGCCAGGATTCAAACGTTAGTTTCAAAAAAAAAAAAAAAAAGAAAAACGAAAAAGAAAAACGAAAGAGATGTGGGGTGCGGGGACTAAAATAATTCAATCTAAACAATGCAAAATAATAATAAAAATAAAATAAAAAACAAAAAAAAAAACAAGGATGGCACTTACATTCATAACAATAAGCATGGGGATATCAAATACATCTCTCT
>PDNC01000078.1:0-130407 GCA_002572885.1 Blastomyces parvus
TCATCAACAGGGTCCAACTCAGTCCAACCCAATGGAGGTCAGCCCAGTACTCTCGAAGCCCCTGCGCAGATTCCCTCATCAACAGGGTCCAACTCAGTCCAACCCAATGGAGGTCAGCCCAGTACTCTCGAAGCCCCTGCGCAGATTCCCTCATCAACAGGGTCCACCTCAGTCCAACCCAGCGGAGGTCAGTTTACACCAAATGACTTCGATATAGCGATGGCGGAGATGTTATGTGATGCGCTGTGACGTTAATATTTGTACTGTACAATCGTGTACGACGAAAGCTTTGGATTAAGAAATGTGCAATAGGGTCAGTACTCCTTCTTTTTCCTTCTGTTTCCCTCCCTCAGCTAGATGTATCGATGTATGTTGACAGCGCACATTGAAAACTCCTTTGCTGACTTTCAAGGAGATAAACCATAGATATCTTTTTTCTGCTCTTTCACTGTCATTGAATATTCATCGTCAACCAAGCGAAAATGAAGACAAAAGTCAATAAAAAATAGGAAAAATGAGAAAACAAGAAAAAAATTAAAAAGAAAAAAGAAAAAAAAAAGTAGAGGGGGGGAAGGGAAGACAGTAGGAGTGGGTTATTTGATTTATTTGATGGACCTTTTTTGCATTTCAGCTCGTGCTCTTTTAGCTTTGCGTTTTAAAGGTGATCTGGCGTTTTGGGTTTTGGGTGGAAGCAACTTGCAAGGAAGAGAAAGAAGGAGAATAATAGGAGTGGTAATGGGGTGAAGTGTAGTGATTATGTCTTCTATTCTTTCCTTTTCATTATTCAGCAGGGAATTTGTTTTATTTGCTAGTAATTCGATATCGTTAGGCTCTGTTCATCCTGCAGAAGAAGCGCGGAATGGCCGGCAGAGTAATGTCATGGAGTTATATGAGACACAAGCATCATCAGTTCAGGGGATGCAATTAAGCATCATTCATATGCTTTCTCTCATGCCTTTGATGACATTGAACCATGGGAGGTTGCCTTAAGCAAGGAGGTTATCACAATCATCATGATCATCATCAGGAGGTTGTTCATCCAGGAATTATCTCAGTAAACTCAGCCGCTTCACTCGGAGTTTGACGCTAACTTAATTTGAACAAAAGAGGGCTAAAGTGAGTCACGTGGAATTTATTATGTCGCTGTGCTAGCTACAACAATCGCGGAGGAAATTCAAGTCTCACACTGTGTATTAACATATGTCTTGGGTTCGCAAGATTGCCGTCGAATTTGAATCTTATTGGAAACGAGTTGAACCTAACTAATTCACTCACTTAGTCGATAATGGAGAAGAAATATTGAAAAATATGTAACTTTTCCACACCAGAATGAGATTCTTTGGGTAAATACTCAGAGGTAAACATTTTGCTGGTGAACTCGACCCGGGCATACAGACTCGACCCCCTTGCACAATACCACTACATTAATTCAGTAAGAAAAGTTGTTGAGCAAAACTAGATAATCACTGCTTTGAAAGAATCAGTCCGTATGCTGGGGTTACCATCTTAAAGGAGATACTAGACAAAATGTTTTTCAAACGCCCGAATAAGCCTTGGTGCGCCAATAGCAAAGTTAGGTGCACTGCCTAGACTGGCTACTAAGAATCTTCATCAGCTGTATGATGATCTGTAATTAGATTCAAAGATCTGTGAGAAATGTGAAAGGTAAACGAGTACTGAGTGTTCACAGATCGCACGAGTTGACTTTCTCTGAAAGATACATTTTTCCAATGTTAGCAAGGAAGTAAAAATACGAAACCTTGTCAGGCGTTGTAAGTTACGTCCAATACGAGATTGATACACGATAGTGGTAAACTTTTCGGCGCAGAGCCGCAGCCGGCGCTTAAATGGTTTAAGCAGTTGTGAAACAACGGTTGAGCCAAGGATCCGCAGGGCTAAAGTTTAGATCGTTAGCTATGGCCGAAGGTTAAATAGACGTCAGCCAGGGTTTACAGCAGATTCTTGCTGAAAGTTCGCTTGATGGTTTATGTTTTGTCTTCCACTTTTCTAAGTAACAAAGCTGAAGCTGCCCTTTTTGGATCAGATATAGATCCCAAGCCACCAAGCTGTCCCCATATCGAAACCCTCCTAGCCTACTCTGCCGGTTTCGTGAGTGCTTAGAGTTTGCAGCGCTCACGATGAGAGGAAACATACGATTTGGCGCTTTATTGGCTAAGGCAGAGAGCCTCAGACATCCTAGAATTACCATGGAGCCGGTATCGATTCGCAGGGTTGGCATCCCAGGAGCACCGAATCTCATTCTTGTTCTTTTGAAATATTCGGAGAAACGAACGGCTTGTCTGTCAATATGTGGCACTTCGAGAGAAGGGCACTAACGCCGCTGGGTTCTATAAATCTCAGCGTCATCACCTTTTCATTGGGGTTGTACAGCACGTAGGGCTGCAAATAACTTTCTGTTAGAAGATGATGGGACGTGAATATGGGCCCATCATTAAATTTCTTTCCGTACTCTACTTGGGTTTGCTTGATATAGATCCTATACTAAAGTTCAGATCCCTGAAACTTTGGTGTCTCCCTCCTGTGGTACATGTCAAGAACGTTTCTACAGAGAACTGATTCCAAGTAAAACCCCTGGAGTCGTTCGAGAAATCAGTTTTTACCCAGAGTTACCGGTCTTGAGCGACGGGGATCAAACTCTAGTCTTCCCTGAGAGGATGTTCCACGCTCTGTTGTCGCTCTCATTCGCCCAACAAGTTCACATCATAAACTCAGAATAAGTTTAAAGTTGAGGAACGCATATAAGCTTCCTAACAACGCCGCGACGGTGACAAGAAATAGAGAGAGCCATGGGTGTTGGCTGGTACACGATGTGATAAGCTCTGCAACGCGCAACATATGGTTTGGTCGAATTTCCCTGCCAGCGTCGCCTTCGAAATCTATAAAACCCGCCTCACCCCCCCCCGCGTTCCAACTTCTCTCCTTCTCGCAACCCCCCGCAAAATCTATCTTCATCTCCTCTCTTCCGCTACAAACACCTCTATCCCTTCTGATAACAGAAAATCTCACGTTCGTATCTTCTACCACACACAAACTTGACTTCACAAGTCTATCTAACGGTGAGTGGGCTCTTCCTACCTTCGTCCTCCTTACCCTCCAGCTAGCTATAGCTGCCCTTCTAGCATCTAGCACATCTAGCACGGCTATTTTCTCTAACTTCCGCTGTCGGTGGTATTGCGCCGTAGCTATATCTATTCTCTATCCGCTATTGACCCCAAGCTTCCAACTGCTACAAGGCAACAAACAGCATGGCGTCAAATAACATCGCATGGACCTCTGACGTGAACCGCGTCGAGGCTCCCATGACCGCCCGTGCATATATTCTGTGCGCCTTCGCGTCGTTTGGAGGTATTCTCTTCGGTTATGACTCTGGTTACATCAACGGGGTCCTGGGCATGTCCTTTTTCAAGCAAGCCTTTGGCCGCCCTGTCCCCACGGCTGTCGACGAAACTGGATACAACATCGCAACCTGGCAAAAGTCTCTCATCGTGTCTATTCTCTCCCTTGGAACTTTCCTAGGGGCTCTCGTTTCCGGTTCTATCGCTGAGGCCATAGGTCGTCGCTATACCATTATGCTCTCCTCCTTGTTGTTTTCGGTTGGTGTCGCTATCCAGGTTGCTGCAACTCAAGTTAATCCCCTCGTTGGCGGACGGCTTGTTGCTGGTCTGGGTGTTGGCGGTATATCTTCAGTCGTGATCCTTTACGTTTCCGAAATTGCTCCCAAGAAGTTTCGCGGTGCCATGGTCTCCGTTTACCAATGGGCTATCACTATTGGTCTTTTGGTTTCCGCCTGTATCAACAAAGCAACAGAAAAACTCGACACCTCTGCGTCCTACCGTATCCCTATCGGGCTGCAGCTTCTCTGGGCCCTTATCCTTGGTGTGGGACTCTACTTTCTCCCAGAGTCTCCGCGTTATTACGTGAAAAAGAACAGGCTTGACGCAGCTGCTGGCTCTCTTTCCCGCATCCGTGGACAACCTGTCGATTCGGAATACGTCAAATCAGAGCTCGCAGAAATCGTCGCCAACTTTGAATATGAGTCCAGGGTTAGCAGCACCAGCTGGCTCGACTGCTTCAAAGGCGGAATGAACCCAAGTGGAAACCTACGTCGCGTTATTCTCGGCACTGCATTACAGATGTTCCAACAACTCACCGGAGTTAACTTTATTTTCTGTAAGTTTTACCGTCTTATATCATCCATCTATCATTCTGAACATAAAAGCTGACTCAACCTTCAAACTCTAGACTACGGTATGATTTCTAGATCAAATGGAATAATGCACCAGCACCCATGATAAGCTAACGATATAACAGGAACGACTTTCTTCCAGCAAAGTGGACTAAGAAATCCCTTCCTAATTACCATCATCACCAACGTCGTCAATGTTGCCTCTACACCGGCCTCCTTTTACATTATCGAACGTTTCGGTCGTCGAACCCTCCTTATCTGGGGAGCAATGGCCATGCTTGTTTGTGAATTCATCATTGCCGCAGTTGGCACCGCCCTCCCGGGCTCCAACGCAGCCTCCACCTGCCTGATCGTATTCGTCTGTCTCTACATCTGTGGATTTGCCTCCACTTGGGGGCCAGGCGCGTGGGTGTTGATTGGAGAAATATTCCCATTGCCTATCCGTGCACGAGGCGTTGCTCTTTCCACTGCCTCCAACTGGCTTTGGAACTATGTGAGTTAACCTATTGTATTTTCGTTTATATGGAGTTGCACACTCAAAATCCCCAAAACAACTTCAACTAATGACCAAACACACAGATCCTCGCCCTTATCACCCCCTATCTCGTCGACGCCGAAAAGGCAAACTTGGGCTCAAAAGTCTTCTTCATCTGGGGCACAACCTGCACCCTCTCCATGCTGTTTTCCTATTTCTTCGTCTACGAAACAAAGGGTCTCTCCCTCGAGCAAGTCGATCGCATGTTCGACGAGAGCACCCCCAAGGACAGCAGCAAATGGAAGCCCCATGAGACCTTTGCTAGTCGCATGGGCTTGGCTTCGCCTGAAAACGCATCTGTAATGGAGCCAGTGACCAAAGGTGAGACTGAGACCGTCTAGGTCCAGTCCAGTACAGCTACATGAAAAACATGCGGAATAAGCTCCCATGGTCTGTGAGCTTCACGTACCTTTTGCGATTACACGCCTAGTGTATATGCCCTTCTCTCACAGACGCCAACGAACGCTTCACCTTGTCCGCTTTTCTTTGCTCGCATTTTTTTTAAAAAAAAAGAAAGAAAAAAAAAGAAAAAAATTACCCGACCCCCTTAATTCTAATTTCTGCTTTGCTGCCTTCTTACTCTCCCATCTACGTTTTAATATTCACAGTTTTCTTCGCCCCAGTACTTTCCCGCTTTTACTTCCTCCTAAATTGATATATTGGAAGTTAGCTCTCAGATTGATATGAGTTCGTTTGATCTACTGTTCTTTTTAGCTCCCAGTTCTTGTTTTTCTCTTCTTCTTTTTTTCCGACTTCCTGCTAAATTGATATATTGGAAGTTAACTCATCAGATTGACGCGATATGAGTTTGTTTGACCTACTGTTATTTTACGTCCCAGCTCTTTCATCTACATTTTGCAATGTTTTTTCTTTCTTTTTTCCCTTAAAAAAGGCAAAATTTGGGGTTCCCTTCCTTCCGTTCCTGCTTGCCTAGCCCATTCTAATATCCAGGAATCCTATTCACCCCCATCCCCATCTTTGACGAGGAGAAAAAAGATTAGTTGCTTTTTATACATGTCTGTCTTCTTCCACGCCTGTATGAATGTATGCATGCATGCATGTATGTATGTTTTCTTTGTTTTCCAAGTTATAATAATTTGCTATGGCCATCTGTTCTATACCCCGAATAGCGTCATCACCTGCTTGACTTCCTCGAGCTACCGCGCTGGGCTGCTTTCCCTGTCGTCCAGCTGTTGAAAGAGGAGAATGGGACAGGAGACCATGACTCCAAAATTTGTGGTGATTTGCTATGGCTTGATTTGCGTTTTGTTTTGCCTTTTCTTATGCTCTGCCTTGATCTGGTCTGATATTATTATATCGAGTCATTGTTCAAGAGAAAGATGTATTTTTAATGTAATTAGCACCGAATATATAAAATATTCAAAATAACATTTTTGTAATGTATATTGAAAGTTTCCTTTCGGGCAACACTGGCAGCTCAGTGTCCTATTCGGGCGTTATTTACGAAGTAGGATATGGTGGGATTTTTAAAGATAGATAATTTTACCACAAAAGAAAAGAAAAAAAAGGTTGCATTCAAAGCCCAGTTGCCATCCCTAGAACATTTCTATATATTGCCTCCTAGCCTGCAATATTTCCTACAAATACAAATAGGTAAAAATATTGGGCAAATTCCAATTCCCCCATATGCCCCTCACTTCACCTTATTTCACCTCACCTCGCCTGATCCCTCCCTCCTTCTGTTCCCTCTCAGCCTGCTCCACCAACCCCACGCAAACATCCCGAACATCCTCCCCAACTCTCCAGCTCATCAACAAAACCCCCTGTCGATCCAGAACCTCTTTTGCCCGTGCCCAGCGCCGCCTCCACATTTCCTCACGCTTATTAGGCACCACTGGCACTCCCGTAGGGCCGAGGCCTGGTGCGATTGAAGAGGAAGAGGTCGATGAGTTTGGGTATGAGTAAAGAGAGGACGACGAAAGTGGCTGTGGCTGTGGTTGTGGCTGAGAGGGTATATTGCTTGTTGAGCGTGTGGGGGGAGGCGGGGTTGCTGATAGGGAGGAGGAGGAGGGGGAGTGGGAGAGGGAGGTGTTGCTATAACGTGGGTCTGGGGCAGAGCCTGGGACTTGTTTCGAAAGGGGTTGGGTGTTGCTGCGCCGTGGCGGGGGAACCGGTGGAGGCGGGTCTTTGGCTGTTAGGCGTGAAGTAGGGGGGCGTTCCATGGGAGACGGAGAGTGGGCATTAGGGGTACTCTCCCAATACGATCGTGCCGATGGAAGCTGGTTGTATATGTTTGCAACCTTATCTCGGACAGCAGATACGTACCTTTCCCCGTTCCCAGTGGCTGGGCTATTAGAAATATTATGATTCAAAGATTGGGCTGTTGAAGAGCGACTAGGCGGTTGCGGGCCAGCATGATGGAACGTTTGTGCTGAACGGATAGAAAGAGGAGAGATACCAGGCTGTCCCTCCGATTGTGGGGAGGATAACGCTAGAGGCTTGTCTGGGAGGGGTGGTGCGGGCTTCCGTCGAATGCTGGACAACGATGTGTCCATGCTACTGCCTCTGTCTGCTTCGACGGCCCCACTGCGAAGAGCAGCAGGTTTGGAGGGCCTTGTGGGAGGTGTTTGCCGATTCGTAGATGAGACCTTCGCCGATTCATTGCTACTCATCGTAGACGACTCTTCCTCGGTACCCAAATCGATCAGATTTCCCGAAGGTGTGACGGATTCATTCTTCGCTGGATTTTTCTGTTCAAGATAGTTACGCGGTGGCAGACTGGGTGGACGCGTCTCCTGATCCCCTGAACGTCCTAGAAGAGGGGGAGGTCCGTTGGTGTTACTTCGAGTGGACGGCCTCTCGAAGTGAGTTACCGATTGGTCAAAAAATTGATGTGTTGGAGGAGGCGTTGTCACGTCTCGAATGAATATACCAAGTATTTTCCCAGGATTAGCAAGCGCCAATTCTGTATAGACTTCCAGATCTGCCTCCCCACTATCTCCAACAAGAATGAACCTGCGATCAGGAAAATCAAGCATGATTCTTTCAAGTGTCGGCCTCTTTTTCTCTGCCGTAGGCTCGAAGATACCTTGCAGCATCCCTGAGTACTGTTTCAGGTGAAACGATCCAGGAGGAAGACCAGCCAAGCCAAAAAAGCTCTGAAGTAAAGGGTACAGCTGCCATGGGGAGTTGGAAACGTAATGTACCCTCACACCCATTTCGGCTAACTTTGAATACCAGTCTTTCACACCAAGCACGGTAAGGTCTTCGAGATTGCGTACGAAGGTATTTCGAAAGATCTCTTTCGCACCGCTTGCAATCGCGGAGTGCTTAATAGTGTCATCAATGTCGCTGATCAAACTAATCCCTGTAGGTTCGATAATTTTTACCTCTTCCACGGCGGACAAATTCTCCGAAGCCAGCACCCTAATATGAGTAGGGACGAAGTCGAGGGCTGCACGCACTGAGAAGTGACCCCCCTCATTCGTCGAAACCGTCCGTGACTGACTATTCTTTTGGTCGAAAAAGAAAACCGTAATGGGAATGCTGACGATCGGGTTAGTCAAAAACGGCTGAAGCCGTTCCATCAGTTGGGCGTTTGCAGCGGCTATCTCGTCCTGAGTGCTGCAACTTGAATTTTGATCGCCTTCAGGCCTGGGTGTTGATAAAGCTTCCCTCCTAGCATTAGCCTGCCACTCAGGGTCGGCATCTCTCTGAGCCTTGTGAATGATAGATTGTGCCTGTTTATCTACGACTGCTTCCTCATTCATCACAACTGACGATGGCCTATTCTCCGTAGCAGCCGTATCCGGAGTCGGTATCCCACTCAGTCGCCTTGCAAGGGAAATTAGAATACGATTTTTCCGATTCATCGGGCCTCGATGAGGTGCATATATCCACCCTCTTACATCAACATCCACAATCGCGTTATCCTGCTCATACTTCTCCCACTCCCTTCTCCAAAACTCCATACCCCCCATCGACTGCGGATCGTCGGGGTCCGTCCACGATTCGGGTTCCAAATCCCTATAATCAACCTCAGGCCTCTTCCTCACATGCCTCCGTCCGTAGCTAGGGAACAAAACCATCTGCTCATCCGCATATCTCGCCGTCTCAACGTCTGGAAATCCACCGGGCGTGTCCCGTGTATCGTAATCATAATCTTGGGTTCTCTGCGCCCACTGTGCCGAATAAGCTTGTCGTAGCTCGTTCGCCGCCTTTAAATATCCGAAAACTTTCTTCCTGCGTGTTCCCCGCTCGCGACCAGCGCCTTCTTGCCCGGATCCATATCCATATACCGAATTCCCGTCACTTGTAGAGTCAGCCCTGTACGGGCCTAGCGACCCTGACTGTGGTGTTGTCATCCGGCCACCACCCTCTGCATCTTTCAAGCGCCTGCTAATGGCGCCAAGTGCGGGTCGGTTTCGGTGATAATCGAATGTAAATCGCGAACGAGCCGCAGTTGTCGCTTTAGCTCTATGCCTAAATTCTATTCCCTTCCTTGTCCTTCGTTTAGAGAACAAATATGATAGTATCCCAGTCCTCTTCTTATTCCCTGCAGTGTTGGCTACAGGGGCAGATGCGACGTAGCCCAGACGATGTTGAGGCCGATGATGACGATATTTCAACCGCTGCCTGCTGACGATTGCCCGATAGATGCGCAGATGCGCCCGCTGTCGAAAGGCCGGGAGTATCTCGTGGCGGAAGTCTAGGAATCTAGCTCGAAGACGCTGGCGAGTGTGCGGGAAGATATATCGGAGAAAGGTGAGGGTGGTGCGGAACCGGAGGCCAGGCTTGAGGGAGCGAAGCCGCGCACGAGTGAAAACAGGTGGGCGAGCCAGCTCGTAGGTAGTTGCGAGGAAACCGTAGGAGTTGAAATGGGAATGTAAATAGGAATCAACGAATCAACTCAGATTGGAGGGGGTTTGGAGAGCTATTGAATCCGTGGTTGGTTAATTAAGTGTTCGTGTTCAGTTAGGTGATGGATGTCGCATGATGTAAAGTTAACTTATTTAGCTGTGCACAAAGTTGGTCTCAGCCTTGTGGAGGGGAGGACAACGAAAGAAGCAAAGAAAATAAAATAAAATAAAAAAGAAATCAAGCTAAACAAAATATAATTGATGAAGAAATTAAATAAATGTATGAAATAAAAGATAAAATGAGAAAACGATTATTCTACCTCGATAGGAGACTGGAAATCGAAGCTCTGGCGCTGGTTGCAGCAATATGGAAGCCAGATTTGGGAAGCATTTGTCCTTATCATAACAGTCATGAGTGATACAAAGGCGCCGTTGTAGTGGCAGTCAAAACAATAATGATTACTGGACAGGTGTGAATGCTGATTCTCTCTGGTAGTTATCCTAGAAATTTATTATTATGATAAAATATCACCTCCCTCACATCAGTGTAAGTTACACCGATTAAACGCCTCCAGTTAGTCACTGGCCAAAACGGATCCAAGCCCCCTTCACTATATTATTCCCATAACTCCCACACGCCAAATACTAGCATAGAACCCATCCGTGAACTCCAGTATATTAGGCAGACTCTTCTTCTGCATAATCAACCTTCTTCCCCTTAGTCCTTCCCGAAGCACGGGTAGCGGTGGCTTGCTTATCCGTAGCAGGCAAGTCAAGAACAGCTTCACCCTCGCTGCTACTATCGCTATTGGAGGATATAGTAGCAGCCTTTTTAACCCGCTGCCGTTTCCTTGCCGCTGGTTTCTCTGTGATGGTCTCTACGGCTGCCGCAGTATCTGTAGTTTTCTTCGGCCTCCCTCTTTTCCGCGGTGTCGCCGTAGTAGTAGCCGTATCCAGTTTGCTGCTGGCGTTACTACTCTTGACCACGATCGCCTCTGCAATCTCAAGCTTGGACGCACGTTTGACCGGTTGTAACCACTCTTCCATGCCGGGAGGCCAATAGACGCGGCCTTCCGGCCCACCCATACTAACTTCTTCCTCCGGGATAAGCGTTGAGGCCATTTCACTGTCATCATCCGCATCATTGTCATGATCTGATTCAGCAGCACCCTGTTGCGTCAAGGACGAGACTGACTTCTTCGCCGTTTTTGTCGTCTTCTTCTTCGGCGTCTTAATACCGGCCCGTCTAACTCTATTGTCATCGGCGCGAGCGAAGGGTATAATGTCATTGATCTTCTCAAAACCGGGAAGTTTATACGTCCTCATAAGTTCAAAGACAGCCTGCTCTTTATCCTTAGCCTCAATCATAAGATCCATTGTGGGATCGCAGGGCGGCAGCACATGGACGCGGGCGTTATGTTTGCGGCGCTGCTTCTTTGTAATAGCAGAAGGTGTCTGTTCGGAATAATGCATTTTTTGCGTGATCCCCTTCCTCGTCCAGGTAGCGGTGATGCGGTCGTAGAGGCTCATGATATCCAGCGTCCCCTCGCGGACCCTGTCTACATCAAAGTTGATATTGTGATGGTGGTAATCGAGGACGAGCGGGATGTTCAACTCCTCGCAGATGGGTAGTAGGTCATGCACGGTCCAACTCACATCGTCGTTCTCTAGGACGAGGCGATTCTTGATATCGGCCGACAGCGTCCTGTAGGTCTTCCGAAAACGATCAAGGGTAGCTTGCTTGTCGCCAAAGACCCCGCCCATATGCAAAATCATGACGGCATCCCGATCTTGCTGCGGCGGCAGCTTCAACAACCGCAACATCTCAGCATGGTATTCGAGATCTCGGACGGAATTTTCTGTAACGGTCGCCCGCGGCGAGGCCAATTGTGTAAACTTTGTTTTTAACGGTCAGTGTCAACATGCTCCCCCAAGAAAGAGAAAAGGAGGGGGGAAGAAAAAAAAATGTCGCACCTGACCCGGGTGAACGGTCAACCGATGCCCCAGCTCCGCAGCAACCCTCCCTGCTTCCGCCAACACATCAGCCGCGAACGGCTCCAATCTATACCCGTGCTCCGCATGGCTCGCAAACGGAAACATCTCGCTCGAAAGCCGCATAAATCTAATCCCGTAGCGTTCATTCCAGCGGAGCAGTTTCACAATATCGCGCGCATTCGCTATGCCGAGGGCCTGCACATATGCCAAGCCACGCTCGATGTCGGGCGGTTGCTGGAGATCTGGTCGATTTTTGGTACGGTGGGCGGGCTGGGTGGAGTCTTGGAGTGGATGGCGGTGTTCGAGGATTGAAGAGATGCGACAGGTGCGCGCGCAGAAGACGGGCGGGCTAGCGGTGCGCAGATATGTGTTTAGGCAGGCCTGCGGTGGGTTCCAGTGTCAGCGGCTTTACATGATTGTTATAATGGTGAATGGTAACGTACATATCCTAATCGGCCTTTCCATGGAAGGGGGAGATAGCTACTGTTAACTGGTGGGGGCCGCGAGAGCGCCTCTTTAACCTCTTCTACGTCAGCGGGGATATCGACATTAGCTTCTGGATCAAGGATTCCAGCAGCGGAGCTCTTCGCGGCGCTTGTTGGTGAACCTGTAGTTCCAACAAATTGAGCTTCTATATCGATTGGCGCATCGGAGAGTGGTGAGTCTGACATAGATCGTTCCATGTTACCAAGCAAGGGCCCCTGAGACACGGCCGCTGGTTGCACAACCCCAGTTGCTCCACTTGTCGCATGTAGCATAGAAAAGCTCACATTCCGCGCAGTAGCCACCAAGACTGTCGATCTTGTGCAGAGTCCGGGCGTATGCGGCACGTGGAAAAAACTTTGCGGCGAGGGCGCTGGGAAGCCATGTCTGGTTGCGAGATTACAAAAGAAAGCCTGTTTTGCGGCGCTGTCGCGTCGGGAGAGAGCGGTAGGGGTGAACCGTCTAACACGGCTGGTAGTCTGAAGGGCATACTTTAAACGCAGGGCGACAAACCCTGACATCATAGAAATAAGTCGTACTTGATGCCAGTCACGTCATGGGCATGTTTGTCGCATGTTTGACGCCGAATTGCTCGAGTTTGGGGTGACGTGCGCGGAACAATAATGCGACAACAACGATAAGCGCCAGATTGCGAGATAAGGTTGGGGCTAGGTCGCGCGCAATAGACGCGCCGACCCACCACGAGATCTAATTAAAGATAACTACATAGACGACCAGCAGGGGAATATATGGAATAGGTATCTGATGTGGTTTGATTATTTCCACTCATATTCAATTGTAAACTTGTGTAGAAATAGGCCCTATTCTTAGTGCTGCCCATCGGCAGTATTCCCTTGTAAAAATCCCCCCTACATTACCCCCGATGAATCGCCAGAACAATACTAACAACCATGCCAATTCAAGATGGGCTAGCACATAAAGCAGTGATTAGCAACTAAAACCAATTAGAACTAGTAAACAGAAGCCACAGAAACACCCGCATTCAAGAATGACTTCCAGGATCGCGGAGTGCGCCCACCCGTCATGCGAATGTGGGCATGCATAGTCTGGTCCCAAACCCGACGCACGTCAGTTCAAAAACGGCCTGGGACATATTGAACCGTTTACCTTGTTGTTATTTTTGACCCGTGGAGGTTGAGAACCTATGGTTGAACTTGTCCAGTTTTGGTGGACCAGGTTGAGTAACGGCGCATATCCTAAATTAGATCAGCCCGGGCGCAAATTGCGGTTATACGCGAGAGGCATCCTTTGAAGCTCCAGCTTCAAGGGACCATTTTTTATGATCCAAGCGCCTAGGTAGGAGACTTTTCAGCATCATTAGAAGAATTGCAATTCCTGAAAATGTTGCAAGTCTGGAGCACCCTCTGGTCGAACTCTCAACCACGAGGTATGAGAAGCGCAAGAATAGTAGGTAAACCTCCGCCGTGAAGCTGCTCAAATTTATCGGATCCTCCAAGGGCGCATTAACAATGCAAATTTGAGGCAGCTTTAGGTCAGTAATTTTATTTTGATTATTTCAATAATGGTGGCCGTATGCATAAATAGTTTTTTGTGTCTCATATTCATTCAGGTAGATCGGAAATTTTGCAAATTAGTGCCAGCGATTGTTTCATCTCGCTTTCACATTTCATTGGGGTTTTTCCCAAAGTGAGCTTCAGGGTCCTCGATTATGCTCTTTCTTCTCGAGATAAAATTGAAAGCGTTTCACAGGGCCATTTCCGTTAGTGCGGCATTTTGTTGGCATCCTTGTTTGGCAGAGCAGATTGCCACACGCCTGAGAGTGGTAGTTAACTATCTTTCTTGCCTCGACTCGTTTCAACCGAATTGCCAGACTCATAATGGATTATTCAGATAACTACTAGTTCTAGTTCTCTGGTCCTGGTCCGCCCAGTCGATCTCCCAGCCAGCCCGTGACGCGAAAATAGTTAGCAGGGACCCGGGGTTTGCAGGGGGCATGTTGGATGTTCTAGAAGTCGATTTGACACAAAGAGCCATGCATGATTCACAGGCCCGCCTATTGGGCAGGGAGCAAGCGCTGCAAGACGCAGCCCCGATAGACCGTAGCGACAGGCCGGAAGTTAGAACCTCTGGATGAGGGAATTTGCCTTGCGTGGAGGAGAGCGAGCCATTTGATGGAGCGGCTTCTGAGTGGAAGAACAAGGGGTATTATGAGGTATATTCATGCATGATCCTGCTGGGTTGCAGACAATACCAACTTATTGCGGCAGCCAAGGAGAGGGGGTTAATTGCCAACAAGGCATGGTGTATATATATATATATATAGTAACGGAAAAGCAAGAGTTGATCAGATGAAGCTGTAATGGAAAGATCACACACCAGCGTCAGGTGACTCCGGCGCCAGCCCCAATACCGTATCAATACACGGCAACGGGGCTCGTGCTCCTCGCCGCAGCCAATCAGCGCCGCCCCAGTCAGCCTCCCGCCCGGCCGTGCACGGTACCGTACGAGGCATTTACCGCCTGCCAAGCGCTTCCCACTCGCCTTCCGCCCGCCATACACCCGTACAGCCATACATACATACGGCGTATTGTGTATTACCGCCTGCTCGCCAACCTCGTTCTCTCCTCCTCCCCTTTTCCTTCTCCGCTCCTCATCCCGGCGACATCGCTGGAGACAAAACAACGGTAGACCGTCTCGCCGCCGCCTGTGCCCTTCTTGCTCGACTTCTCCTATCGCGCATTCATGGCTGGCCACTGGACGTGATTATCCTGCATGAAGTTGGTTGGCCGCCTTACCGATCCTCGCCCTTCTCCTCCCGCTGGCTCTGTACCTCCTTGCCTCCCACCCGCTTACGAACACCAACCTCTCTTGAGTGCACGGCTTGCTGCTGGCAAATATTAAAAAGAGATAGTTCTGCTTGGGAAATACAGGCCGGGCCAGTGTTCAGTGATCGTCCTCGTCGGGCCTTTGCAGCTTGCGTCTTGACATTGCAGCCCTGTCCTACCGCGGGCAAGCGCTTCCCCGAGTTTTGGGTTGCTCTCCTCCCACCGCTATCTCCCCTTCTCATACATACTCAGCATGCATCCGTGATCTACGGCTTATGATTTTATCTTCCGGGGCCTAATCACCGGTTTCTTCCCTCTACGCTTGTTTTGTTTTACCACAAAAGGCATCATGTCTTCAACTCTGCTGGCTCCAGAGGACATCATGCTTCCTCCCAGTCCTCCCGAATATGCAGCTGAATACGCGGAAGAACCCGCAGAAGAACCCGCCGTGAACTGCAGCTTCACATCTCCCTCGACATTTAAAAGCACGGAAACAGCAGCGAATGTTCATACCGGTGCTGCCATGGCCACTTCAGCGACGATGACCAAGACGACTACAACGCCCTTGACGATTCCGCCAACCCTAAATCTCATCCCAAAGCCCTATTCCACCCTCGGCAAAACACATCTTCGCTCGCGCTCTCTGGCGAGCCCAGGAGCTCCATCCATGGCCCGTGCCCACTCCTCGCCCGGACCGGACTCGCGCGGTCGATACGCATTTACAGCACACGCAGGAGGATCCTCCATTCCTCACGACTCGACATTGGGCCGTCAGAGTCCGCTCCGGGTTTCGGTGGAAGACGGTTTATACCAGAGCATCAATACACTGAATATATCAGAAACGATTGCTGAGCATCCAGAGCTTCAAGCCACCCCTAGATCGAGAAGGATTCAATTTGACGTATCCCCTGCATCGCCTCTGTCGCCTGGACCTCTTAACACCCTTCCCCGCACAACTCGAAGACGACCCTCCTCCCCCCTCTACCCCGGCAACAGTAGTCCCATCTCCGCCCAAGCATCCCCGATAGTATTTCCCACAAAGTTCAACGAATCCTACCCAGCTTACTCCTACTCATCTACTTCCTCAATGCCCTCAACCCCGTCGAGCATACGCTCCCGCAGCCCCAGCATATCCTCCCTAGAGACGATCCCAGATATCCCCGACGCAGAAGCCGCCGCCATCGAAGCCGATCAAATTGCCAGATTGAAAGCTGCAGCTGATCGAGCCGACGAAGCTGCCGCCAGCAAAGATTTCAACCGACGGCGGAGTGCTATTGACGTTTCTGGCTCTTCGAGCCCGCTGGGTAATCCGCGATTTGGGGGGCTGGGTTCCTACGGCGGTTGTCGGGCGGATAAGAGGAAACGGTGGAGCGTTTGCGGGGCGGAGGGGAGACAGGATCTGGATCTTGAAACGATTTGGGAAGATTGAAGTAGGTGCATCATTGGCGATCATTTTTGTTTCGGATATGGTCTACCCCCGTTTCCTAACATGAGCTACCCTCAAATTGCATCTCAATCATCGTCTCATGCCATCGTCATACCCTTTATCCTTTCACAGTTTGATTCCCTTCCATTGACACCTACCTGCGTTGTTTATCTACATATTTGTAACAATACTGCTTCGTCCATTTTCGTTTTGCAGTCAATCATGCTTTTACCTCATGGAGACCAGTTCGTTTGGCGTTGGTTGAGCAGGATTTGCGATACCCTGTTCTATTTTTTCTCGTTCTATCGTTCTATAGTTTTGTCTTTCTCTCTTTCTCTCTTTCTCTCGCCCATTTCAATTTCCACCTCGAATTTCCTCCTGTCTACCCTTCGTTTCTCCAACTTCCGTCATATTCTCCAGGCTACAAATCTAAGCAAATGGTGGAAATGGCCAGAGACAATAAATTACATGCAAGATCATTACTGGCGCAAATATATCTCTATGCAATAAGGATGGCTATTGTTTTTTCGCCGTCAACGCCCTTCCCATTTCCATTTCCCTTGCCATACCCTCAAATTCCGACCCCCCCCCCCCCAGACTCAATAAACTCAAATGCCCATCACTGCCCACCTGCAGAACCGTTAACTCCATGCCCGCTCGTACATATCCTGCACTGAACTTAATTTCCGAAAGACGGGGATCCCACTCCTACCATCCCTTCATCTACGCACCCATCCCCTCATACGCGACAACATCAAATTTCGCGGTGAAAATTCCAGAGACTCGCGCTTACATTGACCCGCTTCGCCAATCCAATGGGCTCTCAGGGGGATTTTTGTCAGGGGTGGCTCAGGCTAGGCTGGGGTGCAGGCCGATGTGGTGGTGCGTTTCGGATTTCCACTGTCGTTAGTTATTTTTAGATACTTACATATATACCGAAATTCAAAAGGCCCAAGGAGCAGGATTTTGGCAGCTTAATTACTTGCAGTGGAATTTTCCAGGTTTTTTTCCCGGATATTTTGTATGCGCATGTAGACAGGACATCCCTGAGCATGCGGCAAATCTACCGGGAATCTAGACTTTACAGGAGTATAAAAGCCCCAGGGAGCGCCTTTCACCTCTTTTTAAGTTTACCAGTGTCAGTTATTCATTGCATTTCATTTAAGGAAAGGTTCAATTGTTATTTTTAGTACGTATGAAATGTGTACCGTGATTCGTATAGCAACTGCCGAAATTATTCTTTTATGAAAAAACCCGCTGAGTTCAAGTCAGGATAAGTCTAGGAAGGCAGAGTGACGAATCCAATGTGCTACTGTATGTAGCCTCCTTGATTGTTCATGAGGAACATCCATTAAATCGCCGTATATAATTGGTTTCCAAGTAAACTATAATAATAGGTATAACTCAGGTTCTATCGCCAGATATAGATATATATAGATATATATAGAGAGAGTGTGTGTGGGAGAGAGATTGGTGTATATTTACCAAAAACGAAAAGGCCGCAAGCAAAGGCACCGAACATAACCTACCCATCCCATCCCGGAAAAACACCAGTACCCACCCAAACTTAATATCCCCACTTAAACCCATTCACAACTTCACAAGCAGTCCAACTCGCCAGCGGCAGCTCCCCGCTCTCCACCCGTACTGGTACCGGCCGCGGCACCCGCCCCATCCCCAGCCAAGAACTCACAAATCCGACCCGCAACCGCCTCCCCGCTCCAATACGCCCCCGACGTCGTGCCCAACCCCACAAACGGCGCCGTATGCTCGCCCGCAAACCACACCCCGCGCTCAACACCCATGCCCTCGCGCATAATCTCAATATCGCGATCCCCCTGCTCCAACCCGACCTGGAAATTCGAGTAGCTGCCGTTCCCCGCCCACGGGTCCTTTTGCCACTGCGTAGCGAGGAAGGCGGTTGGATGGCAGTTGGGCGAGGAGGGGTCGTAGCCTGGTAGGCGGGAGTAGAAGGGGTGCAGGAAAGAGTTGATTGTGTCGTTGTATTCCTTTGAGGAGGGGGGCAGGGGGTGGATTTGGGTGACGAGCTGGGTGGCGGAAGGGCCGTAGAGGTAGAAGAGGAGGGTTGGGTGGGCGCAGGGGCTAGGGAGGGCGGAGAGGGAGAGGCATTGTTGGTTCCAAAAAGGGGTGACTGGGTGGTTTATGTAGGTGGGGGAGAGGAATTCGGTGAACGGGGAGATTTCGGGGGGTGGGGTTTGGGATTTCTGGAGGGCTGATAGGGGGTGTTTTGTGCTAGTGGTGGGGGTCGTTGTCTGTTTGTGTTCCCAGAAAGCGGAGGGGAAGTGAATGTAGACTTTTTCTAGTTGGCCGTATGAGATATTGTCGATGGCCTTGGAGAGATGGGTTGGCAGGGTTGGTTGGAAGACGGATTTATTTTGTTTCAGCCAGCCCAGGGGAAACGTGGTGACCAGCTCATCAAAGACGTATGGGGTTCCCGTTGAAGTTGTAACTCTAACTTGATGGTTCGTACCAGAAACTCGGGGTTTTGCTTCAACTTTGACCACAGCGTCATTGAGGTGGATTTCAGCGCGTTTGAGTGCAGCGGCAGCAACCGAATCGACGATTTTCTTATATGTGGATGCCACAAAAAGATTGGCTAGGCAAACGAAGTCAGTTCAATCATTTTTAGAAGATAGAACGGAGCGGTGAAAACATACTCCCTTCTAAACACTCTTCGAGAAAGAAGAATCTCAAGCTTTGTCTATCAATTGGAGACCCAATGTATGAACCCCACAGCTTCGACAGCTCAATGCATTTTTCCTTCTCAGCTTCCGAAAACTCTGCCTTTTCCAGTTGTTCCTTGATAAAGTCGAAAAGGCTCTTGTCTGCTGGAATGATTTCTTTGTTCAGACGACTGTATTCGTACGCATCCTCCACCGTTGTCCATATAAAATCTGAAATCTTTCTTATCAGTCTCTCGTCCAGAGGCTCTCCAGATGTATCAATAACATTTTGCAAACCACCCCATGCATGGGTAATGGTTTTTGAACTGTTACTCAGATCTGCGATAGGATTGTTTTGTGTCCCATGTATCCAGTTCGGTCCACTGCAGACAAGACGTTAAAATCCCTCATTTTCATTCAAAAACTGAGACTGGGCCAGTCTTACACATCCACTTCATACTTTCCCACGTCGCTTTGGCATACCTGGCATGTAACAGAAGATCAGGATTATGCCCACATGTGAAACTCAAGAGGGTGCAAAAGGAGGAAAGATTGATATAAATATATTCATACGCGACCGCCAATTCGATCCCTAGCTTCGAGGATAGTTACTCGAAAGCCATGATCAAGCAGGACATCTGCACATCTCAAGCCCGCTAGACCCGCACCGACTATTCCCACGTGCGGGGTCCTGTGCATGGTGGAAGAGCTAGTGAAACCCTCTTTATGTCTAAGCAGACTGGCCGTGGAATGCAGGTTCTGGCAGAGAGGAAGATCCAACGTTAGAGGGGATATCTGTAGCCATTTCGCGGATTTCGCTAGACCGTTAGCTCTGCATTCCATGGTAGAAACTTGTGAAAGGGATTTAGTCGGGGTGGCAAAGTTATTAGTGTCAGCAGTGGGTATTGTATGAGCCTCTTCGGCTAAAACCGTGATCTTTCAATAGAGGGGACAAAAACCAGAATAAAAACAGGCGCAACAAAACTCAAGGACGAGTTTGCAAATGTATCTAACTATTCATGGGGCACTGCAGAGGATATATGTAAAACAAGTGTGAGCAGGGTGGCTAGAACATCAAGTAGCTTGAGCTGTTCCATAGCTTGGGTTCCGTGAACGCCGCCAATGAACGCTCTCATGATGAACACTTGCCGTCAGATGACCAAGAACAGACGGGGAGGAGATGAAAAAATAAAACTTGGGGCAGAAAAATAGCTCAAAAAGTAAAAGAACGCTACTTCAGGTTTTATTCTGCAAAATGGAAGAGAGAAAAAAAACACCCGCGAAGATTATCGCGGTCGTTACAAGTTCATACAGTGCTGGAGGAGCACAGGACACGCAGAGAGAGGCGCGGGGACCTCAAGGGCTAGTATGCGGCCCAAATATGAAGCTGACGGAACGGCCCATTCAGCCCATATTGGAAACCATCCCACGGGGCGTTACTTACAGTAACAGAGCGTTGAATCGCCGGCGACAACCGCTTCCAACAGCTGCTCGCCCGTAAGTAGGTGGAAGCATGCGATAAACTTCCAAAGGTACCGTAGCCACGCAGATTCATTAAGCGGCGGGGCCTGGCTGGCTGGGGACCACGTTTCCGATAGCGAGCGCAAAGGAATGTATGTGATACTGCAGAAGCCGGTTCTGCACGTAGTGAAGGCTGTGTTGTGCTTTTTTGGTTCCTTTTTCTTCCTTTCGCCTTTCTTTTTGTGAAACAAGCTGGTATGGAAAAGTTGATTCATCGCAAATGCTGATGTGGAATATGCTGGTAGGGAACTATGCTGAGTCATCCATCCAGAGCAGCTGGCGCGCAACAGAAGACACGAGCGAGCAAAATATAAAAAAAATACAAAAAGTTCACTTATTAACCAGACTCTCATCTATAACATGGCCGTTATTGTACAGTAAAGCCACAACCCCCAGAGAACGCCAACAAAATCAAAGTCCAAGGGTAGTTATATAATTCTAGCCAAAAAAGGTAAGTTTCCATCCCGCTCACCAACCATGATTAATTATTTCCAAGCACCCTGGCTTAAAGAGAGCAAACCCTGGATGCAATCCAGATCTTCATCCTGGCTGAGCCGGGATATTTCGTCCAGCTCCCCATAGGATATCTCAGTTTCGTCTTCTCCGTCCTCTGGAGTAGTATCGGGATTTGGATGTTTAAGGAGTCGGCCTCGATGGCCCCGCTGCGTCTTGGTAGAGTCCGTGACTTGTCGATTGCCAGTATCCTGGATTTGGTTAGGATTCTGAAGTACTCCACGGCGGGCCTTCTGTTTGTTAGAAGTCACCCGCCTTGCTGCGGACATTTGGGTGCCCGGAATCCAATTTTCTTTGTCGGAGTCGCCTGTGTGGTAGTCCATGGCTCCCTCTCCAATCGTGGACGTTGATAATTTGTGACCGCTTTCTAAACGAGCTAGAGAGGACATTGCCCGTGACAACTTTTTACGCTTCCCTTTAGGTTCTTCGGTGAGCGGTAAGTTGTTTGGGAGGTTGGTTCGTGGCATCAAGGCCCTGCGCCCATGGACCAAGTCGGACTTTCGGCGACTTAGCTTCACATTTCGAGGCGTGGATAACAAAAGACTGCTCTTTGACCCCAACAACGCAGTTCGAGCGTCGGTATCACAATAAAGTTCCCAGTTACGGGAGTCACGAGATCTGCCAAATGGCTTAGAATCATGTTGTTCCTTCATCGCGTTCAGCGTCCCGAGGGGAAAAGCGCTGATGCTCCTTCGCAGTCCTCCAAAACCAGACCGTGTATTGTAGAATAAAGTCGTGCGGTTCTTTGTAGGGGATTCCTCGTTCGCCGCTCTGATTAGGGCCTCGCCATCCGCAGACATGGAAATTCGAATGGAATCCAACGGTTTTTGTGGCGATGGCGTGTTTTCCCCCTCTTTGCGAACTACTGCTTCCCCGTCAAAAGACAGTGATATGCGCAGGGAAGGGGGTATAAATGTACTTGAAGCCGGCGGGCTGTAATTGTTTGAGTTCGGAGCCTCAGGCTCGGATCTGGACCGTTTCCTGCTGAGCGACTGGAGATGGAGTTGATCCTTTATCAGCGTTCCACTCCCTTCTTTGCTCCCACTTATTGGCCCATTCACTTTGCCAACATCGTTGCGTATTTGCTCGTGCTGGGATATGACGGTTGTCTGCGAATTACATTGTTGAGAACCCAAGGCCGCTCCACATAATCCCGCCATTGGTGACTTATATGAGCTCCTCGGTGATATACATACATACTCGCGTCTCGCGCCAGTGATGATTTGACGACTGGTTTCCTGGCAAGCCTTGGACAACTGAGGGGATTGGCTGTCAGAGTTCGCGGGATTATCCCCATTGGGCGCGTCCTGGTCTGAGCCGGACGATTTGGGCGCTCTGAAATCTTCGGGACTGAGTGGTTTGGATCTCCGTCTGTCATTCTGCCTTCGATTTTGGAACCAGATCTTCATCAAAGGAACGCGTTAGACCTCTGGTCTTGGGGGAAACACAATACATCCTCGAACCATACCTGAACCTCCTTCTCGCCCAGGGTAACCCTGTTGACAATCTCAGCCCTCGTTGCCCTGTCTGGTTTCGGGTTTCGGTGATATTCCGCTTCGAGAATCTTTTGGTCATCAGGACTACGACGCGGAATTAACAATTGAATTAGCATAAGACCACGCAATTTGAAGACGAGAAGGAAACGGGCTGTGTATAGAGCCACCAAGTATCACGTAGAAAGCTTAGGTATATAGAGAGGGAAATACCTCGTCCTTCGACGCTTTTGCCGCGCCAGGGCCTTGTTATCTACTTTGGGCGGTAGATTCTGTGTTAAAGACTTCTGGGAATGGACGAGGAAAGCGTAGTTGTTATTGGTAGCGTCTCCCGCCGGCAGCACTGTAGAGGGCGTTACGCCAGCCGGTGATGGCTGCGCGGGATCGCTCATCATGGGAGGAGGGAATAGAGCACAATTGATCATCCGTTGAATATCTTTACACAGCAATTGTGTCTCCGCGTGCAAAAAAAATGCAGTGATAAATGCACGCTGCGAGGAGAAAAGCGGAGGAGGAGGAGGAGGAGGAGGAGGAGGAGGAGGAAGAGGTAGAAGAAGAGCGGAGACGACGAGAAGTGGTATCGTCTGGGCGGTTCTGATATTGCTCGCGTCGCGCTGTGGACGCGGAGGAGTGCACGGGCGTCATCCGGTTGTTTCGCTGAGGCCGGTTGGGTTGGCGTCGCTTAAATCGCGGTAGTGGGGGAATATCAACCATCGCGACAAATCCCCTCCCAAAAAATGAAAGAAAGAAAGAAAGAAAGAAAACCTGCCCCGTTTTGTTCTACACGACAATATTTTACTATCTAGTAATCTACAGCGCACTACTGCTTCATTCCCTGAAACAAAGAGTTCATTCCCGCAGCTTTTCCCGCCGTCTTCGCCTCTATCCACCCGTCCTCGGTCTCGCGATTAAACGCGTTTAACGCGATGCCGCCAAGGCGAGCGCGGACGCGGAGTCACGTGGTATCGAATATGTTTCCTCCTCAGATTCCGCCAAAACTCATTCAAGAGTCAGACAACAGGCAACAACATCACATTTACCAGTTCCGCGTGTCAATACCCTCCGCCTGTCAGCCTGGGATTTGGGAAATCAAGAAAATGACGAACAGGAGAAGCAGGGTGGGAACTCTGCATTGGCCACACCTTTTCGAGCCCAGTTCGCTGCCTGTCCAGATGGAGCCTGCATCCTGCATCCTGCTGCAAAGCGCATTGCTCTCCTTCTCCAGTGACTACCACTATGGATGCAGGGCACATGTTGCTGGGATTATTGCTCAGGAGGTTCTACTGTTGCCTTGGACTTTTATTTTCTTCTTTCGTCCCATAAGAGATACCGCTTTCAATCCTTTCAGAAATGGTTAATCATCTCCTATACCCGCTCAACAACCCGCCTTGTAAGGGTCCAGTTTATGATAGACACACCGTAGATAACTACGTTGTGCTTTATCAGCCTCGCGTGAAATGTTTATTTCATTCCCCGCCTTCATCTTTTGAGATCCCGCAGGCCATGGTTATCCGCGCATGGCCTATTTTCAATTTCTTTCAACATCCCTTGCGGCTAGACTGCGGCTCTGCTGCATGCACCCTATATCCCACACCCCCTGACCATGCTCAGTGATACTACATGGCGTTGCCCCCTCACGCCGCTCACGGATTGGTCAGTCACTCTGCCATATATCAAGGGATCCCCATGCTAGAGGGGTATGGAACCCACCATCATTCAGCGAAGGACATCCATTCACTGATCTTAACTTTGCCTTTTGCCTTTGAACTTTGCTCTCCTAGCCGGGAGACACTATTCGTTTCCATTGTATGGGGCATAAAATCGTTCATGCAGGGTTCTGGCTGCTCATTGGGAAAGACCTGGTAATCAGGTTCCAGTAGACTTCAGCGAGGGCTTACTATTTCATTGGCCATGTATCCATAGTGGGATGATAGCCATGTTTATCTGAGAAATCATGATGCCATACTGACGAAAGACGGTGCTTGGCCAAATGTGCTACATTCTACTTCTGCGTGAAGATTGGCTAGCTGAAGTCTTGATGGAACTTTGCTCTTATGCCGTTTGCTTCTTTCATAAAGTTTTATCAATCCTGGCTCAATTCTGCCCACGCTACTTTCTGCGTGGAAATTTCCACTACATGATCACAGGACGTTGATTTGTTTACCGATTCCGCTCCAAACCCCCTCCCCTCCTCATCAGAGTCATAGGGCGAAAGCGAACTTTGGGTTGATACCCAAGGGCAAGCTATGCGCCTCGGAGACTCTAAAACCCGGGACATATGGAACTGCCGGGCGAGAAACCGTTTCGATGAAGAAAAGTGCCACATACTTTGGCCGGCACTCCTACGTCCTCACTTCTATTTATACCACCTCTCCCTAGATCATTCATTTTCAAACTCTCCATTTTCACACACAGTTTGATGACCATGATCAAGGTAGCAATCGCTGGGACCAGTGGGCTCGCCCAATACATTGCCCACCACATCTCGACGCAAACGTATCACCAATTTATCTTCCTTTCCCGATATGTACGTGCAGAAATGCAAATAGACGAAAACGTCCCCGCTTACCTTCCACAATAAAGTTTTGCTACTGAGTATGCTAATGATCCCATTTTCCAGGACAACCCAGGCCTCGCAGCGAAAGGCTGGCAAATACTGAAAGTCGACTACAGCAGCAGCAGCCTTCGATATGCCCTAACCGGCATTGATACCGTCATTTCCACTATATCAGGAGAAGCCGAGATAGCTCTCATTGATGCCGCCGCCCATGTCCACGTCCGGCGCTTTGTCCCATCAGAATTTGAAGGCCCGCCATCCATGCGTCCAGCAGGCAACGTCCTAGACCGCGGAAACGCAAATAGCCTCGCCCGCCTACAATACTACGAACAGTACGGCATGCAGTACGCAGTTTTCGCCTGCGGGATCTTCTACGAACGTTTTGCACCGGGCGGCATGGCTGCGTTTCAACTTGGTAAGGGTACGTATATAGATGGTGAAGGTGATTATCTCATCAATGTCCGCACGATGAAGGCTGAGATTCCCTATTTTAATATTTTGGGGGCGCCTGTGGTTGTGTGTATGACTTCCGCTCAGGATTTGGCAAGGTATATTGTTGCAGCGCTAGATTTACCGCAGTGGACAACAGAGTTTAGAGTATGTGGCAGCCGGATGACGCTGGGTGATATTGTAAGGGAGGCAGAGATCGTGCGAGGTGAGTTTTGCTTCTTGGTGCTTTTCCACTGCTCCCCATTTTATCTTATCCCGTCTACCGGCTTGCTTATGATATATATGCACGTCCTGTAGATTTTCATATAATCCCAATGGGCATTGAAAGTTACTAATAGAAGAAACGACTTGATAGGCGCCCAGTTTGAAAAACTTATTCTCACTGACGAGTCCCTTGGACATTCGCTAGCTTATGCGAAAGCTTCCGGTAATATGCTGCATCAATGGCGGGCGACCCACCTCCTAGCGACCACCGCCGGTTGTTATGACTTTGGGGATCTGAATTTGCATTCGCTAGTCAACGTCAACCCGCAGAAATTCGGTGACTGGCTCCACGCCGTGTGGGCACCAGTATCACCCTAGCACGGATGCACTGCTTTAAAGGCCTGTTGCCCAAGTAGATCAAGCCTGATATTGGTTTTCAACTCCAATGTATTTTGAATGTTCTTCTGCTTATTTGTCGCATTTCTTTAGATATTTATAATTTTACAAATCAACGATGATTTTATTTAATGATATTTAGTCACACCCAGTTCTCACATCGCAAACCTTTAATTGGAATAAGGCCATTTCGTTCGCGCTCAAATCGCGACCTGTGGATTCCATCTGTTGCTGTTCCTTTGTTGTCTATCGCAGGTAACCTTAGAAAAGTGAATGCGCCTCCGGGGAAATTAGTACTTCCAGGTTGTTTATGTATCCCACTCATGCATGAGTGGGATTTGCGAATATACCTTTCAAAGCTAGCCGTGTTATTATATTTTCTTGCTCCGGCTGCTGCTCACTTGCAGTAACTGCAGGCTCAAAGGGGATAAGATCCCCGACTTCCAACAACACAGGAAAATGCACTTCTCTCCCTGATCCCTTGTGAGTGTCAACGGCCCGTTCTTCTCACGCGTCTAAATTTCCATCCACAAAGGAAAGCTGTGCTTTCATGCCACTAAGAACAAAAAAAGATATTGTCGCTCACATTTCTAGTGATGAGGTCAAGCTTCTGTTCCGCGCTCGTATCGGTTCTGCTGGGTTGGCATAGCGTGGCCGTCAAATCGCCAGATATCAACCCCAGGACTCCCCTAGTCAACCAAGATGATCCTCCCGAAAAGTTACCAATCTTCCCTAAATCTAACGAGAGGAACGCAACCCCTCACCGATGTGAGTTTGCGTGCTCTTATCTTTCCAAGACATACGCGGACACAGTCGCATTCCCAGGGAGCGACAAATACATCCAGGTCCAAAAAAGTTTTTGGTCTCAGCAGCAGTCAATTGTCAGTCCAATGTGTATTTTCCGCCCCGAAAACGTTAAACAAGTATCCTTCGCTATGTTTGTAAATACAGATACCAACTGCACATTTGCCGTCCGAAGTGGTGGACACGCTACTTTCCCCGGCGCATCCAATATCCAGGATGGCATGGCCTTCGATATGCAAGCAATTAACGAGATCACTATAGCGTCAGATGGCAAGACTGCGGTCCTGGGCACGGGGAATACGTGGTATGATGTATATAAAACATTAGAGGCCCGTAATCTCACAGCTGTGGGCGCGTTTGCTGCTAATGTGGGGGTTGGAGGTCACATTCTTGGAGGTGAGTGCCAACGAGCAGCAAGGAGTTTTTTTGAATTTGAATTGAATTTGAAAGCCCACTAAGACATTATTGAAGGCGGCATCTCACTTCTATCCAATTTGTACGGTTGGGCTTGTAACAACGTCATAAACTATGAGGTTAGTATTTAATTCCCAGCGCGTGTTTCCGTCCGTCGTCTCAGATATAATGTGCCATTAACTCCGAAGTCTTGCCTTATAGATCGTCGGCGCCCATGGCGGAATTCTCAATGTTGATGCTGAGCGACCAGAAATGTTCTCCGCATTGTGTGGAGGGGGGAACAATTTTGGCATCGTAACCAGGTTCACCGTGAACATATACCCTCAGGGTCCGATATGGCAAGGGTTGCGAGAGTTCAACATGGATAAAAAACGCGTTGTTCTGGATGCATACGTGAACCTCGGGAGGAATATCGAGAAGGACCCCAGGAGCAACCAGTATTTTACAGCGTTTACCGTTACCCGCGACGCTGAAAAGATCAGTGTTGACCTTGAAAATGCGGATGGGATTCACTACCCTTCAATCTTCAATGAGGTGATAGCTATACCGGTTATTTTAGCAACGTCGAAAATCCAATACATGTCGGAAGTCACAGAAGCTCTGGCAAACAAAACCCGATCTGGGTTACGAAATACACACTGGACGTACACGTTTAAATTAGACGCATGGCTTGTAGGGTTCGTAACGGATACGTTTCTTGCAGCGATCCGGCCCCTCAGGGACATCAAAGGCATCGTCGCTAACTGCAAATTCCAAACCATCACCAAACCTATGTTGTCACATATGAAAGGAAACGCATTTGGTCTCTCAGCAGAAGGCGGACCATATACCCTACTTCTCCTCTCCGCAGCCTGGTCCGATGAAGCCGATGACGAGACGATCTACAGGGCCTTCGCAGACATGCTACAGGCAATCAAGGAGGAAGCGAAAGAATCTGGTTTACATGTCGATTATCTCTTCATGAACTATGCGAGCCAGTTCCAGGATGTGATTTCCAGTTATGGAGCTGAGAATGTAGAGCGGCTGAGGGCGGCTTCGTACGACGACGATCCGGAAGGGTTTCTCGAAAGGCTGCAACCGGGGTATTTCAAATTGGATGGCAGTGCGCCGGCAGAAATGCGGGAAGATGGAGTATAATTCCTCCATGACGGTTGCTCTTTTCATGATTTTGTCGATGGCTGATTCGAAATGTTGATCAGACTAAACAGCATGCCGCAAGTGGGTTCTAAGAAGTTATGTATGAAAGGAAGATGTCGGTGCATATTGTCTCAAATACCAGTAATTCACTCACTACCTATGACAAAAACAATCAATTAATCCGTAAGCATATTTATTGCCTCTGACATACTGGTGACTTTCACACTTCAAAACTTGCCAGATCATATATGTAGCTAATTAGAGTAAAGCTTCATTTGTACATTAGACGCTCAACTCTGTCCATGGAACCTCCAACAAAACTGGTATCAATTCCGAGTTTCTAACAGCGATTTGCTGATTATCCAGTTAACTCCATCAACGCAGTCCCGTTCTATCTTCTGGGATACTGCCAAATGTGGCGTATACACCCAAAAGACGTGCGGTAGGTCCTTGACTCTCAATTAGCACATAGATTTTGTAAGAATAAGAGGGACTAATATTAGATCCATACTTCATAAAGCCTCGACTGGACATCAACTCCAGCATTTGTTAATCCTTTTACGTAACAGACAGCATCGTCTCTCAGGATATCGACACCGCAAATTTGGACAAATGTCCGCGGTAGTCCCGCAAGATTTCCCCAGAGCGGATAGGCGAGAGGGTTCGTTTTGTCTGAATCTGGAACGCCGTAGAGATCTTGGGATGTGCAATGCCACAGCAATTAGCCTTCACATACATGTGGTATCAGACCCTAAGCAAGGAGTGAGTTGATGCCTCCTTACCATGGATGTTCTTCATTTCCTCCCTGCACAGTCGTCCTGGACAATCTAACTCTGGAACCCATGATTGATGTATATCCCTAAACTGAGAGGGGATATACTGTTTATCCGCACCATAGACGGTGACAGGGTTTCGAAGGACAATGCCAGATACCATCCAGGTTGGTGTCTCTTGTTTTTTCATATGTACTGTAGCGAGCTGGGATACTATGGCAGCTAAGTGTCCTCCAGACGATGTACCAGCGATAACAAAGTTGGCAGGCCCGGCTTCATACCGCGGCACGATGGTTGCGATATTTTCTGCGATGTTCAAAAAACTATCCCATGCATCATTTATTGGTACCGGATACGGATTCTCAGGAGCAAGCCGATATGCAACGCTGATGACCACTGTGGAGCATTCAATTGCCATGCGCCTGCACGATACTAGGGTCGTTGTGTCATTATTAGCACCCACGCTCAAGCAAAAACAAATCAGATAATTCCACACAGGGGCAGGCGCACAGTCTTCAGTATTCAAATCCCAGCCTACCAGACCGCCGCCATGATAGAATACCACCACTGGTCGATTCGGGGACTGGTTGGTGTCGTATATCCTGATTGGAATATCCGCTCCATCCCTAGCTCTCACGGCGGAATCCCTAACAACAACCGCCTCTCCCAATCGAGGTTCATATAGGCACAGATAAGCCGCATTTCTTTCCAATGTTTGCCGAGCATGCTCCCGTCTTTGAGCTGCCAGATCGACAGACCCTTCTGTGACCTGGGTTGGAGTCTGGCTGCGTTCGAACTCTAGCCATTCCCTGTTTAACGTCGGCATTTTGGGGAGGTTTATCTTGTTTATTCGATTTTAATCCTTAAATTGTCAACTTGGACTGTATCTGCACCATTTCGGCATTGCTTGAAATCCATCTTCTCCTTTTCCGCTCTTCTACCGTTCGAAGAACCCTGCCACGCTAAACTTCCCCAGGCAGCAGTGAAATCCACGCTACGAACTTGTCATAGGGCGGAGGAGCGTTGTTACCTGGAAATTCTTCGTCACAAAAGTGACGCTGCCGTCCCCACGGTATGTTCATCTTCCACATCGCATGTATTCCCAAGCATCACCGGGTGCTCCTTCACTAACTTCAAAGCAATCTCCGTTACCTAGGCTTTAGCCGATAAAGTACAAAATGCCTGTTCTTTAGTCCGTGATTCTAACAGGGAACGAGTCTTTTTATCTCTACATGTCTTTCACTGGAGGTGAAAATAAATAACGGTAAAAACTTGTTCATCGCCATGACGAATACCTATCTTCGCGCGAACGCCAAACGTTGCCGGGTGAGGGCAGAGATACTTTAGACTCTCGGCAATCGGCAAACCTTGACCTTTAGCCGGATCTCACAACCTACTATGACGTCATTCTCAACCCCTCCCGAAGCGCTTGTAAACTTCGCAAACGGATGGCACTACTGCCACAAAGCTTGTCCAGAGTTCTAAATAAGATAGATAAGTTCAAATCTTACTAACCCTTTAGTTCCTTGTGACTTTACTCCCATACCACGATCAGTACTAGGGTTTCTGGTAGCTGCTAAACGTGAGCGAACCTTCAGCTCCACCACGAAGCATAAACAAAGCACAACCATGGAACATAGAAATTTCATAGATATAGACTCGAAGGCATATTTTTTTGGTTAATGCTAACGCTCTTGCTCAAGGATCAACTGCCAGCAGTTTTATAGACATCTCATTTCCCTAATCTCCTGGATGGCAAGAAAGATTTTCTTCAAATATCTTTCAATCCGCCCTGGTTTCTAAACAGCTCTCACCGGATTGTAAAATTTCTGAACATAATTTTTCGTCTATACCTCAAAAATGAGCCATCCTAGTAGTGAACATAGTCCGGCCTCCGGTCGAGCAAGCGAAGAGGCAAGGCTGCTTCTCCCCGTTGTTCGGCCTATTCCATGTACGTATATCGGTAACCACGTCTGCAAAAACGGATATCCAGATAATGGCTGATTGTTGTCTAAACCATTAGTGATGTTGCCTGGTGGTGACGATCCATTGATGGGCACGTATGCGCGGCACGCTTCTTCAGCCGTAAGAGAAACCGAGCCACTTATCAGGAGCCATCACCCGTCGTTAAAAGACAGCAGAGTTGTCTTTGTATGCGACAAAACGGGCACCTCAACTTGGATTATTCCCTATACTGCTGAAACCAGTCGCTACGATGGTACAGAAGCCGCAGGGAGGGAAATCCAAGTTCTTTCGCCGACCAGACATGGGCTCCATTGGCACTCAAAGGGTATGGATTTCTACGGGGGGTTTTTCAACAGCCTTGACTGCGGACGGATCCTCCAGTTAGACGAACTTACGGAAATACGTCAGTTCTTTACAGGCGCAGTGGCAGCTGTTGCGCTTCTTAGGCGGCGTATCGTGGTCACTTTCCCCACCAAAGAGGCCATCCAAACTTGCTGGGTAGCCAGAGTCGCCGAGAAAATCGGCCAGCAGATGAGGCTATGCGACGATGAATATAACGAAGACGACATCATCTTTGAGATAAAGTCCAACGACACAGGGGCCTTGGACAGACGGAAAAACAGAGCCGCGAGATTGCGTTTTCCCGCTGGCGGGGGTATCATTGTCGTTGTTCCTGAAGAACTGCTCCAAAATCGGAGTATCGTACCCGTTCCTGACGGAGGGAGTATTTTTATGTCTCTCATCCGCCGCTTTTTTGGGCCTTGATCATCCTACGATGTGGCAAACAGTTCGACTAATAATAACCTGACATACAATTTCGTTAAACCATACGGACTATGCTCGCCCCCAGACAAGGGAAGGGCGGTGGCAACGACACAGTTGCGACGGTGCCCCCTTGCAATGTCGATCAAAGAAGATGGCCTGCCTATATCAAGCCTAGTATGCTGTCCGCGACAGATGAGGACAATTATTACCTTCATGTATCATGTTTAGCATTCCTAATTTCCGGACGATGAAGGCGCTATGATAGACTGTGGCAGCTGATGTATTCAGAATTTCGGTTTCAGATGGCCAAAAGCTGTCAGGGAAGATATAAGTTCCGTTCTATCTGCTTGTTAAATTGTCACTTCTTCTAGCCGGAATTTTGAAACAATACTATTCTCTTCTTCTAATTTTTTCAACAATGAAATTGAAAGAAAGATTTATGATCTCTTGTAGCTACAAAGCAACTTAATGGCAAAGAAAATATCTCTGAAACAAAGGAACATGGAATAAATATAAAGCCAATGAACAACATACAACCCTATTGCCAGTTCCCGAAAGGCAAACCCTGAAATTAGACAATGCCTACCTGGGGAATATCCCCTTCAATTGCACCATATTGACAGGTTTTGGGCTGATGCACACCAATCACTCGCGACTGGTGAAGGCAGTTTTGAAACACTTTTGTTACTCACATCATGCAGCAGCGCTCTCCTCCGTGGAAATTTAGCAAATCAGCTGGAAATTTCCTCAAGGGCTGGCGACTGTTAACGAACACTTTGTCCGCTCCATAGCGCATAGTCAATTTCAGGACAGCAGTGACAACAGCCAGGCTTCACACCGCCCTTTATGTGGAAACACATCTAGGGATATATAAATGGCTTTTCCTTTCCTTGAGTTCGATTAAGGAAAAGATTTTCACTAGCCATATATCCATAAATCTCTACTCCGTAAAATCGCCCACATTTCATGAGATCCACCCGCTAACACATACGAAAGAAACTCAACCAACTTGCCACGACAAGAAGACAAGAAAGAAAATAAATTAATCAAACCCCACTCAACCATGCATCTGAAACTACTCTCAACCACCCTCCTGCTCTCACTCCACCTCATAACCGCCCAGGCCGACTGCTTCGACGACCCCCCAGCCGACCAACAACCAGACGCTCCCAAAACCACCAGCAGCAGCGACGAAAATGCGATGATCGAGGTACTAAAGACCATCGCACCCAGGTCCGTCCAGGAGCCTTGCGTCGACCTCAAGGATGCCGCGGGTGAATGTCGCAGCGCAGCGCAAGCGGCGGGACCTATTCTGAATTCCTTCAAGAAGTACAAGATCGAATCGCCAGCTGAGAAGGCAGCGCTACTAAGCTTGATGGCCTATGAAACGGCCGAGTTTGCGTATAGGAGGAGTCATTTCCCCGTGACAGTGGGGCAGGGGAGTAAGTTTTACTCTACATTTTCATATCAACTTTCCCTGCTTCCCCCTCCTCCCCACCCCGCCCCTTTGTGTGTCCCATTCTCCGCGACAGAGCACAGTAGACAATCACGGAGGTAAAGAGAGAAGTACAGAAATGGCCTAGCTAACATCGAAAACCCAGCCCAAAACATGCAAATTGCCGAGAACAACATCAAATACGCCGAATCGCTGGACGAAATCAAGGATGAGCTAGCAAAAGTCAAGGGCGACAAGGCCGCGATCCTGGACCTGCTCCTCAAAAGCGATGACCATGACTTTGGATCCGCCGCATGGTTTTTGACCACCCAGTGCTCACCAGCAGTGCGGGAAGAGCTGCAGTCTGGCTCCCAGAAAGGGTGGGAGGAATATTTGACGAGATGTGTACGGACGGACGCTACAGGGCAGAGAAAGGATTATTGGGAGAAAGCAAAGCTGGCCTTGAATGTGAAGAGATGAATGTGACTGCTGCCACATATTTGGAGTGAAGGGGGCGGTTCCAAGTGTGGAGTTTGATTCTTGAATTTTCCGGTTGGACTACTGCTGGTTTGCCGATTGGGCAAAAAGTGTGATATCAACTCACAGAAATATACTTTTATATCGTATACTAGCAAGCAAAGAATTTTCTAAGGAAAATATCCATAAAGCTTCTAAGATCATTACTGAAGAATCATTTCCTATCCACGCCATGCAATCCCACTCCTTCAAACTCTCAAAGCATCCATCAATCTCTCTCATCTCGAGTCCCTTCTCGGTAAAGAAATCCCGGCCAAAAGCTCCAGCCCATGTGGGGATCCCGTCTTGGCACTGGAGCTAGCCGCCCCGCCCCGCCCGCTAAACGCCAAGCGCCAATCTTCTGCTGTGCCTGTAAATGGACGTTGCTATCACGTTTGGAAAAATGAGCAAAACTTTGAGAAACGAAGGAGTCAGTCACGGGAAAAGACAAGGAAGGGAGAAAGAAAGAAAAAACAAAACAGGAACATTAAAAGCTCTGTAAAGCAAACCACACCATCAATCAGCATATACAATACAGTACATTAATCACCACCTCAAACACATACTGTAACCTACTCTCCCCCCCTCCTACTCCAGCCTAACCCGCCTTTCAACAACGTGCGACTATTATAACGACATAAAGACCACGAAAAAAACTTTCAAAAGGAGGAACTGAGTCAGGGACATCATCACCAAGCAAAACACCCGTCCGCTCAACCATGTGAATATATAAACAAAACAAGCATCATCATCATCGCCTCCATTCTCAACAGAACAGAATGCCCAGCAAGAACCATAGAAAACAATGGCACAATAACCTCTAGTTTATCTGACATATAATTTTTCATCATAGCCACGGTGTAAAGAAAAGACAGCTCACAAACAAACAACACCCTCGCTTTCGAGGGAAGAAAAAATCAGTAAATCAAATCCATGAAGAATCCGCTTCGTTATTTATATATGTGAAAAAAAGAAGAAGAAAAAGAAGTTTAACAAACACAAAACAACAACGAGAACAACAACCGAACCCAGACAACATTAACACAACTCACACAGCATGAAAAATCATAAAACTCCAAATAACAACGCCTTGCCAGCAAGCCACAAATGCAGTTCAGTTAGTTGCAGCCGTAAAATAAGATAAAAAAAGGAGAGCACAAAAATGGGAATCGCAAGCTGTGATCTGTACAAATAACGGACGGATAAGTTTAGAAGTAGAAAGGGGTGTGTTAGTGGGCGGCCATCGATGTAACGACGGGGGGGGGGGGGGGCATCTCCGAATATATAGTGATCGCACATGCAAGCGTATATAAACATCCCATATCATGCATATCCCACATCATTACTTCAACCTAGTCACGGCCCCCGCACTCCCAACCCGCCCACTATGCTTTCGCACCCCCTTATCCGCCGTCTTGCCATCCAGTGCCCGCCGCGGGCTGCCGCGAACCTTGCCGACCCCCAATACCCCGCTCCCACTCTTAGAGGCAGGTGTGCTCTTCGGCTGGCTCGAGACAACCGCGCCGTCCGCATAGTTCTCCACATCTTCATGGATACTCAGACTAATCGCAGCGGAATGGCTCGTTGAGCGCTGCTGGGATGGTGACACCGGTGTTCGCGACGAGGCCCGTCTGGCAAGCATCTGCAGCTGAAGTTCCTCCTCGCTCTCGCTATTACTATTATTATGTTCCGCCAATTTACGGCGGCTGCCCTCCCTCTTTGGTCCATTCTTTGAAGCACTTGCCTCCACTCCCGCGTCGTTGCCTAATCCTGAAGATACAGCTCGTGCATAAGGGTGGTGTCGTGAGTCTTTTCGGTGTGATTTGCGTGGTTGTCCCGGCGTGGGAGCAGGAAGGTTATCATCAGCGTAGCCAGACGCTTCATTGTTATCAATCTCACCCAGGGCATGTCGTTTTGGATGGCTAGGATTTGGTGGGGTAGCTGTTTGCCCATTGCTGCTTACTATGCGCTGTTGCTTTTGTGAAGGCCTCCCGGGTGTTGTTGGGTTTGCCAGCGCCAGTTTCTCCTTGAGGCAGTCCTCAAACCACCATTCCCGGAAACTGCCCTGGTTCAGATGAAGCCAATGTTGTTGAGGTCCGACGACCATGCCTGGTCTCATGAACCGCATGAAAGCAATAACTTCATTGGCTGTGAAACCATGGCGGTAAATCAGATATGCCCCGATCAGACAACCTGTGCGACCCAGTCCCGCCTTGCAATGCACCGCTATTCCCTTTTTCTTATGAATCATGTCATGAGCGATCTTGATGAACCGCCGGACCAGAGTAAGAGGTGGACAAGTCCCATCCTCAAATATCATATCAATATGGCTAATTCCCATCGCGGTGAAATTCGACGGGCTATATAGCTCCGAATTTAATCTGACGACAAGACCGATATTCCGAGAGGAAAAGTGAGAGAGGACATTCTTGAAGGGAACGGGTAGATCCGAAGCAAGTACTTCGGTTATGGTTGAAGGTAAAGCCGCGAATTCCGCTGTGTTTTGGGGGATTGGGGCAATCGGCTGATGCTGTGGGGATGCGAATGCGAGGAAGTCTGGAGTGACCCAATTGAAGTCTCCCATGTCCACCCGCTCGAATTTTTCATACCTTGAACCACAATCACGCTAATTAGACCAGAGGATACCACAAGGACAACATCAGCCACAAAACAGAGAGAGACTCACTCTTCCAGACTAAAATCCTTCAGGCCGCAAAGGCCTTCCTCCTTCGCCTTCCACACGCCATACACGACATCCTGGACGGTCAAACCGAAATCTGCCTGACTATATCCCGCGTCTCTAAAAGGCATGTACGGGGGGTCTGCCTGTGCAATGGGTGCCAGAGCCAAGTGAGGCGGCCAGGATTGAATGAGGACCATATAGCATGCAACCAAGCAGGCGGCATTGGCGCGGCTTCTAGAATCGGGCTTACTCCAGAAGACCACGGGCCGATCGTTGTTTGCGGGGTCACCTAATATCTCATGGAAGTGGACGGCAAACCGGTACAGGTGGCCAATGTGCAGCGGGCCAAAATCGGCGTGGAAGGCGTTGTAAAGAAGCGTGTCATCAACCGTGAAGTATACGGGGGGATTCTTGGGGCCCGTGGCTGCAGATCCTCCATGAGCCCTGGAAGACCTCTTGCTTGGAGACTTTGGTTGCGTAGGGTACGGGAAAGGGGCGTATTCGCTTGGTTGGTGGTTATAGGATGCGAGATACAGCCGGTCTGCAAATTGATGTCAGTATGTCATGCCGTGTTATTTTTTTTAATTTTTTTTTTTGGCTTCGAGATTTCGAATCAAAGACGGAGCGTACCTTGGATATACTCAATCACCTGCCCATGGGATCCCGTCATAGAAGGCATCTTAGGAGGCGACTGGCCGGATCGAGGAGGGGATAAAAGTTGTTTTCTTTAATTAAAAAGGTGTTCGTGTGTCTGCGGCTTGGGAGTCGCAAAATGATACGATACTGTTTGAGCAAGAGAGTGACAACGGAGAAAGGATATACAGCTCGCCGCAAAAAGGGAGGAGGGAAGAATAAGATGAGCGCTCGTGTGTCAGAGGGGCATGATTCTCAATGGTTTCTTTTTCTTTTTCTGTTTTGGTAGTGATATGATATGGGATGTTGATCAGGTCGACCAGGCAGGGCTAACAATGCTTCCACGAGGTAAGATACAGACAAGCCGTGAGAGAGACGAGGAGGGAGGAAAGGAGAGCAAGCCCTTGAGCACAGAGATGGGGAGAGAGTTGAAGGTTGAGTGGTTGTTCAAGCGAAAGATGCCGTTGTCACTTGTCTGGATGGTGTCTGGTCTCGTTACAATAATAATAAAGGCGGCGCTTGCTGCGGTGTTGTTGTGGTGGCTGCCCGATCGGGTTTGGCGCCCGCGCGTTGGCAGGGCAACACGTCCCAATCGGCACTAGCGCAGACTGAGCCGCAGTTTCAGCCTCCGGCGGAAGTCAAAACCAAAACAAACAACAATTTCTGATTACCAGAGGGACAGGACACAAAACAATAATAATGATATAGCAATTTGAGCTGACTGTTACCATGGCCAACCCACTATCTGAATGGACTGCAGCATTGACACCAGGGATGGCTATTTCTGCATATTCATGGACGTCTTCCCACAAGTTCCCAGCGCACAAGTCAAATTGCATATAGGAAGGGCGCTTGCGGGTTGACAGGCGGGTTGACAGACGTCAGAAAGACATGAGCACGACGACGAACGAAGGAAAACAAGCTACCTGGGACGTTGTATTGTACAACCTGCTACAGCTACAATTAGGTCTTCCAAGGGGCATGCACGTTCGTTGCAGCTCAGCGTTCAAGTCCTCCAATACTACGGCGTCTTTGCTCTTCAGAATCGACTTCTCGTCCCCCATCTTTTTAAGGCTTGGTCCTCACGTCTTACAACGTCTTACAGCTTTGGAATAGAGAGGTGCTGTTGACATGAGTGGGCAGTATCAGTGGATATCATGGACTGACTGACGCTCAGAGACTGCGGTGTAACACCTAGCTGTTGCCCGTGGTGCGCTTTGGCGGCAAAACAGCGGCTAGAGATACGCTGAATACTGCGGCAGCCGTTCTTGTGCTTCGTGATGCCAGCTGATAATAGACGAGGGTAAGGAGAGAATCGCTTGTGATGTTGGGTGGCATACTGAATGCGCTCAGATATCCGCGAGGTTAGAGAATAAAAAAGTATATATATATATTTCCTCCTCTACTTTGGTATTGCTTCAGAGCACCATCATGACAGAGCAAATATTTTTTCAGAAACTCTTCGTATAAATACTGTATCAAACTTCTTACATTGCTACACCGCGCGAGGCCGATATATTGGCAATATCAAAAATTGACTTTTGCAAAAAAAAGAAAAAAGACCCTCGAAAGTCGATTTTCTGACCCCCGCAAGTGTCCGGAAGCGGCAAAGGAAAAGCTTGGTTTCGATATTTACCCCACCCATTCGATTGCTGAGATCAGATAGATGTCATCGACCACCACGGCATCCAACAGCGCGGCATCAATTCGTCTCTTTACTACAACAAAAACACAATTTGGAAGAATCTACTAGGCAGAAACTAGTTTAATATTTTTTTTCTTTCTTTATCTACGCACACCAGCCCTTCTCTCGACCCGATTGACACCCCCTCACGGCACCACTTCCACTCTAAACCGGCGCAAAGAGCAAAAGCATGGATCAAAGCTTTTGAATATACAAACCATTAAAGCACCCTCCCTTTAAATCGAAGAATAAAGGGAAATAGCAGCCAGATCATATCTTAGCCAAATACATATCCCCCCCTATCTGCCATACCATACCATACCTCCCCACCATGACTACGCTCGATTCCGAATTCCCCTACTCCCTGTACGAGTGCAACCCCTCCCCCCCCTCCCCCCCTCCCCCTTCACAAGACACCACCTAACAGCATCCTCTACAAAACTACATACAGAACCATCTCCCTCCCGCTCCCTACGCACCGCCTTGCCTCCGCCGCGCTCCGCACTTTACAAGTCGACGCCGAACTCTCCCCGCTCGTCCGCCGCACTTTCCGGCTCACGAGGCCGCAGCATCCACAACCACAACCACAGCCACAATCGCAATCACAATCGCAAGCAGAGGCGCAGGTACAAGTACCATCGGATTCTCAGATACCGCCCTCTTCACCTCCCACGGCCAGTAGTGCTACCACGACACAGGCACCGGCCACCCGCGGAGACGAAAAGGGACAAGGAGAAGATGGGGGAGACGAGGAAGAACTGACAGTGCTACAGACGGAGTATCGAGCGACGACGAATCGGATGCTGCGGGTGGCGGTGAATGGGTTCATGGAGAGCTTGGGGGTGGTGCTGGGGGTGATGGAGGAGCTGGACGTGGATGTGTTGGAGGGGGAGTTGGGGGCTGTATAATAGGTTATAATAGGTTACTTGTTACCATTTTATGAAGAGATATTTGTGTGTGTATGATCAAGGTGTGAGATAGTGAGACTGGTTTTGTCGTAGTATTCCTTATGTCCGCCCAAATAGGTTTATGATATACCCGTGCAGAGGGACTGCTACGAGGATCTGCTCTATCTAGCTCTTTCAACATTCAATATGCCTATATCCTAGCTTGCGCTGTGCAAGACTTTCCTCTATAGTAATGGATAACATAGATTCACCTACATACATGAAGCTGCACTCACATTCATCATAGCACCGCGCCTGCTGTAGGTGCAACATTCTCCCGCCACCTGTTTGCCCTGTTTGCACTAGTTGTCCTGTTTGTCCTATTTTCATCACGTGGAATGGCCAGCCAATCAGCAGCGCTCGCTAGATCTCGGCTACCACTAGCGCCATCCGCCCGTGCCGCCGCCTCGTATAAATAGCCCACCGCGCCCTCCCGTTTCTTTACTCTTTTTCTTCTTCTTTTCTTCTCCAGCTCTCTTTGCCGTAAGGCTAAGATCAAGTGTAGTATCTGTTCTTTTCAGTTTAATCTCTGAAAGTATTCTAAGGAATACAACATTGATTAATCTCATTTTTGGATCTCGCGTCCGGCCCTCTGTGCTTGCGCATGGCTGTTCGCACCGTGTCCTCGGTCTTACACTACCACCGAGTGATGCGAACCATCTCCCCTTTTCATCAGCTTCTGTCGGCTTGTCCGATGGGTTGGAGAAGAGGATCGTGTTTCTTAGTTGCTTGGGCGTTGGAACTATATTTACTTGTATGGCGGACTTGTTTAGTTTATTAACTGTTGAAATATGCTGGCGGTGGCGGATATTGTATGCCCAGGTCCAGTTTTGAGTGGTCTAAATACGGCGTAGCGTCGTCCTGAAATCAGCTCCCGAAAGGGAAATAAGCTCAACGCCTGTGCTCAAGATTGATCAAACTGTTTGATGTAGTTGTATCATTCAATCTTCCTTTTCTATCTCTACACTTCCCTTCTTCCAAAAGTTATATAAACCCGTAGACGTGCTCATTTTTGCCCCTCAACTCCTCTATTGCGAGCATTTAGTTACTTTTTCCCTACAACGCCACTATGATTGACCCCTCCATCTTCGAAAAACTACAGACCAAGATAGATGAGGAGAGCCAGATTCGTGATGTGAGCTTTCTAATTAAATCAACATGGTCATACCGTTGGCTGTTTTACTTATACTGTATCTCCAGGAACTCCAAGATATTGTCCAGACGCTGTCGAAACGCGGTTTGTCTTCTGTCCCTACCTCGTGTGCATGCGCATGCTTGACTGAAAAACACCACCCCGCTGGCCCGCATACCACAATATATCCGTCGTGCTGACACAGAGCGTCTCATCTGGTCGGGCACCATGATATTATAGGCCGTTCCACGTTAGCCATTCTGTCGCGGGCTCATTCGACTCCAGCGGATCAGTGTGCGTTTACCCCCCTCGTTTCCATTCTGATTTTAGTGATATATGCCATAACCGTTTTATATATGCTCCTCTTGTTGCTACCTCTACGATTTAAAAATTGCCATTACTTCTCCATTTCCCTGGTTTTGAACTAAGCTTTTTCCCCTTTTCGTTTGTGTGTGCGCGCGTTTGCCTTCGGTGTACCTCTATCTGCATATCCATGTAGGAGTGATACCTCAAATACTTCCAAGAAACCCAAGGCTTCTTATGATATTGTACCAAACCAAAAACCTCATCATCTCATCATATACCCAATCAACAGTAACCCCCGTCCTCGACGAAGCAGCCAAGGAAATTCGCGCCCAAAAGGAAGATGTCACCCGCCTCGTCTCCGTCGCGTCCCAACACCCCTTCTACAAATACAACCATATCTGGAGCCGGGAGTTGCAGAACCTGGTACGTATCCCCCTTTTCGTCTGCTACATGCGTGCCATGCCGCGGTTTATGCCTAACTCTGTCTAACCCGTTTTTCTTTTCGAGGGGGGCGACCCCGGTGCAGGTCTTCACCATCCAATTCTGCGCATGGCTAGGTGGCCTGCGTGATGCGCGGGATGAGAAAGCGAAGGGCTTCATGACGATTGAAGAGGTTGGGGAATTCTTGGGCGGTATGTTAACTTTTAAACAACCTCTCTGGAATTTTCATTTTTTCCCCCATATTTCTATTATCATTACAGCTTGAGGACGAAAGGGCTTACGCACGATACCAATATTGTTCTGGATTATCCCTATTATATAGTCCCCGTCAACCTCAAGGATCAAGATTCCTTCCACCTCTCCATCGAAGAGTATCTACAGGCGCTGATATCGTTGGTGGAGGAACTTGTATGGACATCCCCCCTCCCCCCTTCCTATCCCCATACCCCAAACTCCTTACCATCCACTAATCATCATCCCCTACGTTCCACAGAGCCGACTAGCCGTCAACTCCGTGACGCTAGGCGACTACTCGCGCCCGCTGCAGATCAGCAAGTTCGTCTCGGACCTGCACGCCGGGTTCCAGCTGCTGAATTTGAAGAACGACAATCTGCGTAAGCGGAGCGATGGGATTAAATATAGCGTATGTCGTCCCCTCCCTATCTTACGTCGAAAACAACTAAAAAAAAACGAAGCATCAACTTTATATTTTTCATACATATATATATCTAACTATGCTAATGCTAAATAATATATAACGAACAGGTCAAGAAAGTCGAGGACGTCGTGTACGACCTCTCCCTGCGAAACCTAGTACCGAAACCTGCCGCTGCCAGTGACGAACAAATGAGTGGATAAGGCTCTTGAATGAAGCAGGCAGTTAAGAAATGGATGACCCCCCCGTCGTCGTTTCTTATTCAGATAAAATTATATATTCTGGAAAGGGATTTGCAACGCCCGTGAGTGGATGAAAGTTTGGAGGGATACACACATACATATATACAATGTAACAAATATAGGGCCTTTGAAACTCCTATCCTATCCTATCCTCCCCGCGCCTGTTTAGCTTAGCTGTACAGGGGCTTTTTAAATAATTTTCTCCTCACTCAAATCTCGACGCGAATAGCGCGTCTGTAGCAAAACTATATCTCAGCGAAAGTAAACATACCACTCACATTTAGACAACTGAAATACAATTTGGTATTGCTGTGTTTATCTATTCCTTTTCTTTTCGATAAGTATACAAAAGGCTCTCGGATTTTCCTTGTTTGGTATCATAAAAAAACAGCTGAGGATAGAGTAGAGAGAATGGGAGAGGAGTGAGAAAACGCAATTTAAACTGAAACACAAAAAGAAGACATTAAGGTAAAAAGTGGGAAGAAAAGATGTTCCCATAGCAAGGGGAAAAGAAACCAAACACAACAGCAAATTAAAACTAAGCGTGACCGGGGGGGAATCTCTGACAGCAGTTTGGTCGTATACGAGAAAGCAGGGGAGGGAGTTGGAGCATTGGATCTGGGACTGGGTATAAGAATAGCAGATTAGTAGCACCCGCCCCTCACGAAAACCCGCCCAAACGATGTGGCATATATAAAAATATAAACCAAGGCGAAAACAAGAACCAACAGAGAAAACAGAAAAGAGAAACTAGGGCTAATAGACAGAGACAAACGCCATCCACTACGGCATCATCTTGCCACCCAGCATTCAAACCGGATCAAAAATAACAAATCACGACTGGGTCACAGGATCCGTGGGGATCTCCGGCGCAGGCTCAGTAGTCACGGTTTTTGCCTTCTCAATCTCTTTCTCAATAGCGCCCTTCAACGACTCGGGCTTCGTCAGACTCGCCCAGCGCTGCACGACCTTCCCATCAGCGCCAACCAAGAACTTCTCAAAGTTCCACTTGACGCGCTTCATGCCCATCAGGCCGGGCATCTCGGTCTTCAGCCACTTCCACACCGGCGCCGCGTTGTCGCCATTCACATCGACTTTGCCCAGGACGGGGAAGGTGACGCCGTAGTTGACGGAGCAGAAAGTTTGGATCTCGTCGTTCGTGCCTGGGTCCTGCGAGCCGAATTGGTTGCAGGGGAAACCAATGATGGTGAATTTGTCTGGGTGCGCGCTGTTGATGGAGGTGTAAAGGGATTCAAGGCCCTTGAGCTGCGGGGTGAAGCCGCATTTGGACGCGGTGTTGACGACAAGGACGACCTTGCCTTTTAGGCTGGAGAAGGGGAAGGGGTCTCCTTTTTCTGTTGGGTTTTACGGAGTGTTAATTATGTGTTTCTTCCTTTGTTTTTGTTTTCTATATGGGTCTTGAAAGGGTTGAATGACTTACTGTCGGGAGCCTCGAAGTCGTAGAAGCTCGTGGCGGAGGACATTGCGACGATGACGCGAGTGGCTGGTGGAGCCTGCAAGGAGATATCAAGATATTTGATTACGGGAATGGCTGGCTGCTTGGCTGATCGTTGAGCACCGCGTTGTGTTGTCTTGTTTTGGACCTGGAGGAGTATATATGGATATACGGATATATGAAAGATGAAAGAAACGAGGTCTTTATGTTTCCTGTTCCGGTTGTTGATGTGGATGTTTGGGCGGGGAGAAGGGAAGGAGCGAGTTATCTGATGGTGGATGACCGGATGTGGCAAGTGCGACGATCACTGCCTGCTCAGCAGTCTGGGCCTCGGCTTTATTAGTCAGTTTCGCCTCGTGCCTGGCCTGGATATCAACGTCGTCGCTTCATTCATTCCCTGATATCATATATATATATATTTATATTTATACCATCCACACATCCACCATGTATCGTCCTCAGAAGAAGTTGGGCTGCCCGCAATTCTCGCGACCTACTGACGTCAATTGGACGCGCAATCCCCCTTGACAAGACTGCTATCGGAGTCCATCCATGGTTAGCACAGTCGCTCATCTACGGCACGCCGCGGGATGCCATGTTGCCAATGTTCGCCATTATTGGTTACAAGATCACTCGCGGCGGCTGAAGCTTCCGGAATTCCAGAAGATCAGGATTTGCATACGAGCCACAGCCCCCAAGGCCTCTTCCACTTCCGCTTGTTACTCCGGACTAATGGATAGAAGATAGAAGGGGTACCCGTGGGGGAATATCTCGCTATCACTCCTTTTGCTGATCAAATCATCTGCACGAGAAATTATGTCATGGACAGTCATGATAACATGTCCGTTACCGGCCATCTCCATGGTCACGCCATTTTGCTAGATCGAAAGAAGAGCTGAAGAGCCAGTTCGACATGGATTTGTTTTGGCGGTAACTTGTACATCCATAGGTTGTTGTTAATCAGAAAGCCCTATCCCCCGCAAACCCCGAACTATTTCCCCAGCCACACTAGAACGCAGATACGAAAACTAGTCCTAGGCTCCATCTACCTACACCGGTTGCTGAGAAATCGCTGGTCATTTTTCTTCGGAGACCAGGAGAAGCTCCCCCGCATTTTCTCTGTTTTGGCGGGCTAGAATGATCGAACCCCCAGGATGAAGGATTCTGCAGTGCGACTACATTTGATCTAATCCATTGATACGACCTCAGATTGAAGGTGGCCTCCGTTTACACAGTGTGGAGCTGTTAATCGGAATCCAAAAGCTCAATATACTGGCCTAAATACTGCTGCCACTCAAGTTGCAGGCCTGATATCAAGCAACCATGTCCATCGACATACTGGTAGTAACACCCTTGGCTCCAAAGCCATGGTCTATTGTTTGCATGTTGTCCTTGAGGAGATTTTGAATTCACCAATCAATCCACATCTCACATATATAGCCCGATAGCCGTGAGCCAAATCATCTACCCGCAGAAAAGCCTAGCACGTAATGGAATTATAGGCTATCTTTTTTAACAGCCAACTAATCATCAAAGACAGCGCTCGACATGAGAGACATCATATTCCCGATTCCGCCAATAGCCTCGTGGTAGAGTAAGTGGAGTTCGTTCCAAGATTTCAGATTGAAATATTCCCAAAGGACTAGAAACCGTGAAATCCGCTACAGCTACAAACAAAGTACAAGATGAAGCAAAATAGATCTATAAATCTTTTGGACGTTATAGGCCAGTGAGAGGAGAGTCTATAGTACTGAGGGCAAGTGTAACTACGCTGGTTGGTATACATGGCATTACACTCCGGAAGCGCATCTCATTCAACTGATTCTTTCATAATTATCGGGCTCTCTCAGATTTGATGACTATATTTATACGGTAGGCCATTAAGAAATTAGGCATAAAATATAGGAAATACATAGTTAGGCAAGGATACAAAACTGTCTATATCGGTCTCGTTGAGCGAGCTGGAGTCGAGCAGAATCACATGACCTTCCAACCCTAGCCCTAATGCCAAGAGTTCCCATCCCACAGCGGCTCTTCGCCCATCGATCTCAACCTTCGCTGCGGGACTGACGGGAAAAAAATAAGATAAAGCCAGCTCCAGCTCCGACAAACACATCAATCCCGCAGGATATCGACCTCTTTGCGGCTACATTTACCCTCTCCTCATCCTCCGCTAATTCAAAATGGCTCCCCAATCTGTACGTTTCCTCACGACCTCAAACCGCTTTGCTGTTCCCCCTTGATCGCCGTTACTCTGCGCTCCGCCCTCCTTCCGCTCCTCTTTCTGTCCTCGAATCTCCTATCATGTCTTATATCTCCCGCCTTTCGTGAAAGAATAGGTGGCGGGTAGGACGATAGGATTGATATAAAGATGCAGAGAAAGGAAGTGTGGGAAGGAAGGACGGGGCGCAGGGAACCGGATATCAAGGGATTAAAAAGAAAAAAAATACATTCCTATCTTCATTATTCCAAAAAGAATATCATGTCAGGAACAGTAGGCTAACTCCCCGCGCTCCGCCGATGCTGGAAATACAAAACAGGCCCGCAAGCCTCAGAAGGTGACGAAGAAGGTAATGCATATACCCCCCTTTCCTTATCATCTTCCATGCAACCAATCCTCTAACTGTAAATATAAAACAAAACAGTACATCATCAACTGCTCGCAACCAGCCAATGACAAGATCTTCGACGTCTCCGCCTTCGAGAAGTTCCTTCACGACCGCGTCAAGGTTGAGGGCCGCGTCGGCAACCTCGGCGACTCCGTCCAGATCGCCCAGACCGGCGATGGAAAGATCGAGGTCGTCACCCACATTCCTTTCTCCGGACGGTACCTGAAGTACCTGTACGTTTTCACCCCGTCCCTCCCTACGGTGATGCTTGGACACTCAACTCCATTCCTCTTATTTTTGTGGTGTTTTATGCGCAGCGCAAATAAAAGGCTATCTATCCTAGACAGTGGATGCTAACGATTTATGTTTTTCAAATTGCATAGGACGAAGAAATTCCTCAAGAAGCAGCAGCTCCGCGACTGGCTGCGTGTCGTCTCCACTGCCAAGGGTGTCTATGAGCTCCGCTTCTACAACGTTGTCGGCGACGAGGCGGATGAGGATGAGGATTAGATTTGAGGGGACCTAAAATCTGAAAAAAAGAGTGGATGTGGTTAATGCAGGGGATAATTATTTTTTTCGATGGAACGAATGAACGTCTACGATGATTCTCTACGTTTTTTATTTTATAGCTTTATCCCCTCAGCTAGATGATGGATGCTAGGGATTCACGTGAGATTTTCAGGAAATCAAAAATTATATTCCCTGCCCATTGGTTTCATAGAACATTTTAGAACGTGTTCCGTTTTCCAAATAAAATACCGTGCGTACTTCTAGAAATTGATCGTAGTGACCTCAAGTTCATACCAGGGGTGTTGGAAGGGCGTCGCAGTGATGTGTAGAAAGCACAGAGTCGACTACCATGTGCGGATGGGTAATAGAGTTGTAACGAATAAAAGGTAAACAGAGCCTGAGGTGGAAGTTGTAAACTTAAGAGAAAGAGATGAGAGAGATGGCAAGTTGACGAAAAATAATAGCAAAATAAATTCAGCCGAGACTAACTAGAAATATAAATCTCAGGCCATCCATTGAAAATGTTGCAGAAAAAGGGGTGGTAGTGAGAGGTACACGATAACACACCCCCTACTCGCTTTCTTTCCTTTTCGTTCCCGCTCCACGACCCAAAACACCACTTCCACTATTCAATATACCAGAGCTTTCTGCCTGGCTCGCTCCATGCTCCACCCCTCCTCCCGGAGGAACCACCAACCTTCCCTTCTCAAACGAATACCCAACCCTTTGCAACGCCTTCCATGTCTCCCCAATTTTAAACCTGACTAAATCCCCCGTCGCCTTGGCATCTTCCAAAGAGTCATGTCCCATCTCACCGCCACCGGCCTGTATATGCCGCTTAAGGTATTTGCGCGTGAGCGTCCGTAGGCCATAGCGGTATGGCAGGCCGCCTGGGTGTGGGAAGAGTAGCGCAGTGTCGACGATTGTTGGGTGGATGATGCGGCACGCGTTGAGGTCGTTTTCGAGTGCGTGGCCGATTAGAGGGGTTTCGGGTTGGAGTAGTTGGAAAAGGAGGTCACGGGCGGCGCTAGGGGAGTCGACGACGGGGAGTGATTGAGGGGAAGTGTCCTTTTCGTCAGATGATGGGTGTGGTGTTTGCTGTGAATCTGGCTGAGTAGTGGGACTGGTAGTCACAGTAGACGAAACGGTCGAGGAGGTATCATGTGGAGTGGCATTGATGAAATGTTCTGGGCGGACACCAGAATAGCGGGAGTTTAGGTCGAGGATTTCCCCGATTGGTTTTACTAGAATGTCCAGGATTGTCTTCCCTTCCGGCCATGAGATGGCTGTGAGACGGATGAGTTCAAGGCCTAGGGTGGTATAACCCATTTCGCAGTCGAAACAGACTGGAGTTAGTGTGGGGTTATTGGGCTGTCTGGGCGTTTCTCTGAATTGCAGCACTGCAGCTAACCGTTTAACCTCCGACACTTTGAAGACATGCCATTTGGCTTTCGTACAACCAGAAGATGTCCCAATTGTTTCGTTGCAACATGGATAGTACGATTCCTTGTGGCCAGTGATCAGGTCTGTTTTTTTCTTCGGTGGCCGAATTGGCCTCGCATGATGGTAGGTGCAGGGCCCTCCTGTGGCTAAAAGCCCATCCTCCCTTCGACCTGGGAAGACCTGGAACCTGCCATTGCAACGCTCGCATTGTTCCCATCCTTGACCGGCCTCAGCACCGCGCTTTGCCGCTTCGATCTCATCGTTCGTAGGAGGGGTGGTAACATATCCAGCTTTGCCTAACTGTTCTCGAGACGCGTAGAGTTTTGAAAGGAGAGATATTTCTTCTTGGCTGTTTAATCCTGTTGATATTTTCCCATCCGGGTCTTCTGGTTTCTTATTCCCTGCTGGCAGACCGAATTTAGCGACAATATATGTCGACACGTTATTTTCCCACTCTTCTCTAGCCATCTTTCTAAGCTTCGCAATACGGAGCTTTATCACGTTGGCATATACAGAAGAATGTTCCTTTGCCGCTTTCTCTTCTTCATCAAGGGCCATCGCCACGAGCTCATCAGTAGACAAAATAAGAGCCTTCTTGGACATATCATTTTCTTTGATAATTTGCTGATTGAGCTGGACCATCGCATCGTGAAGCTTGGTTAGGATTGACATACGAACTGTGTGCGATGCTGGAGGTCTGGCAATGTGCCTCGGGTTTAGTGGTTCCTTCTTTACTTGTCTTTGGGGCTGAGTGTTTCCATTTTGTTTTGTTGTATTAGAAGATGTCGGTCTAGGCAGCTTCCCCGTAGTGCTCGCCGACGTTACTCGACGTGAAACAGCAGGAGGAGAAACAGTTCTAGTGATAGATATCAAATCCTGGGCATTTTCATGAGAAGGACGACCATTTGGGTTCCCGTGCAATTCTTTCACAACCCCGTTTCCTCTGTATTCAGGTATTTGTTTCTGCTCGTTGCCGTTGGATGAGATGGGAAGTCTAGCCTCGGGGGCACCATCAACTCGTCTTCGTTTCCGAAGTGGTTCACCGTCCATAGAAGCAGCAGGCGAAACGACATCGGGTACGGGAGTCGAAAGAGGTAGAGGAGCAACGGATCTAGAGGTGCATTCGTTGTTTGTATGATTGAATATGCATGTTAAAAGTCCACAACGGTCGCCCTCCGGGCAAGGGACATTTTGGAAAAGACCTAGATGATTAAACATCATGTTTAGTCTTTCTCTGCACTGCTGTTACAGTATGAATCTCAAATTAAAGCTCTGAGCTTTACAGGAAAGCTTTCCGCGTAGTAAAAGACGGATAAAATATCCCGCTTCTGAAATTAGACAGAACGTTTCATCCTCATGGGCTTTGATTTATCTGCCAGCCAACTATGGCGTTGTTTAAAACAATAGTTGAAACCAACCGAAGGGACCATGAAGCAGTCACAGGAATCTAGACCAAAGAATATTATTTTGTGCTCGACAGCTGTTTCGAGGCTGGTAGGCAATAATGAAACAAAAGCTGCGGTTGCCCGACTGGTGCGCGTTCTTGGCGATCCAGCAACTCGACCTGGCTCAGGTTACTTAGGAAATTTTGAAATGACGCCGCAAAATGTTAGAGCCGCGGCTGTCGACGTGTTAAACAATAAATTGGGACGATGTGACCGATATTGAAACTCAAGATGAAGCTCCAACCAGTGGCGCCACGTCTGCAACATAAGCTGCGATGAAGCCGAGATGTTTAGGGATTTCAATGTAAGGCCTTTTGCCAGGGGGGAACGGAGGCCGTCAATATAAAAGGGATTAAAGGCCTGGTTGTTATCTCGTCCTTCGCGATCGTTTGGAGTTCATGTTCAACTGAGCTATCGACTTCGAAAAAAGGATCTCGTGAAGTGGCAAGGCTGTTAACACCCGTGTGCACGAATTGCCCGGACCTGCAGGATCGTTCACTAGCCAGTAGGAAGCTGAATCGTAAGTGAGAGGAAACCGTTCGAAGCGAAAGTCGTGAGCTGAAGGGTTCTGAGAGCGTTGAGGACGATGTTGAGGTTGGCGCCAAGCGAGCTCTTGCAGTCACATGCTTTTGATGATAAGCGCTCGACAAACTGGTTTTGGAACTCGAGACCCGCGATACGCGATAAGGCGATAACGCAGCAACACGACAAATGATAAAGACAAACATCCCACTTCCCATGCTGACCTCAAACTTTCCTCCTCTTTGCGTTGAATTCCCTAAATTCTGGCGACTAATTTGATTCCTAGCATCATGAAAGAAGAAGAAGAAGCGGAAGTCCGAGCCTATCCTCCCGCCGGCAGGAAGAATGCTGATCATGTTTGCGTCCTAGTTCACGGGTAAGTTTGCCGCTATTGTTTGTCGTCGGCAGAGCTCGCAGTACGAACCGCTACCTGATACCTTTAACCCCTTTGCTAATTCTTAATACAACTGACCTGGAACTGATGGGCTGACCGCTGATTGTTCAGGCTACATGGTAATCCTTCCCACCTTGACTATATTGCGGGCGCCCTACGAGACAAGCATGCAGACAAACTCTACATCCTGGCTGTGAAGCGCAACACCGGACCGCTTACCTACGATGGCATTGAGCGGGGTGGGGAGCGCGTAGCTCACGAGATCGAGGAGGTCTTGGAAGCTTTATACGACCAAGGCTACGATATCCAGAAACTGAGCATTGTTGGCTACTCTCTGGGCGGTTTGGTAGCTCGATATGCGATCGGGCTCCTATACGCCAAGGGATACTTCGATAAGATCCAACCTGTCAATTTTACAACCTTTGCAACTCCTCATGTGGGGGTACGAAGTCCAGCAAGAAAAAACCATTTTTGGAACGTGCTTGGAGCCCGGACAATCTCGGCGTCTGGTCGGCAGCTTTTCATGATCGATTCGTTCCGGGACACGGGCAAACCGCTGCTCAGCGTTCTTGCGACCCCAGGCAGTATATTTGTACTAGGCTTGGCAAAGTTCAAATATCGAAGCCTCTATGCGAACATCGTCAACGATAAAGCCTCTGTGTTCTATACAACGGGAATATCGAAAACAGACCCCTTTATGGAACTGGACAAATACCAGATAAACTACTTACCGGATTATTCGCCTGTTGTTGTGAATCCGGATCGATATATCTCTGTGAAAGGCAAGAAAGAGTCTGCGCCACTCCGTAGATGGATAATTGGGCGGAGCATGTCCTTTCTCACCGGACTACCCCTCTACATGTTTTTATGTATCTTCGTGCCAATTGCATCAATCCTATACCTCATAAACGCCGCTATTCAAACCATTCGCAGTAAAAGGCGCATCCGCAGCCATGAAGAGGGCAAGTCTGGCGTGTTTTTCGGATCGTACAAGGTTCCGCTAATCGTGGAAGAGATGCGAAATGTCGTTGAGGACATGTATGAGACCGTAAATGCTACCCAGAAACCGGAATACCTCTTTGGTGATAATGATGACATGGTTGAGAGCATCTCTTCCCCAAAGAGTCGATCCCGGTCGTCTATGCCAGGAATGGAACAGCCCCTCGATAGCGTTTCATCACGAAAGCCCTCGAATCAGGTTGGCAACGGCAGCATCGTTGAACGATCGGCTTCTTCCACTACGACTCAGACAGCCTCCTCTGCCCTTTCGAATTCGCCTCAATCTGAAATCGGTGTTCCCGAAATCCCCACTTTAGCACTAACGCCGTTACAATTCGCGATAATCGACTGCCTCAATTCTGTTGGATTCCGGAAATACCCGGTCCATATCCACAACGTGTGGCACAGCCATGCGGCTATCATCGTTCGAATGCCGAAGAAGAAATTTGACGAAGGGAAGATTGTAGTGAGGCATTGGCTGGATACTGAGTTCCGTGTTTGACGCCGTAACCTTCATTATTACATTATCCCCCTGCCATTAAAAAGTATTCTTTTATGAAATGGAGGTGGGGGGAGGAACGTGGAAGAGATGACCCCGGGGATAAGGGACATGGGAATAAGTGGGGCGGAGTGGAGAGGAAATTAATCAAGGACACGCCGGGGTATAGCAGCGCGGGACGCCACCATGGGAGGGCTGCCAGGTTACACTACTGTTGTTATCATTCTGAGCAATCCCGGCTCGAGGTATGTTTTTGACCTGTCATGTCGCCGGTCGGCTCGGGCGATGTTGACGGAATTTCTCCATCTGCGCCCGCCATCCTCTTGCCATTTCAAGGTATGCCGTCTTCTGCTACAACCAGTGCACACTGACAAAACATGAGTCCTTCAGGCCAAAGAGGTTTTGCGAACCCATCTCAGATCTGAAATTCAGGAGCTGTAGCCTGTGTCTCGCTGCAGAGAGGATCCGCTTTCTGCCACTAACTCCATCTTTTTTTCTGCTTTTATTAACCCCGCATTTTTCCCCAGCGAGAAACATAACCTGCAATAATCAACCTGTAGGCTGTTATAGGTTTGTCAAGTTACCCATAAAAGGGTGAAATGTGAGTGCTGGAGGGTGTGTGCGATAGTTTTCTGCACGTTGACATCATCGTCACTACTATCACAACCTCTCTTTCATTGTTTTCAGCTTGCCTTCTGAATCAAAAAGGAGGGAAAAAAGAGCACTGCATAGCCGATTGTTTTTGTTTTTAGGACTTTTGAATTCCTTTTTGTTCTTTTCCCTCTTTTCCTTTCTTTTGCTGTTGGCTTGACTCTTTCATTCATCCTGCATCGAAACGGCGCCACCCATTACTTACCCATTTCTCTATGTTTTTTTTCTTTCGCGGACGATTCCCCAAGGCACAATACCTGCATATATGCATATAGACATGCTCGTATAGACCTGTTGGCTTTCCTGATTCTCTGATATTTACATGACTTCCTTTTCCGTTTCTTTCTGTGTCTCCCAGCAACCCATGAAATATCTGCTCGTTGCCGTAACATGTATATATATATATACCCCCTTCGTTGAACCACAGGCAGAAAAATCAATTCAGTTCTCTCAGACGAAAGTTTTGATTCTTTGTGTCAATTCATACATTCTTAACTCGAAAATGAATCATGCTGGTGAGGAGGGAACAAGTTATTGATAACCAAATAATCATAGCTGCAATAAATTCCACATGCATATACGGGGGATACGAGGGTTGCCTATTCCGCCCAGTTCTATCCGGAAAAAAACCAATGAATTTTGTGTTTCTCTTTAATGTCCCCTTTCTCCGGAGTGGTCTCCAACAGACTACGTGTCGGGAGTTGAGAAGGGTAACCAAGGGTATTTCTGAAAACATCTGCAAGAACAATTGCAAAGATATATATGTATGTATACAACCAACCAACGGATGATTCAAGTAGATGGAATCAGCCAAATCCCCCATGCGTCAATTGTATTGTATATGCATATTTACAATTCAGAGTGCGAATGAAAAAAAGAAAAGATATATAGAAAAAGCAAAAACAGGAGGTCCGTGAATAATGATCAACAGGGTTAAACAGCCATATCATGTCAAGCCAAGTCAGGCCCTGGGTCTTTCAGCAAACCCCTCGCAGCAGGGGCAGGGACAGGCGAAGATGATGGAGGGGTGGAATTGGTTATTTGTTTGTTCTTTCAGAAAAGATAAGATGGGAATCTGTCAATGTATCAAATTATTATCAAGAACCTCTTTCCCCCCCCCCCCCCCCGTTTTCTCTCGCAGCGCCCACTTTTTAAAGCCCTCCACTACCTGCCAGGTAAGCTCAGTACAGAGCACTGAAAAAAAAGAAAAGGTAAGATGTTTTTGTGTGTGTGAGAGTGTGTGTCGGGATAATGCATATCCAGCTGCACAATGAGATCAATGGCGGAACACATGCATGTACTGGCCGGCAGCCAGGGTGCGCCATTTCTTCATTACTGGTTCTTAGTAGCACACAGCCGGAAGATAAGCCGGCGGGTAGGGTTGGACAGGGGGCGGGGCTGGGAAGAAGAATATTATCATTATCTGGAATGACTTTCTTTTGTTCAACTTTTTTTTCACTTAAGCCGATGGACGTATGGGTAGTTAAACACAGCAAGGTCCGTACACATCTTGTTGCCTCGAGGAAAGCATGGGATACTAAGATCAGCTATCATTTAATTTCTCTGTATTATTCAGTTAGCATATTTCCATTTGCCTGATCGATTCCCACTGCTGTTCTTTTCTCGCCAATCATGCACAAATATCGCAGATAAGAAAAGGAGGGGTACATACAATAAAACCTCTCCCGTATCTCCACTGCCCCTCATCTAACCGATTGATCGAGTCTTTGTCATACCTGAGAATCCCAAAAACCCGCCGGAACAGCCCAATCAGGTAATCCTGTCATCTCCCCCATCACCGAACAAGCTGAGTAGTGTGTCCGCCATGAAACCAACCAAACGATCCAAACCCCTCCTCCGGCGCGCAAAAAGTAAGCTCGCGCCCATGACGTCACGGTGGCTGGCGCAAGGGGAAACGCGGTCTTGGCACGCATGGGGGCGCTTGGCGGTGGCCCCACGCTAAACCACATCCAGCGCTAGCCGACTGCCGCCAAGACCAATTCAGCCGCTCTCACCCCGTGCCTTTTCTTGGCGATGGGACTTGACACTTTGACGACATCCAACCAATCGACAACAACTGCCTTGTCTCCGCGGCTTCAATGCATATCTGAACTAAGTTTTGATTTTTCTAACCAATGGAGTAGGAAAGAAATCTTTCGAAGGAAAAAAACAAAATTTGATTCGGGCGGAATGCTGGGTGTTGGTGCCTGTGTGCGGTTGGATGGGAGAGAGGGAAAAAAAAAGCGAGTCAATAGTATGGCGATATCAAAATATTTGTGTGTTCAAGTTCCAAGAGACTTTTTGCTTGCCACATCGCAGGATTTACCGTGTGCATCAGCACTAACTGACTGATCATTTTTAGAGGGGTTATACTGGAGCTGAGTTACATGCAAAATCCATGCAAATACATACTCCGATGTCTCTCTGATATCCAACAGCAGCAGCTCTGCCCGGGAAATGGAGCACTGCTATTATTTTTCCACAGCCGAGTACGAAACCCAGGATGGATAGCCATTACTATTTCCGGCTACGACCCGACTGCTGCATGTGGGAGGCAACGAGCTCCATTATTTGTCGGAGCTACTGCAACTACCTAGCATTTCTGACACGAATAGGATAGCATAGTATGATAGCTCCTACTCTGAGCCTCCGTAGCTCTAAGCATGTCTCTGTGCAATAATGGCAAAGGTACCGAGAACAATGCAATTCATGATTTTTTTTCACTTTTTTGGTTGTTTCATGCTTGTGGATTCCTGTGTTTATTACCCCGGGGGTTTCGGGGATTCGAGATGAATGGGTAGCTTCTTGCCAATTCGTATGTCCGAGTGGTGGCGGGAGGAGATACCAATCAATCAATCAATCAATCAATCGTTGAATATTCCGCAACTCTTTTTCTTTCTTGTGGTCAGGAACAGCAGCCAAGGTTCCTCCTGTGTGGCCCCCTGGCTCAATCCGAAAAAAAAGTATCTCTCTAGGGTATCATTAGCCACGGGAAGTTACTTTGCATATGAAACGCCACAAGGATCATTAAAACTCTCGGAGCTTCTGTGACCCGGATGTATGTAGCTGTACCAAGTACAAGGCTTTGGCATATACCTGAGCCCTCATAACTTGTAGCTGGTACTTGTTGGCTGCTGTTGCCTGCGCCCCCTTCACAATAAGCCCACGCACCACCGCCACAAATGCCACGCCAAGCCCGCTGCCGCGGCTCAAACTCATCCCGCTGACGTCGTTTTATCCAAGATGCGATTTTTGCTGGACGGATGCTGTTGACGCTGTTGGCAGTCATACCTCAACACGGCACTCTGCACCCGGATATCGATGATATCTACCATATGTGGTAGATGGGGTATCACTATGATGTATTCCGTTTCAGTTTCAAAAAGCAAACAGAACAATCCTGTTCTTTTCTTTCTTACTAACATCGCTTACCCGTGCCACCACAGCAGACCGGACTGAGTTTCGCCTCATACGAGTCCACCCCGAACCCAAAACCGCTTGTTTGCAGCAAGCAAGCTGCAAACTGACTGCAACTAACCATTTCTCTCATTTGCTCAGGTGTGTGGATCCGAAAAGCAGTCTCAGTCACATCCTTGGTCGTCGAATAAGGGTTTACTGCTGCTACTGCTGAAATGGATCCAGACACCACACCCCTCCGGATACACACCACACAATCCCTCCGCCAGTTACCATGTCGAAACACAAGATGGATCCAAACGGACGCAAAACTCATACACGGATTAACTTCCATGGTGCAAAGCACTATACCACCACTACCCAAGGGTTGCCGTCTGCTGGTCCCAGCCTTTGCGCGAGGAGAAATAGAACCTTAGCGGAAAGTAATGGCTGTTGGTGTACGTTAGTGGTGGATCCCCAGCGCGGCGGGTTCCACTGCTGAGCGGAACGTCATGGCCTTGATGGACATTACTACTACTGCGGCCTACCAGGAAGGAGGAGCGGGGAGAGAAGGGAGTGGTGAAGAAGGGGGGGGGAGTGGTGCATCCTTGTTTGTGCATCGGGAGGCGTATTTTTTTGCACATATATTATATATATACCCCTCCTCTGGGAAACGGCTTTCTTTTTTTCATTTTAATCTTTTTAGACTTTCGCCTCTCCTTTCTTTTTCCTTCCATTGTCTCCATTGTCTCCATTTCTCCAGTTTCTTTCTCAATTTCCCCAGATCTTTCTCTTGCGCTACTGAAGGGCCCATAAAAAAGACCCTGGAAAAAGAAAACATAACTATAGAGGAGGAGGAGAAGGACAGGAAAACTTTCCATACACTCTCATAGTCTCTACCTACTTACACACATATCTACGCTCGATTGTGCTTCAGCGGAACCCTTATCCCCTTCCTACTGCCACTTTTGCACCCGCTCGTTCCTTCCAGCCGTGTTTTCACCATGGCGGCTACCGACGACTACATGTCCGCCGAACGCCGAGTGCGCCGTATCTCCAGTATCGAGGCCACCCGAGCAGACCTCTATGGCGGTCCCAGCGTTGTGATCCCTCCTCAGCACCTCATGGCTCGCAGCGGTGCCTACGAATCCGCACGCTCCATGTCGGTGGCGAAGTTGCATCTTGAGGAAGACCTCTCCTCGCCTGAAATCACTCCTCGCGGGTCCACACCAGCCTCTGATGATGGCCATGTTACTGCTAGTAAATATGCATTCGCGTTCGATATCGATGGGGTTCTTATTCGAGGTGGCGAAGCTATTCCGGCTGCTATTGAGGCTATGAAAGTACTGAACGGCGAGAACGAATTCAAGGAGAAAGTGTATGTTTTTGTCTATCGATTTATTCGTGTCTTTTTTCTGTTCATTACTGTTGTATAATTTAGCTAACGATGCTCTTCTTCTACAACCCAGACCCTATATTTTCGTCACAAACGGTGGGGGCAAGACGGAAGAGGAGAGATGTATCGATCTAAGCAGACAGCTGGAACTCGAAGTTTCGCCTGGCCAATTCATTTGCGGCCACACCCCCATGCGAGAGATGGCTGAAAAATACAACACAGTGCTCGTGGTGGGCGGAGAAGGCGAGAAATGTCGAATCGTGGCGGAAGGCTACGGTTTCAAGGACGTCGTGACCCCCGGCGACATCATCAAAACCAACCAACACACCACCCCCTTCCGAAAACTTACTGACGAAGAATTCGAAAACTCACGCACCCGCGACTTTGAAAACGTCGTTATCGAGGCTATCTTCGTCTTTGCTGATAGCAGAGATTGGGCTGGTGACCAGCAGATCATTCTCGACCTATGCATGTCCAAGGGCGGCCGGATCGGCACACGTTCCGAAACTTTCGACGAAGGACCCCCCGTCTACTTCTCCCACAACGACATCGTCTGGTCTACATCTCACGAACACACCAGAATCGGCATGGGGGCCCTCCGAGCATCCGTCGAAGCCCTCTTCAAAGCCGTTACCGGCAAGGAACTCAAGACCATCGCCTTCGGCAAGCCACAGCTAGGAACCTTCCAGTTCGCCACTCGACTACTCCGACAATGGCGCAAGGAAACGCACGGCATCGACTCCGCACCCGACACCGTGTATTTCGTCGGTGATACGCCAGAGTCTGACATCCGCGGCACCAACGAGTACAACGCCTCGGATAAGTGTGAGAACGACTGGTATTCCATCCTGGTTAAGACGGGTGTCTATGAGGACGGAACGACGCCACGATTCCCGCCCAACAAGACAGTGAATAATGTTCTTGATGCTATCAAGTTTGGCATGAATAGAGAGCATCTAAAGGAGTTGAAGGAGGCTTCTCTGGAGGCGGCTAGTGTCGCTGTTGTCGACGAGTAAGATCGTGGATATCATATCTTGCTTTATTGTCATATTTTCCTTCACTGGTAGACTGGGTGGCTGGGGATCTGTTTGTCGTTTTATATCTTTTGTGCCCTTTTCATTTTGCTCATCATTTTCATTTCTGTCATGCATTATATCCCGTCTTATGTATTTTTCCCCTTTTATGGGTTAAACCCCCCTAGAGCTCACAAACCGCCATATCACTTCCCCCTACCAAACCCCCCCCCTGACACAAATACCTCCATTTCACATTCATACTCGCTCCCTTGGCAGACTATTTATCAAATAGATGGCATGGCAGGTGGCAAAAATCTATTTTCTGTACCAGATAACGGAAAATCCATCACGACTTAATGAATTTATGCTTTCTTTTTTATCTAACTTTCCCCCTCTTTCCGCCCCTTTCTCTTTTACATACATCAACAGAACATATCAATACACACCCTCACCACTGCCACTACCACTTTTGTAAACGGGAAAATTGTACATCAATATTCATTCAATCCTTCTTCATCAACTCTGTAGCTCAACATGTATTCCACATTCTCTAAAATCTTCATTCATTCATTCATGCACTCGCTTATCCCCACATTCCTTTTATGTTTATATGGCGATTCCCAGTCTTTGAACTTGTTTTATTTTGACCTGTCACTGCTTTCACCTCTTCCTCTCTTCTCCTCTCTTTTGAAACATCTCTCCAAAGTAAAGAAAGAAAAAGAAGTAAGTGTTTGGAAGAGAAGAGGCTACAAGAGAATCCATCACTTTTATTTCTTTTTTTCACTACAATTGAACACATCAAACTTTCAAATGCTTCCATATATATATATAGATCTATACATGAGATATAGAGATGAGTGAAGGATTAGATTGAGCGTCTTTTAACTAAACACTTGACATGTTCACATTCAATATTTCTGATTGTCAGTATATTATGAACCTCTGTCTAGTACATATTCTCTTATAAGTTAGAAGTAGAAGCTGATATTCTTAGAATAGACATGATTCACAAATCATAAGAGGCTATAGTTATGTATATGCTACTCAAGAGAATGAAATAAAGTAGATAGATAAGAGAAAACCCCTGCTCTATTTCTCATGCTGCAGACTGGCCTGCCCACCATTAGATGGGGTTAGACTATATATCTTGATATGCCATCAAGCGGACTCCGACTCCTGCCAGCCGCCCACAGTCCCGCTCTCAGACCTCTGGAATACAAAGTCCCCATGCAATAGATGCCTCCATTTCCCGAAGGACTCGGCAACGTGGGGCGATGAGACGTGTGCGTCATATGCAGCTCTCGTTCGGAACCTGTGGGAAGGGCAGAAAATTCATTTTAGAAGCGCGTTTGCTAGGTTAAGTTACTTTGTAAAAGGAGTGTGGTGGGGATACTTACTTTTCTACCCAGACATATTCATCCTTGCCTTCGACTTTAAACCACATGTATGTGAGGCAATCCGGCTCTTTATCTCGGACAATTTGGCAGAGTTCATCCCAGTGCTTGGTGAGCTGTGTATATTACGGATTGGGATAGGTAGAAAGAAGAAATTGTCAGAGTTGAATCTTAGACATCAATGCTCAAGCATGAGGAAGTTACAGTATGTTCTTTTCTGGAGTAAACCCCGTTTAACTATCTCACAAAAATCGAATACCTTTTTTCAACCCCTCGGGAGAAAGAGTAGAAAAAAAGTGCAAAAGAAATTTGTCCTGAGTTCACTCACCTCAGCCGCATGTTCGGGCTTCACAGCAACCGTCGAGATAGCATGGAAAGGCTCTGGAGTTGTGATCGTCGCCATGATATATATATAAATATGCGGACTACGCAGTTGAATGTTTGAAAATGCAATTTCTCGGGTGAGAACAGCGCTTCCTCTTGCTCGTGTATGTCTGATATATCCCTAGCAAAGGAGGGGCAAGTTCTTCTGTCAGGTTCATACAAGCATTTGACAGGCACAACCCCTGATCATCGATTCAGCTCAAATACCAGCCGCAAACTCTGTCAAGCCGCGTGATGAAATGTATATTCTAAGGACAAAGGATCAAAACTTGAAGCTTACTTCAAATACTGACCAATCGGATCTAAAGTTGACATGTTCCCCAGCTTGTAAGCTTCCCCATCTTTCGACATAGGTCTCCATGGTCCAGTACACGAAGTATTTTAATCCTTTCCCTGTCATTTCGTAAGCAGGATAGAAGAGAGGCGGGAAGTGGTGAACTGCAATGGATTGACAAGTATGGCAAGGTGGTATAATATTAAATCCTCTTTATCCTCTATTTTGTTAAGAGTAGAATGGATCCCCTTTGAGCACAGCATCTAGTTTACTGTTTGCTATTACCACCTTTTAACAGCTCACCCTCAAACATAGCTAGCTCCATTATAGTCGGATCAATTTTGGTCCGCCAACGCAAACATCCCCGCATGCCACCCATATGCACGATTCAACCGACGACCAAACCTCCTAGCCACCCTGAATGGAATCTTGCTCCGCGGATGCGGTTCATGGAACTGTATGCTCCGCAAGACGTCTAGTTTCGTGGGCGTAAACTGCCACACGGAGCCGTAGAGTTTGGCTGGGCCGAATCCGGTCGACACCATGGCGTGTAGGAAGTCGGACCATGGGATCTCGCCCGGTTGGTCTTCTCTTGACGGGTCATGGAAGAGGGTTGAAAATACTTTTAGAGCGCGCTTGCTGATGCGGAATGTTGGTTGAGTGTCTGGGGTGTGTCGTGAGGTGCCGTGATGAGGTATGCTTGATTCAATGTCTGGTTGAGGGTGGGGAATGCCCCGTGTTTTGGTTTTGATCCTTTCATCTTCTGCTACTTTTGCTGTGGGTTTAGTCTCATCTTGAATATTGAGTTGTGAGAAAGGCTCGTAGATATCGTTTGAAGGGTCAACGGCAGGTTTTGTTGCTGGTGGAACCCATTCTGGCGTCCGCTCCAATTGGCGATCATCGGGAAGAAGATGGCGGAAAGATTCTAGGAGAGTTTTACCCGTATTCCGTTGGTAATATTGGTCGATAGTTTCCCAGAACGAGTCCAGATTCTCCTCTGCCTTCCGCATTGCCTCCACATGCTGCTGTGTTCTCCGCTTGTCTGATGGATAAGTGTATCTCCCATCAAACGGCGTTTCCAGCTTCAGGTTCACCAGCTCCAGATCTCTAAAATATTTGGAAACTCCAACAACGGAACCAAGTAAATTTATGGCTTCCCTGGATATTTCTCCTCCCGGGTACAACATCTCCTTTCGCTGGTCCATACCAGCAGCCCATGGGAAATATGTGTTCACCTCACGAAGAGTACCTGCAATAAGCCCAAGATCTGAAAATATGCCGGTGACGAAAGGTGATAATTTTGCCTTCTCCTTTGGATCGCTATGGACAAGTCTTTCGATTTCGTCTGTAAGATCAGGCAAGCGACAGAGAAACAGCTGCTGCGGATCCCATAGGGTCTGGAAGAGCCATAAGAGATAATCAGTATCAACGCCCCGTTTCGTCGCTACCTCGATGATTGAGGAACCTGGCGCACTCCGTAATCGAATGTACAAGGAACGCAGAGGTGGAGACGCGGGAAGAGCCATTTTCAAGTCTTTAATCGGGCCCTCGCTTATTCTATCCAGGCATTCCCTCAAAACCAATAGCTCTTTCAAATATTCGCGAGGTAATTCTGCTTCTGGCGAAATTTCCGCGGAGTGCTTTTCTCGTAAAGTAATTAACTTCTCGATCTGGTGGTAAAGCGCGTCAAATGCGACAAGGTCTTCGTAGGCAGAGATTATCACCTGTCCGTAGACGCGTGCCCAAAAAATGTCCGTTCCAAGCGATGGGTGAGGCATTCTCTTCTCATCCAACATCGTCTCCTGTCGATGCTCATAGCAGTCTCCTAGGGTATCATGGAAATACCCAGGGTCTTCGCGAAGCGCCCAGACATGGTCTGCTGCAGCGGAACGTCTTGCAGCAATCACTGCCCGGAGCCGTTCGAAATCAATACTTGCCGGAACGCGGTAAGGAGACTCTGCAGCGATAGAGGCCATCGTAGGCCATTCAGTTGCGTCTCTCACAATAGCTGGCGGCTCCGGTTGGATGGGGATGTTTGGATCGGTCAGTGCTGCAGGATCCATGTCTTGGAAGATTGCGCGGCAGCAGTTGACCAGGAACTCCATGATCTTCTTCTGGATTTCCAAGATCAGCAAACCCTCTCCAGGTTGGACGCCTATCCCAGAATACATCAGATCAAAGGCCTCGTCGTCTTCGTCCCAAGAAACCATCCTCCCGTAGGTATCAACGGTCTCGCCGTTTAAAATCATGGTATACCCATTGAGAAATGCCGGGCAGATCGTAGTACTAACCAAGCCAAGGTGGATGGCGTCGAAATCAGAATGGGCAAACATGGATGGCGGATTACGTCCTCTGGCATTGAGGAATATCAGTAGGGTTTTGAACTCAACCAGATCCTCTATGTTGATATACGGCCACAGGTAGGCACCCCTGGCGTCCAGCCCCCGACGTTTCCGAAACGCATCGTAGTCAGGCCGATGGGTTAAAGGAATATTGTGGTAAGCAGGAACTAGGATATTTATCCGTTGTCGCCTCGACTTCTTGAGCCAACGCTTTCGCAACACAGCTTCGTGCCTATCCAGGATCTTTCTTAACGTGATCCATTCGGTCAGGATGGCTGCGGAATATTCCCGGGCTTGTCTTCGGGCCTTCTCTGGGGTGGGGAAATCCGATGGTCGCGGGAGATGGGAAGGCATTGAGTCGAACATGGCCTCCATGTTAGAAGGGAAGTCATTTGGAAACGCCATTGTGAACTACTTGCTGTTCGTGAACCAATTATTGAATAATGTTCACAGCAGAGGGCTCATGAGACAGAAAAAAAAGCGCTTCGTTTGTACTCACGATGCAGATAAATATTTATCTGGTTCCCGTGGAGGCTGCCACGTGATGCCATCCGCGCCTTTATGAGTACCTTCGGGTTCAATGATGATCTAAATGCTTTTCAATGGAATATTCCAGGCCCGCAGGATGTAGGGGCTTGAAAATTTGAAACCCGTTATATTGATCCAGTGAAGTAAAACTAGCTGGCTGCGTTCGTTTATGTTAGAGTCGAGAAACTAGGAAAGAGAACGAGATTGGCAGGGGTGAGCTCCCGCGCGTGGGCTACAATTGTAGCAATTGATCCCCGGTCGATTAAGGGGATATTTATAGAGTGGCATATACCAACATCGTGTCCACATATTCATATATAAATGAATTTTTACCTGTATAGTGTATCAAGAAGTATAATATAGCAAAGGGCAACGCGGGTTGTATGCATAGAAAGTGTATAGTAAATGATGCCGGGGAATGTTAGGTCTCCTTCCTAAGCCGAAGCAAAACAAAGGAGAGAGCGGGATAAGACAGGAGAAACAGAAACATATATAGAGAGAAAACCTGTAATGGAAAAGCAAAGTGATCGTACTCTTTACAGACGTCGAGGAGTTCGATTGGACAGGACCAGGATCAGGGGTATATTAATGAAAGAAGCATAGTGAGAAAGGTAGGGATTCTGTGTACAGAGGAGATAACAAAAGTATAGCACATAAATATGAAAAAGAGGGTTGAGATACACATTCATCCTATGCATGCATTTTGTTCAGCCGTGTAGAGAATCCAGAAAACCGAGAGCTGCGAAAGTCCATAAAAATTCGAACAATGGACGGGTTGGAAAATTGGGTCTTTCACCCGGAAAAAAAAAAAGAAAATGGGACGGCTGATGGGTATTCTAGTACGATATTATGAAGCATAAACTGGCCTCGCGACCCGGTGAATCAAACCAAAAAAAAATAGAAATAGAAATAGAAAAACAAAACACGAGAAAGAATCAATCTCACTCAACATTAAGATATAAATCCGGCCCGCGTCTCGTGGGCGTCAATTTCCGCCCCTGCGATCCTAGCAGGTCAGACCGTTGTTCCACATAAGCGTCGCTATCATCGTCAGTCATATCCCTATCCCGCCTCCCTTGCTGCCGCTGCTGCTTCTGCAGCTGCCGTTCCTGCGCCTGCCGCTTCTGCCGCGCCTGAAAAGCCACCGACGGCGACGGCGTCCTCAGTCCGCCCTGTGCCATTGCTCCAGCGCCACTGCCCGACTTATTCCCGGAATTTAAAGGGCTACGGCGTCCGCTTGCTTTGTTGACATCTAGCTCGTTCTCCATTTTATCTGCCATGGCTTCTCCGCGGCGTTTACTTAGGAGGCTGTTATTGCTAGTGCTGTTGCTATTGCTGCTGGTTCCGCTATTTCGTGGCTCATTGGGGGTGTGTGGTGAGTATTGATATTGATGTTGTGGTTGTGGTTGTGGTTGTTTTTGAGATCCCGGTTGAGAGCGAGGCATTGGCGGTCGGAGCGGTTGATGGAATTTCGGAAATTTGGGAATGTTACTTGCGGTACTAGCGGGAATAGGATATGGATATAAGCGCGAATTGCCGCCATGCGTTCCACTCCCCATAGTCACGTCGTTGGCCCTTTCACTATGTCCTTGTCCGTTTATTGGCGGGTACCTCAACGGTTTAGACGGCGGTGTTGGATGCGCATTTGGATCTGGGGATGTTGACCTTTCCCTTACAGGGCTGAGGCGAACAGCTGTGCGCCTAGGGACAGTCCCTACATTCCCATTCCTATTCCCGTCATTCGAATCCACGGACTCAAAGCTGGTAACTGATCCGGCGGACGTTCGATCCTTCGCTCGTCGTCGATTTTGGTCGACTGGTCCACCATGCCTCCATGCTCCAGCACCAGCACCAGCACCAGCTCCAGCCCGTGTGTATAAACCTGACTGTCCGCCCAGTCCTGTCCCTTTAGGCCGTATAGATAATCCCGAGTCCATGCGTTGGTACGTAACCTTTGGAGGAGAGGTCGTCATATTTGTTCGACCCTGGTACAAGTTGCTGCTGGCGGGGGTTACTAGTCTTAATGTTGGAGGCTGCCGCCGTTGCCTTCGTGGCTGGTGTTGCGGTTGTTGCGGTTGTTGTCTTTCGGTATTCTGGTAAGTCGCGTATTGAAAACCATACTGCTGCGGTTGTAAATAAGTCCTGTTCGCAGACGTATTTCCATATCCGCCATTTGGATGTGCGGGGGGCCAGTGGTTGTTTGCTGCAATAAGGGCCTTCCTATCCCCATCATAATCTTCTTCAAATACTGTGGTCGAACTATCCGGTCGGCGTCCTAAGCGTTCCGTAATCGGATGCTGCGATGAGTATACCTCGTAGTTAGGTTTTTCCGGTAGCAATTGCGATATTCTACGAGGCGATTTAGCCTTTGTCGCATTGGGAGTCGATAAACTCGCATCATCGCTCCCGCTATGGCTGTAGGCAGGATATGGGTATGAAAAGTTACCAACTTCTGGGGCCGCGGCTTCTGATTGTTTGGTAATGTTAGATGGATGGGTAAGTCGACGGACAACTGGTTCGTTATATATGCCAATGGGAGATCCAAGAGCCCGGCCACCTCGATACCCTGCTAGGAAATCATGTGGAGATGGCTCAGCCATTTGCCCACCAATTTCGAATTCGCTCTCATGAGCTGCCATCATCTTCTTTCGGCGGCGCTTTAGGAGCAGTAAAATTATCAAGGCCAATAACAATGCACCTGCGACTGCACCTCCGATGGAAGCTCCTATTACCTTGGCGCTAGACATAGATGGCTCACCGTTGGCTGCAGGAGGTTCGGGGGTGTTGGGTGGAAGTCCGGCTGGATCTGTAGGGACAGAAGTACTGGATGATGATAAGGTAGCGGATAGAAGTGTTGTGCTAGTACTTGAAGTAATTGGCGTTGTCACAGTGGAAGAATAGGTAATGCTCAGGGACGAAGTTTGGGGGAGGGTGGTCTCGGAAATAGTTGTTGAAGGGATTGGATTTGGTTGTGTCGTCGTCATGGCTGTAGATGTGATGGTGATTGCAGTATGAGTATTTGGAAGGGCGTTCCGGATGCCGGAACAGATGGAATATACCTGGAACTCCTGGATACCGGGGTTCGAACAAACAGCGTACACACAACGCAGGGCACCTTCACCAAGCGTAAATCCCGTAGTAGATCTTCTAGAGCAGAGGCAGGATAGGTCGCGTGGGTTCGGGCAGGCCGCAGCAGGAAAGTCCGACTTAATGAAGGAGAGCAGACAACCCTGCGCGCAGGCGGGTACAAAATCCCCCCTAGATATAGCTGTGGCAGGGGGCGAGATATGATCTGCCAGACAAAACGGATTTTGTACTGCAACTGCAAGCTGTAGAACGACTGCTAGGGCCTGAAAACGGCGCGACATGCTGTGGCAGCTCTAAGTGGGAGAAAAAGAGTGAGTTAGGTATCCCGACATTGACCGGCACTGCACTGTATAGATTGTGAATGCACAAAAATGCAAGGATGGAAAGACCTCGAGCAACAATGTCACGAAAATGTAAAGATTAGAGGGTGTTGAGCTCCACAAAAGCGATATCCCAAGGCACACTGCGTTTTTCCAAGGCACGTACAGATTGAAGCCAGCCTAAGCTGTCGAGCAACGAACCCCCTCTATATTCACCCGGATCGGCCCATCATCGTGGTACATGTATGTACAACCAGTCGCACAGACACAAGTAGCTTTCCACACGGAGAAATACCAGACTCAATCGATAAGAGGCGTGAAATACCAAGAAGGGAGTAAATGGTAGAAAATGATGGCGTATATGAGCGTGCAAGGGTTGTAGTTTAAAAAAAACCCACTGATGCAAAGTGGTAGCACAAGAAAATCCAATATCAAAGAAAATCGAGCAGAAATGGAAACGAAACAAGGGGAAGGAAACAGGACAAACAAGAAAGAAAAGAAAAGAAGCGGGCAAGTAGAAGAAAATAACATAAGAAGAAAGAAAAAAACAAATAATAATAAACAATGATCATAAAAGGACCCCACCCCCTCCATCCAAATCGGAAGCGCGCGAGCGCGAGCGCGATCGTTGTAGAACCCCATCACCAAACAGCACTACCACCGTTCTTCGGAAACGGGGAGTGGATGGATATCCATTCGAGCAGCGGCAGAGGCTGACGGCCATTGTTACCCGAACGGAGTCAAGATCAAAAACAACGAAAAGCCGGACAAGACAGAGGCCAGCCAGCCAACGAAAAACGGTATATCGACACTTCTTCATCCCCAAGCTAAAGCCACATTTGCTCCAGAAGCCGCTGAAGAAAACCAACCCCCCCCCCCGGTCACATCACGTCACCCAGGTGAAAGCCATCAGTCAGTAATCAGGAAGCGAAACGCATAACAACCGCATCCATCTCCATCTCCCCGGCCTGGCCTCGCTAGGTAGCAGGGCCCAGCGGGGGGACTCGCCCGTATCACACCACCAAACCGCCATATCCAGTTCCATTCCGTCCATCCTATAGGATGGCCTGGCTAGGCAACCACCCTCCGGCCAGCGATACGATGCGGTGCGGGCAAGCGAACAACAATCAACATATCATGTCATATCATGTCATGTCATGCCGCCGGCCCCCCCATCGGCGCCTCGAGCAGAGACATGACGATGGGAGTGGTTAGGAAGAAGCACTGTAGATAATAGATAGTAGCTAGGCGCCGTGCTGAAACGCCGCAAATACAGCAGCGCAATGCGAGGGTGTTGGCTGAGAGCTGGCTGGGCAGCGTTGCTTAAGCGCCGTGCTGGCTTGGGCGACGAAGTGAGGTGAGGTGAGGTGAGGTGAGGTCCGGCGTCAGGGCGCGACAGGGGTCAAGAGCGTTTCAGGGGCTGAGGAGTTGGGCGGCTACAGAGGACGGCGGTCACGTGGTGGTGGTGTTGGTGCCGATGACATCACTGCCGCGGTGTTCGGCCAGGCTCAGGTACAGAAAATGTACATGTACAGCGCGAGAAAATTGGGAAATACTGGGCATTATTGGGCGGTCCCCAATTCTACATCTACATCTACATCCTGCAGCCGATTTTTCGATTAACGGCGTGGCTGACGGTTAGTTAAGTTAGCTTACAGAACATCACGCCGGATCTCCCGTGCATGAAATTCAAAATTTAGCTCGGTGGCTGCGCGTGGCCGGACGCCTCTCCGAGCCTCTGAACAAAGCAACACAACAAAACCGAAAAAGAAAAGAAAAGGAAAGAAAAGAAAATATTACTTAAAAACGTCTCTGCACATTTTTTTTTTTTTTTTTTTTCATGTAAAAACTAACACTACGTAACTAGTGTACAATCAAAATCAAACAATTCATTCCATTATGCTGCAAATCAAATCAAATCAAATCAAATCAAACCAATCAATCAGTCAAAACTAGTTCAATCAAGCTAACTTAGGCAAGAGGCTGGAAGCCCAAGCCCAAGCCTAAACCAGACCAGAAAAACCAAAAGGAGGGAAGTGCTCGTATGGATGCGACGCGAGAATATGAATCAGCAAGAAGTGCAAAGTGCAAAATGTAACGCGTAAACCCGGGGCGGAACGAGGAGAGATTGGATGAGACTAATTCGGCCAACTAATTACTTTTCTTCAAAAGTAGATAGAAAAAAGAAGAAGAAGCGGGACAGAGAGGGGAAGACGGAACCAGGAAGAAAAACGTCACAAAATCACATTAAGAGGTTTAGGGAGTTAGTTAGGGTAGGGTTGAGAGAGGAACTGGTATCATTGAACATATACATAATAAGACACAACAACAACAAAAAAAGCAAGTTTTGGCCGTTAAAAAAGGGGAAACTATATATGCACACGGTAAACAAAAGCCAGACCGTTCACAAACAAAGGAGAGAGAGACAACGGGGTCGGTCCACGTTCACCAAACAAACGCGCCTCCTCTTCTCACCCTTTCGAATACCCAACCATAGCTAATGCCGCTGATGATATGGACAAAAAAAAGGAAAAGGGCCGGTTTTCCTATCGAGCACCCTATCCTCCCCTCTGCTTCTTTTCCTGCAGGGAAGCATGTGAGTGAAGAACAAGTTTCCTCCTTTCCGCCTTCCTTTGATGGTTTTCTTTTTTTTTTCTGGTTTTCTATTTTCGTATACATTCATATCATGACCAAGGTCGTGTTTCTGGAAGGTTCCTTTTTCTTTCTTGTCGGCATCTTTGAGAAAGGGTAAGACGGTGAGGATTTCGGTGGCGACGGGGGATGATGGATTGCGTGGATATATGCTATTTTTCACCACCCGAGGGAAATTCGGGATGAGTTGTTGTTATGTATTTGGGTGTGATTGGCAGTGGTATTCGGGTTAGTTTGGCGGAACAATGAGAAAACTAGCTAAGGTACAGTTCTCACAACGCAACGACAATGGGCGGAACGGCGCGGAAACGAAGGGGGGGATGGAATTGCGAGGAGCGAAGCAAAGCAATGCAGCGGGCCGAATTTTAATCGTTCGTTCGTTCATTATCATCGCATTTGCATGACTAGTATTTGAGAATGATGTATCTGCGCGACGAGGTAGAGAGGTTAGCTGGTGTTTCTTGCACACATATCTATGTAGAATACCCTTGGATGGCGATGATAGTGGTAAATAACAAAAAGGGAAAATATCGACGTACAGAGCGTGGATGATGCCCGGGATGTAGCCCAGGATCGTCAAACAGATGTTGATGAGCAAGTCTGCGCCGCATCCGCGTTCTAGGAAGACGCCGACGGGCGGGAGGAGGATGGCGAAGATGATTTTGCAGATATCTCTGTATGGGTAAGAATAGTTTTGTTAGCAAGCATAATTATCTATTTATTTTATATATGTTTCCTTCGACATGGTGGGATTGTGGCTGGGGGTTGGGCGAATGCACGGCCGGTCCCGGAAGCGGCGGGGAGTACTCACGATGCGGTGAAAGCCATGGCGACGGTGTGTTGGGAGGGAGAAGAGGGCGGAGAATAAGAATTCGAGATGCTATATATGTATTCGGGTTGTGGTGGATGTAGTTAATATGTACGGCAGGATTTATTAGATCCAATATCTATTATTTGTTTGTTTCGGTGTGTTGATGGAAGCAGGAATGACGTTGGGGAAAGGAGGAAGAGGAAGAACAAGGCAAAGGGGGGGGGAATAAGGTTATTTAAAGAAGTCAAAAAAAAAAAAAAAAAGAAAAGCTGGGAATGCAAAAATCCGGGCCCAGACATAAAAAAAGCATCACACTGCGGATATTATTACTTATGATGATGATTGTCGTTATTGCTATTATTATTACATATTATGCAGCAACCTGCTGATTGTGACAAAACATCGTCGTCATTCCGGAGCACACTAGTCTTACTTTTTTCAAGCTATCTCTTCACGACAACGCTGGGCGGGCTTAGATCTGCAGTAGTTACAGCCCTGCAATTCAAAGCCTTGCAAGCCTTGAGCGGTGGAACTGTCGGGCTGCTGCGATTTGCTGGATATGATGATTATCAGTTACTTTTTCGTTGCTACGGGCTTAAAGACGTCTCTCGCGCACATAATCTATACATATTTCTTCTTTTCACAAGAGTCATAACTCGCCCGTTGGCCGCAGCTGCATCGTCATGACATGTGGCTGGAGCCAGATTCTGAAGGATTTCCCCCGACGAACGACGGGGGACAAACGATTGGAGCAAAATAATATGCCTCCACTCTCCGTTCTGGCCATCATGGTCGTTTTTGAGTGTCTATTGACCCTTCTGCGCAGATATAAAGCGACATTATTGCCTCTATAACGACGAAACTGTCGGATGGCACGATGTGTGTTCTTAGCCAACGTCATAGTGCCGCCACACAGGGTTCATCCGAACAGAACTCAACTCCGTAGTGTGTTGTGTGTTGTTGTTGTTGTCCATCCCTGCTGTGGCTGACCGCTTGTCTTGGCCGCCCGGCCGGTGACGTCATCGGCCAGTTCCCGCCAAGGCCGGCGCGATTCTAGTTGTGGCTTCGGGATTCCGGTTGTTCCCCGAGGCATGCGGTGCCGAAGACGAAGACGACAAATAATAATAATAATATAATGGACAGCGTCGCTTTCGCTGCGTTTTCGTTTGCGAACATTGGGACTACCGGCTGGTCACTTGACGTATCCAATGTCCGTGCAGCTGGCGTAGTTCTCGAAAATGATAAGACATACATATGTACATGTACATGTACTCCGATCCATCGTAGTAGCCATAGATAGCCCCGGAACCATAATCTTCACCTATCCGGGCCCCAAGACCTCAATCATCGTCCAGCGCCACTCTTTTGGGGCTCTCCTTAAGAAGAAGGAGAGAAAAAAAGGACAAACCCGACAAATGGCGGATTTCGTAGTGGCTACATGATGGGGAATATGATTATCCCGCCAAATGGAAATAATACTACTAGGAAAACATCAGGGGCAGGCGCGTAACCCCGAAATTGGCTGCCGATCAATCACAAGGGAGCCGAGCCCAGCCCAGCCCTATGGATGAACGGTAACTTAACTTTAATGTGCCGCCATAATAAGAACAGTAATGGGCTTGCTTGGGTTTGCTTGGGCTTGCATGTTGGTACGTGCTGTACAGAGTACGGAGCAACTAAAATCATTCTAGATATGACTCTCAAGCCACATTGTATAAGGCGTGGGGCCAGGGAAGAAGAGTACTCCCTCCCAAATAAGAAAGACTAAAATAAATAATACTATGGAGACTGGGGGTTTACCCAATAAAGCTGTCCGTCATCTCCGCTATACACAAAACTGAGCATTTCACATTTCCACCGCAATCCAGCGCGCTTCTGAGCATGTTTCCTTTTCTGTCGCCCTTACGTTTCTCTCCAGACAGTCTCCGTTTCCTGGCCCCTAATTCACCATCCAGTGATGGCCAGAATCCAGAATCCAGAATCCCCGATCTCCGAAAACGGACGGAATGGCTGATGCCGGCGAAAAAATTACACCACCACAGCGGCCCAGCCGTTTCATTACGGGTGAGTAACTAACTTACCATTACCCGCCCGATCAGCTTCCTGCTGTGGCCTTGCCTGTCTTACGCTGTCGAAGAGATTCTGTACATCACCTTGTACAAGACTCAGCGGTGGTTATCCCGAAGAGAGAAAAAAATACATATAGAGTGATCAGCTCTACAAAGTAGTTCTGATAGGTCTGACCCTTGTGGACGACGAGCTTCACTCTTCAGTGGTTGGCTGTGGTTGGTCGTTCTCTTTGGGGACATGACACCTGGAGTTGAAAGCGCTAACCGAAGCTTGGCAGCATCGACCAAACCTAAGCTTGGCGAGCTAATTTGTCGACCATGATGCATCCGGCAGACTGGCACCAATTCATCCCGCCAGCTTGATCCCTTCTACGTTCCCTCCCAATTAGACCCCTCCATGTCCCTTCTCCCCTTCTTACATGTCAGCGCTCCACCAGTGCTTCGCCGGCCAAGCTGTGACTCGGCGCCTGGCCAGTGCTTGCTTGTTGGGGCCTAGACGTGAGGGAACAGCAGCGGTTGCGCGCTCAGGGCCATGGGCGTATCGGAGCCATAGCAGCAAGCTGGGGACGGGGAAGGGAAATGAGAGACGGTTGACGGTGAATGATGATAAAGGTTTCGGGTATGGGCGTGGATATGATGGGCATGTACTTCAATGGAGACGGGGTCTGTGTTCGGGCTCCGAAGCACAGGTGACGATGTCGTCTGGTGCTAGATGCGCTACTTGGTTTATTAAGGATCCGACGCGGGTGGTGAGTGGTGGATTTGATCTGTTCTGTTTCTCCAACTGGCAACTTTGATTGTGGTACATTAACATTATACTTCTGTGCGGACGTAGATGCCCTCGGATGTGGTATCGATTTTACCAGCCCTTCGCCGGAGCGACGACATCTCGCACACTGTCCCCGTCTTACTCGTGACCCCCGCGTTCGCTTCTTGGGCAGTGAACACCCATCCCTTTCTACGCGAATCAATCACGCACCTTTTCCAAAACGCGCGGCCCAATATTTCTGGCGGACATGCCAGCTTTGTCTATTCCGTGGTTGCGGTTGTAGATAAACTACCCGTCCCTAGCACAAACTCAATTCTACGCGAAGGGGAAGAATGCGGGGATAAACTAGCGGGGCAGCACGCGTGCGAAGGCATATCTCTATTCCTCGCGGACAGAGATGCGGTGACGGCGAAGGTGGCCCAGTCTCTACAAAGTCGTGACATGTCCACTCCTGAAACAGAACCTACATTATCCTACCTGTATCGCCAAGCATCTACGAAAAACTCTCCAACAGTAGCCGCATTCGCGGAAGTTGGCATCCGACTGGCAAACACCATCTTCCACAACGGCAAACTCCGTACCATGCTTGCCTCGCGCTGGTGCTACAACTCACACCCAAATTCAAAACATGCCTCTCCGACACTAACGCTAGACAAGGAATATGATCTCCTTAGCTGCCAGATCAACGGTGCAGCGAAACCTCACGAAGTCACCGCACATATCCCTCTCCACCCCGTAACGAAGCCGCGGGTAATAACGACGAGCATGGGGAATATCATCAGCCAGCTCCGACGCCAGGCCGAGGGATCGAGCGCAACGATACACGCATCGGCAGAGCTGGAGAAAGCGCTGCCAGCGTATCTTAATGCAAATAACCTGCAGAACCAGCGGGTGGCTGTCTGGGCCTTGGTCCAGCCTGTTTCGTCGCAGGGTGAACCTCACGCTACTTCGGACATGTCTGCTGCCGCTGCTGCTGATTCACTTGTTGCCATCAATGAGGGCGCCAGGCTTCACCGCGTAGTGAGTGGAGGAGGCGGGTGGGGCAAAAAGCAAGGGCTTCTATCATTAGATCCGGAATACAATTACCAAACCGGCGGAGACGCCGCTTTGGGCTCTGGTCGGGTTCGGCCAGTAGATGAACTCTTTGAAGAAGCAGCAGAAGATATTGGGGAGGAGCGTGAACTGATGGCGAACCTATTTGGCGAATCTGTCCCGGGGTCGATACAGTTCAAGGATGGGCGGCTCACGACGGATCTCTCTGAGATTGCGAAAGAAGGGGATACGGTGCAGTTTTTGGTGGCGCCCTTGGATAGCCTCCAGGCTTCTTCATCGGCGGCGGCGGAGAAGAAGGGGGAAAAGATCCTTGCGGTTGGTGCCGATCCGGAGAAACGAACAATGCGAGTATCGTTTGGAGTCATTCCGTCCTCTGAGACGGAGTTCGGGGAGGAGACGTCTGATGATATCCACCAGGTCTCTGTGTCTTGTGGCGATGGTGACGGTGACGGTGACGGCGACGGGGGAATCGTGGCTGTGCCTAATTATTTTGGAGCGCTATCAGAGAAGGGATTGGTTTATTCTGTATTTAATGAAATAGCGCCTGAATATGGGAACGAGAGAGGAGGGCTCGAGCAACTGGTGCAGGGGACTAAAATCGATGTCCCTGGGTCGAGAATCATGATTGAATCTGTTGAGTAAAGGGAAGCGTGGAATGGGGCTTGGAAAATCCTTTTGTGTACGATATTATAGAAGTGTCCGCCTGTACATGTACATACATATGTATATATACAGCCTATCAAGAATAATAGATAGATTTCGAATTGATATCGGACACAATGTAGGGATCAGGTGACGTGTATCACGTGATAGACACGCTAAGCCGCTCCGGGCAGCCCCAGCCAGCCCTGGCCAACCGCGCTCTCACCTCGCCTCAACCTCCAACCTCAAGTCCAACCGCAACAAAAACATCTCCAAACCTCCTCCAGCTCGACACCCACCACTCACCACTCACCGCCATCTTCCTCCCTCCCGTCTCCTCTCCATCTCTGCTGCGAGACTCCCATACCCAACCGTGCTTTCCACCATTAATATCTAACCGGGAGAAACTCGCTCCGTTCAACCCCTACCACCGCCAAAATGCCTACAGATCTCTGGTAAGCTGTCCTACTCCTCCACCTACCCGCCCTTGTGCCCCAGTTCATTTTCCCGCGATACAGACATCCCAGCCAGAAATGCTAGGGCTGCGATATCTCACTTGCTGTAGACCATGACCCTAACGTTATCCTTTCACCTCTAGTCCCGTCTACTCGGTATGTCAAAAAACCCCCCCGTTCCCACCGCACCGTTATATACCTGCATGACGCGGAGCGGCTTTGCCTTGGGGATATCGCCCGCCATATACCCATACCCAGCTTCATATTTTGCAGCACAGTGCTAATAGTACACTCTGGACAATTTACAACGCCGGATTAGCCCTTCTTCGGTGTTCTGGGCTGCACGTCCGCCATCGTCTTCACATGTTTCGGTGCTGCCTATGGAACCGCCAAAGCGGGCGTCGGTGTCTGCGCGACTTCCGTCCTGCGACCCGATCTGATTGTTAAAAGTAAGATTTGTTTTCCAAATGTTTTTCGTGGGGTCTGCTGTCCGGTGGAAGGGTGGATCCAGCTATCCTTGTCCATTGCAGCGTCTTGAGGAAGCCATAGCCCACCCCCCTGCTGTGCACGATGTGTATTAAAAGTTGTGCGGGCTTTGGATATGTATTGTTGTTGTCTGTATGCATACAAAGGGCTTAAAGGACTAATGCTTCTTCGTTTGAAACAAATAGATATCGTTCCCATTGTCATGGCTGGTATCATTGGTATTTACGGATTGGTCGTATCAGTTCTTATTGCCAATGATCTAAAGCCGAATCTCCCACTATACACTGGATTCATTCAGCTGGGCGCTGGGTTGTCCGTTGGTTTGGCTGGTTTGGCTGCTGGGTATGTTTTCCAACCCAAATTAATCTTTGCCCAACGGAGATCCGACCCGCGAAGGATGGCGAAGGCTAACCCACTCCCCTCTTTCTCCAACATGATATAGCTTCGCGATTGGAATCGTCGGAGATGCGGGTATCAGAGGAACAGCTCAACAAAGCAGACTCTTCGTCGCCATGATCTTGATTCTCATTTTCGCTGAAGTTTTGGGTATGTCACTCCTTCTTTCTACCATGATACCATCTTATCTCCTCTATCCTTTGCTATTTATTGACCTTAACGATGAACCCTCAAAATCTGTCGTTCGTGATCCTAACAATATGCAATCTAACATAGGTCTGTACGGTCTCATCGTGGCTCTCCTGATGAACTCCCGCGCCAATCTCGATGCCGTCTGCTAAACGCTTCGACCACATTCCCATCAACCGCGAACTTTAAAACAGCCTGGGAACTAGCCTTCCTCATGAACAAAATTACCTAGCGTTCAAGGAATCCCTGACCAACCCAGGATTATCGCATCTAATCAAAAAATCGTGACAACCCAAGTTTGGATACCGATATCACCTACCACAATCGATCATAACAATCAACTACGCCCAAGAAATCAATAAAAACACTCGAATTTCATCTAACATACCATACTTTTCGTTTATCATCCTTGCAGCACTACATGTTTTATGTTTATCTCCTCCATCCCCGATCCCCCACACTGGTCTGCGGTTCTGCCTGTTTTCTGTTTTCTGTTTTCTGTAATCTTGCATTTTTCATTTTTTCACCGAAATCTCCGGGAAATGCAAGCTCAGTTCTGCCTTGTCTGTTTGTCTGTCTGTCTGTTTGTCTGTTTGTTTCCGTACTTATGGGATAATATTATATATTTATAGCTTTTGTCTGATTTGGCTCTTCGTCAGGTTTTCGTGAACGGTGGTGGGAGGAATCAGGATGGATGTGGAAGACTGAAACATGTAATTGTATATCCTACATATCATTTTTTTTATTTTTCCGTCGCCCGCCTTTTTCGCATGAATTTATTTTACGGGCAGGATTGTCAATTATTTGTTTGAAGATGGTATGGGGTGGATGGAATGAAGCATCAGTTTTCCTAGTTCCGGTTTCCTGTTTTTGGTTTTTAGAGCTACGGATGGGGCCCTTGCAGTGGACACACCCTTGTTTTCCCGGATCTTTTCGTATTTTCGTGTTTACCTATTTTATATGCTTGCATCCCCCCCTTTTTTCCCCGTGGTATGTTTTTGCATTTCCAGTGTAGTAGAGCCTGGCTGCTGGAGGCGGAGGTTGCTGGATGCGGGATACGGGGACATGATATGATGTCCTTGGTCATTTTGGCAGCTCGGTGAATATATTTGAATCCTTGCTTTTGTCTCTCTGCTTGCTTTATCTTCTTCTCTTTTGTTTTCCATCAGTATGTACCCATGCGTGCGCGTGTCTGGGTCAAAGTTAATAAATATCCTTCATTTCCTGTATGATTTACCACTAAGTTTCTCAATTATTTCTCATCAATCTCCTATCATTTGCTGTGTTCTTTTTCATGTCAGTTCCACTTCATGTCAGCTACTGGGGCAAAAGAGCTCAATCACCACCAGTTAACACTGGGGGAAGAGGGGCTGGAATACGGAGAGCTAGGCTTGGTTGACACTTAATTGATGGATGGATGCAGTTTTATGTGTATAGTGACATTATTGACGGAGGGTGTGAGTGTGTATGACAGGTCTATGTTGTCACAAATGCACACATACATACATACATACACAGAAAAGAAAAGGAACGGTTGTTGTGAAATAGCACAAGTATGCCTTATTGTAAAGGATATATTGATTAATGGAGGTATGGAGGTATGGATATCTAGCAGCTCACGATCTTATACCCATAAGTTCAATGAGCTGTTCTGTTTCCCTTGTTGGACGGAATTTCTCTCATTTCTATCGTGTCACTTCCTTTATCTCCCCGCCTGTCCTGTTTCTGTATCGTATCCTTTCATCACGGCATACATACCAGTGAAGAGTCCAAGCTGCTGCTGCTACTGCTGTTGCGGCAAAGATGACTTGAAAGATTCAAACGCCCACCTCACCCAGGTAATAGAGAAGGAAAGTCTCTGGGAGAAGGGGAAAAAAGCATATACAATCCCACATCACCACGTAGATCAGGGAAGGAATTCAACCCCAGCAACTGTCAAAGAAAGAGAAAGTGCCAATAACAAAAGGCGATATGGTATTGATTTTATGTATGCTAGGATGAGAGCTAGGTCAAGTTATGGTTTAAAAGGAGAAACACGGATTGTATATGTGATATGTATATAAGTCGAAAGGCATAGAATAGAGTAAGGTGTAGCCGGAAAAACGGACAAGGAATATGGAAACCTAAACGCAGATGCTACGCCACAACCGCGGATGATGGAACAGAAATGGGAGCAAGATGATTTGAATAGCGAGGAGACAGGAAGGGATGAAGGAACAGCGGAGAGAAGCCCAGATAAACCAGGGAGAAGTCCATATTAGAAAATCTCCGTTAATGACCAGAAAAGTGATATATATAAAAAGTTAAAGGAAATCAGGAAACTAGAAAACCGGGGCAATCATAGAAACTGATAGTAAAACAAGTAGTGTTCTTATGCTTTATCCAATTTCCGTCTCAACATCCTCGTTCTCCGCATCAGTTTCTTGTATTTATGCTTCTTCATCTTCAACTTACGCTGTCTCTTGACGCTGATGGCGTAGTAGACTCTCCGCCCCATCGAGCGTGGCACGCGATGCTGTCGTCGATGGGGTTCCATCTCCGGCTCTGATATCGAAAACGAGCCTCCCTGGTCTTGGATCACCTTTTCACCCTCGTAACTTGAAGATGAAGGGGCGTCCTTGTTATCAATTCGGACAAGGGGGGAACTATGCGCTTCATAGGTCTTGCGGCCGTCACCGTGCGTGGATTCGGTGATTGTGAGGACGGTGGAGTAGCTTTGTTCCCTTACGCCTTCTTGGAGTTCCAATTCGGCGGCTTCAGCGGCTTCAGCTTCTATAGCGCTATCTTGTTCTCCGAAATTTTCCATGGGAACTGGCGGTGGTGGGGGGTTGAATGGTTGAAGTTTCTTCGCGAAGTCCTGAATGGAGATGCGGAGGTCTTCGATTGGGAGGTCATCGGCGCTGCTCAGGTGGTCGGGTTCGGCGGTTTTGGCAGATCCCTGGGAGATAGCATTTCTTAAATTGTTGTTTCCTACAGGGCCATTGGATTGGGTACTGGGTAATACCCCTTCAATAGAATTAACAGCTGAGGATAGAGTATATATGACATCGTTTGGACGAGGCTTGGAGGGCTTTTTCGATGAGAAAATGGCGTCAAAGGCGTCTGGGTTGGAATTCGATGGTACAGAGGTTGTGACGGATATCGGTCGATGCGTCGAGAAGAAGGATGCAACATGGATATCTGGAGCACGATATTAGCCAAAAAGTCATATTCCATGAAAATTGTGTCATTGTCAAATGGATAGCCACGTGACACGATGTTTGGAACTCCGGGGCCGGGGGCGCCAAAGGAGGATGGACACTCGCGGAGTGAGTCACAAACTAACCATGAGGATGAAGATGCTGTGTAGAGGGCACACTGGGAAGGTTTAGGAAGGGCTCATTATTCTTCGATTTGGCAGAGACATTGCTGCTATCCTTGCCACCTCGTCGTTTCGCCGTTTTCCCCTCACGCTTCTCGGCACCCTCTTTGTTCGACGGGCTCACGCTCTTGGTGGGAGACTGTGACGAAGCATCGATGCCGCGGGAGCCGTCGCTTGGGGGAACGGGAGGCTTAGAAGATGAGTATCGACGTTGGTGGCTACGGGTACCTGACAGGCCACCCGTTGCAGCCACGATCACGGCGGTTGAGGCACGAGTCGGAGCCGGAAAAGTGATGGTCGGGCTCGACCGAGCGACGAAGCGAGCCGACGAGGAGAACATGGTTCGTATCGTGGAATGCAGTCGCACGAGCTCAGTAAAGAGAAACTCTTGTGCGAGTGCACAGTGTAATGGAGGAGGGAGGACGAGGAGAGAGAGGAGAGAATCTCAATGCTGCGAGAGCGTTGTTCTGGATGTGAAGGCTTGAAGAGCAAAAGCCCTTAGAGTTTTAGTCCTAATCGGGACAAGCGCACATTTGCCACTGTTATATAATCAATACCACGTGATATGGTTATTTAAAGGGCAGCAGCGGCCTCGATATCTGAATTGTTACATCAATAAAATTATTCAGGTCCCTTATCACTTTCTAGAGACAATATACTAGAGATGAGCCCATGTATGTGATATTTCACATGTACAAAAAGTAGCCTTGGGGGAAAGAGAACGGATGTATGCCGAAGCCCCAACCACCCCCCCCCCCAATCTACCGCCGTCTGCGCCCGGTCCGCCTACACCCCGCAATTCGATGCAATAGAACTCAAGAAAACGTTGAAGTCCATGGCCATTTTGTAAAGTTCTTGGTCTGATTTGATCCGCGGCTATTCGCTGCGATTTCAAAGTCCCTCTTCAGCCCTTGCCCATCTATATACATACATGCATACACAACTGTCTGGATAGACGACAAGGGAGTAGTTTGAAAATTAAACCCCGACGATCAGGAAGGAGATCCAAGCGGAAAATGCGGTGTCAGTGAATTTTGCAATGTCAGAGATATGAATCTCAATCGCTCTGATATAATCCCCGCAATGTCTACCCTGGTTTGGCCTCGGTAAGCTAGGTTGCTCGTGCCCAGCTGGCATCATCCCCACCAAATCATCCCGATCGCTCTGAAACGCAAAAATTCCGACACGCAATGGATCCTGCTCCCGAGGACCAAATCGCAATTCGAGATATGGGTAGCTTCAATCTATCCTGCGTTTCAGGTGTCGTCTGTCGTTTAATATTAAATACCGCACCATCGTTAATATGTCCTGATTCTGTATTCATCACTGCGGAAGAAATGAGATGGTGGTAGCTCACAAACAAGTAGACGCTGGGAGGCAGAGAAGGGGTAGTATTGGTACATAGAACTAGGGGAAAGAAAACAAAGGAGCGATGGGCAAACAAAGAGTGTATACATTTATTATACCATGCCCTCGTTAAGAAAAAGGAAAACTGACGGTAGATTTTTGGGCTGAAAACACAAGAGAGGAAAAACAATGGACAAAAAAAGAAGAAAATAAAAAAAGAGGCAAACATGATGAAATCTCTCTCATGAAGGAGAATATAAAGCCTCATATAGAACAGAAATTCAAGGCCGTAGCCAGGTCATTGGATCCCAGGTATCTCATGCCCACTTAAGGGTTCGCGAAGGAAGAAAAAGAAATTGCGTAAGAACATGTGAGGAGCAGGGGAAAATGTCACCCCTACAACATAAGAGAAAAGAAAATATAATCATCGGGGCTATTCAGAGGCCAAAGCCGAGGAACGAAACAGGAGCGCACTCTCGCGCATCTGCCCAAGGTTAGAAAGCAATAAAGAGAAGGAACTCTATGTAACGAGGAATAACGCAGAATGGTATGAAAACAGCGAAGGAAAAATAAGAGAACGAAAGAAAAACAAAGATATAGAACAGTTGGCAAGGGAAGTATACATGCGTGTGAAGAGTATAGCTACATACGTTCGGCCTTGTTGGTTGTACAAAGTACAAGAATGAAAGGGAAAAAAGTAAAATATTCGGCAAGGCAGTCGTAACAAGTGGAAGAAAAGTCAGCAGGTCCAGATTGTGTTAGAGCCTATGCAGGAATTAGTCAGTGGGTCAACTACGAACACCAGAGCGGTGACCGAAAAAAGTTAGAATCCATTTCGTTAGTAACGAAGAAGAATTTACTAAGAAAGTAGATTTGAAAGAAATGAGGATTGGATCGGTGGGAAATGGAGGAGCAGCGGGAGGGAGGGCCTGGAGTGATTTTTCAAGACTCTATTTTCGGCCCCGTAAAGAAACATGACGTGTCTGTGCAAAAACGGTCTGGCGTAGTCTTTTGTATATATTAGGTTCACCTACAAAATCAGGTTGTTAAGGTTCTTCTGGATAATCATGTCTTGCACGGAATCCATTGTGGCTTTTAGAAGAGTGGTGTCCGTTGCATTCGTCCGGTGGATGTAAATTTCTCGTTCGGGGACGCGAGTGATGCCGCGGAATCGTTCGGCAAAAAACTTGATGGCTGGCTCATAACTGCCTTCAGGGCCTTGGTAGTCGGGGAAGTGTTTCGAAACTGGAGATATGGCAATCTTTTCCTTGAAGAGATCAATTTTGTTGAGGAATAGAATTACGGGTTTCCGTTTGAACCACTCTCCGTTTACCAAGGATTCGAAAAGCATCATAGCTTCGTGCATTTGGTTCTGCATGCAACACATCAATTATATAAGCTCGTGCATGCATATATGTCGAGGGAATGCTTCAGACGTACCGCGTTCTGGTCTTCAACAAGACATTGGTCATAACCTGACATGGCAACCATGAATAAGAGACATTGCACTCCTTCGAAGCAATGTATCCACTTTTTTCGTTCTGACCGTTGTCCGCCAACGTCCATCATTCGGAAATTTATTTGGCCCAGCTCAAACAAGGTTTCTGTAATGCCGGTGGTTCGGAGTCGGGAGTGAAGCATATCTTGATTATTGGGTAGCCATCCGGGGGTGAACACGCGATCGAGAGATTTGAAATAGCTGTGTAATTGTTAGTGCTTGGATTATTTTTATTATTTTTATTATTTTTCAGCCTTTTGATATCTGGCGTGCTCAAGGCGATGGATGTGCTCACTATTGAAGATTATCATGAAGCGCAAATTCGTGTCCTCGTGAAACAGCTCGTTGTACGCCCGTATCCTGCCACATTCTTTGCATCGCATCCTTGATGGCGGGGTCGCTAAAAGCCTCATCCGAATCTACATCTGGCTCTGTTGAATCTAAAAGTTCGGCCAGTGGCTATAAGGTTGTGAGTAAGGACCGATAGTGGTGGTTTCTAAACAGCTAAAATCCAAGTTAAGACACATACCACTGTCGCTTCGCGCTCGAAGTCAATGTTCTCCGTCCTCATGATATCTAGAAGGACCTTGAATGCTACCACCATGTTGGAGTAAATGACGGCGCGGGTTTGTCGTCGTTCATCTTCTGGGAAACCGCCGGCATGGATAATTCGCATTTGTTTAATAATAGTCGACTTGCCAGATTCACCGGCGCCTATATTAGGAATATCAAAAACATGTCCACTCTGCTAATAAGAATTATGCAGACAAATAAAATTGCACCCGGATGGCAAGACGGGTTTGTTTGACATACCAAGCAGGAGAATCTTCACTGTCCGATCTTGGACCTTCTTGTCCATGCGGATCATTTTATCTATTGTAGCTGTTTGCCTAGCTGCTACCCTATCCTCTGGATCAACCGGTGTGGAACTTGTGCAACCCATGGTTTGTATGCGAAGCGTGAACCTTTTCAATATCAACATAAGACGATTAGCTGATATATCGAAATAACGAAGAAATCTCCATCCAGTGTCCCAAGTAAGAATTAGGGGCAGACATTGCCCGAGCAGTAGAGGGTGTATCAGCGGCTTCCCCATATTTTATAGGTGCTATGGACCGCTTTACAATCGAAAGGAAAGGTGATCCGGGGAGGTTTGGCGCAAGGGAGTAAAACATAGAGGCATCGCGGACGAATAGAATTATACACGGCCCATACATACCGAACTAATCGAGGCTTTGATCATGCGCCGTCTATCCATACCACGACTCGATTAGCATGCGAGGTTTAAGGTAAAATCATCAGCGCACGCACGAGCACTGGGAAGCCAAACATTGTCGCTTTTTCTGGCCCCCCATGGCTGAGTGTTTGCGTAAGGCAGAAGGATGGGAGCACATACCGGCAACAGGACAGCAGATATCAGATTAGTCAAGACAACGGGAACGAATTATAGCGCAGAATCCCGGTGGCACAAGAGTCGTATGGCAGTGTCAACTCGTGGGGTAACCCGGTGCCGTCCGTTTGGTATCACAATGCGCTTCCTCCCACGGCTCCAATGTCGCGTTGAAAACAGCACAACCGGGTAATACGGGGTCCGAATAACCCGAAGAAAATATGATGCAGTGGACAACGGAAAGTCTAGGCCTGTGCTCTTTACTCCTTTATATCCGCCATACACCGGTTAAAAAGCGTAGCTCCGGGGAACCAACGACGACCTGTCTGGGGGCGACGGGTTTGCTGGTTTCAAATGACGTGGGACAAAATATGCGATGGGCTATGGGCTTTCAATAGTCGATTCGACCCTGTTTTGACGTTGTATCAGGGGCTGTTGCTTCGGAGAAACGCAGCGCTCGCTGAGGAGTTTTTTTTTTCTGGCGTAGATCGCAGAGGAGAGATTAGGGGTGAGATGCGGGAGGGACAGGCCACGACTAGCTATTCTATCGCGCAACACAAGGCCATTCACGCAGCACCGGGGGCGTCCACAACGACACGGTGAATTGGCGAGAGCAAAAGGGAGAGGAGCTGTTGTTGCGGTTGTTTGCGTTGTTGTTGTTGGAGGAAGAAGTCCGGGTGGTGAATCTCGGGGAAGAAATGCAGCGGGTTTGTCGTTGTTTCGGCTGGACTGCGGTGCAGAGTCGTTACTGTCCACTAGTGCTAGCCGCGGATGGGGCACGCAGGAAGCCGGAGTGGGCACTGTCCCGCCCTAGTTCCATCCAGCAATAATGGACCAGCATCCCTCTATCTCCAGTCTTGCAAGGCTTCGGGTGGTGCAAACGGGGTGTGGGGGGTGGCTGGATGGGGCATATTCTCGCTGCTGCTCTCAACGACCAGCCTGTGGTAAGTTAGATATATCCCTCCTGAGCCTCATCCTATTGTCCTACGTTTCCTCTGTTGACATCTCTCTAGTTCTTGCAGGATTTACGACTGCTACCCTTCGACAGACTCTTCTGGGCTTACTTGCATGACCCATGTCCAAGGTTTGGCGTGGACGGAAACAAACCGTGGCACGCTCAATCACAGAACCCTTGGGTGGGAATGCGCTGCTGGCGGCTTCAAGGTTCGCCATCAAGCCATCGTCCAATATCATCGCACCATTGCCTGCGGATACGGGCAGCCATTGGCCGAGCAGCGTACTATGATATTAGTTGCATTAGCGTTGCGGCCCGCTAATCCAGCCCTGGAAGCGGCCGCGAACTTTTGCAAGGCCCAGTGGGCATAATGCGTTATCAGAAAATCCCAAACATCAGCAAGAGACGCCGTGGCCGTGGCCCAATCAGTGTCTCCCCTGCGAATAAATGGCGAGGGGATGTCTGCTCATTCCCATGTGGGTTTTATGTCTCGATGTCAAGGTCCAGCGTGCACAGGAGAGGCCATATATACTCCTCTTTTGTTGCCGATTGCATGGAATCGTACACGCTATGATGGAGGTTAACCGAAAAAACCCTTCCTTGCAGGATCTCGCTCACCCTACCACCTATTTACAACTCATTAAACAACTACGGAGTAATTATAATAATGGATGCCGTGAAATTTCTTCACTTCACTCATTCGCGTGGTGTGGTGGAGGCCTGGCAGATTTTCATTAACCTCTCCGCCAAATTCACCACCAATTATCCAATGACAATCGCATTCATGCATCCATGATCGGCAAACCAATGGAATTGTCACGCTGTTTGCCTCGCTTGCGCCGACCAGCCAGTAATTTTACTGTTTGGCAGACAAAATATATCGAGCAAAGTCCTTTTCCCATTCTTATTATCAGCCAGGCAAGTCCTACCAGGGAAAGAATTTGGGACGACGCCATGAAAACATGCAAGAATGGAAAATGAGAAGCGCAGAAGACGACAAGAATGAAGCAAGACTTGACGCTTCTGACGAAAGGATGCGATGAGGTGGCTGAAGATTATTACCGAAGAATTAACACTGTTTAGCCGGTCCGACTTGAGTCTCCACGCCTCCACGACCAAACAGCTGAAGATTTTCAATAGCTGGCTTTTTGGGCACCTGCCAGACCAGTTCAGCGTTTCAGAACGAAAGCTACTCTTGAGCGTTTCTTCTGCGTTTTGAGCAAGCGGAGCCCCTCCTGCACCGTCGGCCCATAATTAGACCACGCCAGCCAAGAAAAGACGTTAAGTTGCACCCGCTTTCTGAGGAATTTTAGTTAGAGCTGACCCGCCACGTTGACCACGGCATCCGGTTGTGCCTCTTCCCCAAGGAAGGCGTGAAAAATCTCTGGGATGATCTTCGCTTCCAACGCCACCTTTTCCGCTTTGAATTCTCATGTTCCTTCGAATCCTTCCATTATTGTCAAACACTCGGACATCCACGAGATGATATTGGAGGAGAGTTCATCCATTCACATCATGTGTCCTGTGGCTTCAAAACTAACATCCACTCATCTACTCAGGGCTTTTTGGATGTTTTCTCTTTTATGACTGGTGCAGTGGAACGGAACGGACTGATTGCCTGGTTGGTGCGGCGATTGCTCAAAAATATCTCGAAGAGCTTCTTAGCTCCAATATATTTCCGCTTGCTCGCTCCCTTTCCATTATGGATTGCCCTGTTCAAGTTATACTGCTTTCTTCGTCGTCCTTCATTTGAAGCATACGCCACTTCCAAATGCCTAGGCCATAGGAAACCAAAAAAATTTGCTTTTTTGCCATTTTCATTTTCAGTTATCTGAGCTCAAAGGCCCGCGCCAGCACCACTTACAACAGCCCCTGCCCTCAAAAGCTGTATCGGAGCAGTCGTCCTGAGAACTGAGAGAATAAAATGAGAGACGAAGTCCTCGTCGACTCGTAATCAGTGGTATCTAGAGTACAATGCTCTGTATCGCCTGATAAGAGAAACCGCAAGGAAATTTTCAGCCTGACAATCAAATCAAGCGCCCTTGTCAAACCAACACCGCACTCTCGCGTCTGTTTAGTCCCCAAGTCTACGGCTGCTTCCGGTTGCAAGTTGGAATTTGGAACCATGCAACAGCGACTCTGAAACAAAAGTTACGGGTTAACTTGGGCAAGGATAGACGCTAGGATTGCGACAGCGCGCCTCAATCCTGGTCGTTTTCACTTCCCCGGACAAATCCGTGGATCCATTATTATGCATGGAAATTCAATACGTCCAACGAGCAGTGGCTCGAATTGAGGAGTCCATGCTTGTTTTGAATTCTTTTACTACCTCACTCGTCGGGCTAATAATGATTTCCCTTCGCCGTGCAAAATATCTATCTATACTCTGCCGACACTACTTCCACCGTTGAACGGGGAGTTTGCTCGCGAATAGTATGGCGCCCAAAATTTTGCTATCCATTTCGATCAACAACCTGAAAGTCTACTCAACTTCACACATATCACTCTCAACAGAAATGACTTGTGTCTCCCGTTAGGCTTATCCTTTCCAGGAAGAGAAGACCGAGTGCGCCTTGTTTCTCTGTAAACAACCCTTGCGCCAATCGGGAACCTTCAGTCCCTCCTCGGAAGAATCAAGTTGCCAGTTTCCATTACTATTTCCTGTGGCACTTCTTTGGAGTCTCGGGCAGATCGCCCTCTTCTCTGCGAATATATCGGCTGATCTTGCGAATCGTTTCCTCTATTTCGTCTTTCTTCCTTTTTTCCAGTTTCCCCGCGTAGCCAGCTTGACCGAAAAGTAACGGGGCAGGTGTTCTGGGCATGCAGGTTACCTTCCCATCATCAGGCATGGCTCGTGAGGCGACGAAGCGAATCGAAACTGGGGGGTCTGGTGTATCGCCACCCATGAATTCCCATGGAAATGACGATTGGAGTGGTCTCTCCCTCCCTTCTCTCATTGCATCCTTGCCCTCGTCCTCCCACGCTTGCCCAATCCCTTTCCAAACGATAGAATTCTTCTTGGCTCAGGTTGCAGATTGTCGCACTGTTCTGGGACAGTTTCCTCATATTTTCCCTTCTTTTTCCGGCAGAATATTTGAGTTCGATCTTCTCTCAATCTATGCACTATTTTCTTACGTGCATTCCCATTCTTTTGCAGAAATGGAATGATACGCACGCGCCTTTGTTAGGCGCGGGATTTTCGGAGCTCCGATCGGCTCGCATTGACTCCTCAATTTTATCACGAATTAGATGCAGCGGTATCGCCTGATCCCTTCACTCTTTTGCCCTTTGAGTGCTCAGACTAACATTACTCGTCCAATCATTTTGTGTTTGCAAAATTTAACCTTTTTTAAGCTGGCTCACCATTCTAGCGTGTCGAGACTATGGGATGTTCAGTTCAACAGGCCAAAAGCCTTCTGTCTTCTTAGGTAAGGGGACGGACGAGCCCCCTTCTACGTTCCCATCCAGCAATTGATGTGTGTCGAGTGTCAAAGTATTATTTACGAACGACTCGATCAAATTCCCCAATTTTCTTCTACATAAAATTGAACTAGTCCCGTTTATTCTGATCATTATAGGGGCCGCAGCTCGCATAGCGGCGGCAATTTCGCTTTCTATCCCCTACGATGCAGGTGGTGGTGGGCAATTTATATTTCCTTCACATCTACTACCGGCTGCTGCTCTCCGCTGGGACATCACTTAGTCTTCAGCGATGATATTGCCCGTGATATTCCGACGTCCAGACTTACCTTCTTCCAGGCTACCCTATTTGCGGTGGGCGAATATAGGTGAGCAAAGATTCTTTGCGATAGGAAAGAGGGCAGGTATTTATATACTTCAATGATGCTAACTTTTATATTTTGGTATTGACCATGCATTCATACAATCGGTTCATGGGTTAATGGAGGCCGTGCTTCGCAATTAACTTCTACAATATTTCAATTCACATTGAAACGTCTGCCTCTATTTCTCCTAAGATAGTTGGATTAGACATTCCTCAACCCCAACCCATCAATCCCCTGTTGTTCGGAAGCAAGTGAACCTTTTGGGCCAGTTACAAAGCTTAGCGTGTAACCAACGAGGCTGAATAATCGACTGTTCTGCCTCACATTGCTAGCCTATTAGTTCATTCAAACCTATACGCCCTGGTGTCCTCTCAGAGCTGCTGGCGCTTCAAGGAAATCTCCAAAACGGCCTTTCCTTCATCCCCTGCAGTGTTGTCAAGTCCAGATCTGCCCCAATGAACATACTCCTTGCTGCGGCAGCGATTCATAATCAGGAGCTTTCCTAATTACGATTGTGGACATGATGTGTCCATGTCCTTGGACGTGACCGGCCCAGCGCGTGACACCAAGGCAGCAGTGGAAACAATGTCTCCTGTTCTGGGCCCGAGATCTTTAGCAAACCGGCCGCTAATGGGCTCGCATAGCGATAGCCTCTCGGATTGTCATGTACCATAAAAACGCAATCGCTTGCACTTTGGAGGCCACCTTCAGATCCCCTTTACACACTGTACCCACGACTGTTGTATTCTCTTCCCTTACTACGGTCGAGAATTTCTCGGTTTCCTAAAGCCAATTGGAGGCTGCATGGCAGAAATATCTGAGGTAAACTAGATATCCATAGCTCGACGAGAAAATGAATTGGTCATCACAAAGAAAAGGCTCAGCAGCAAATCAAATGGATTTAAAATATAAAACATAATATACCTGTGCTTCTACCATGGTTAGTTGATCGCAGGTGTAACCAAATCAATTTTAAAAGAGGAATATCATTAAGATGCTCTGTAAAGCCAAAATACCTGAGAATGCTCTCGATTTGATGTGGACTGAGAATGTTCAGCACATGTCACATCTTCTAGACTTGCTGTCAGTGATAAATGATATTCATGAGTAGATCAGTTTCTGCTGTTTCAAAAGCAGAGATAGGCAAGCTAATAATTGAAGGAGAGTAGCTGAATTATCATTGAAACTTTCCAAAAACTCAGTAGCGATTTGAGTTTAATGACAGCAACTGTGAAATCTCCGAGTTCAACCATATTCCATGCTGAGAACCACCGAGAAAGATACCGTTGTATAAGCCACAAGGCAAACAGTCATAATTCTTGCATGCAGACATGAAGAATGAAAATGCTCACTGTATATTGATTGCTCAATCAATCATCCAGAATAAATACAGCTTTGAAATTGTCTGCAAACTCAAGATTTGCATGACTCTTCATCCTACCAGATATAAAACATCTTAAGATGAGTGATCTCATCTTAAGCATTGATCCTCTTGACGCAGTGGTTAACCCCCCGCTTAGTTTTTGTCAAATGAGATTTATATAGAAACAGATGCTCATCACCAGACAGACACCATATGACTGAGGAGTTTTTCATTCCGGTATTGTTATGGTGAAAATGAGGTCCCAGTTGCAGCCAGTCTCTCTGACTGGGAAGTTAGTAAAGATCACACTTTGCACATTTCATTCTGCTTCCCACGAGCAGCTTGAGGTAGTTAATCTGGCATACCAGCAATATCACGTCTCTAAGCAGCCATGACACTTGCTAGCCCAGTGGCCATCATCCCTGAAAAATCACCAAGCGCTCAAAACTGTTGCGACTATAAAACAAATGGTCAGCCTAAAATTGTATATTTGTACACTTGGGAGGATCTTCTTTTTCAAAGACCTGCTGACGGGAGAAGGCTTAGGGTCAGGTCTGAATCTGCCTCGTGGGAAAGGTGAGGCAATGGATAGAACCAGATATTGATGAACAGGGGTGGATCGCAAGGAATTGATGTGTCCTCGAGTAGCATAGACGGACTGCGTATGATATACCCCTATACAGTGAACAGTAACTGTGTTGGGGGTCCCGAGTTGGTTCGGTCCCTCTGCCAGTGCACGCTGGTGGTGATTGGGCTCTTTTTCCCCAGTGGTCTATAACAGGTTATGAGGCCCTTTAGCATTGAATCCCGCTGGGTGTGTGTGTCAACATGCTACACGGGTCCAAACCGAGCAAAGATTAGGAATTAAAATCCCAACATTAAGATCTTGCCCGCACAAATTCAGTGCCGAACTGGAGAGTCAGAGGGGCACTGAGAGGAGCCAGTTCTCTGTGGTAGCCCGTCCGAGGGGTGGTTTTGGGAATCCCAAGTTGGTTCGGGCCCTCTGCCAGCACGCGCTGGTGGTGGCTGGTGGTGATTGAGCTCTTTTGACCCCAATGGTCGAGCATAAAGAGGATCTAATGAGAGTTTTCACTTCTCTGAGATCTGGTGTTCACACCTCAAGACTTCAATCCTGCTGAGGCAGTCTGCTCTTTTCATTCCTGTTTTAAGTTGCTTCCCCAATAATGAATTTTCGTCTTTTCCAGTCTTATGACTTCGACGTTGTGACAGCCAGACAGCTTCAAGGGCCAGAAATTTCGCAATATCCTATCGTGAGATAAAGCTAATAGTTGTGGTATGTGCATCTGCTTCTCGTATGTCAGTCGATACATGTACCGCCTGGGTAGCTCCTCCACATGATTTCCATGTCAGTTTTATTCCCACACAACAAGCACAGGTATCAACTTGACGCTGTGGAGACCGATGGGGCTTGTCGAGCAATCAATGGATCCGAAAATGGGGTTTACCCGGCTCGCTCTGTGTTCCTCTCTCAACAAATCTGGCTCTCAAATAAACCCACCCATCCCCAACGCACCCGGTTGTGGAGTGCCTATTTTGTTTCCAGGCTGCTTGGGATATCGCAGAGGAGAAGAGCACTGAAACAGCGGGACGAGCCAAGCACATCGGCGACTTTTCTTTCATGAGTAAGTTAATACGTGCGTAACGCAGACAGAGTTTCAAACAGCGTCCCAACCGCGCTCTGGAAATGGAACGGCCGGTGGACCCTCGTAGCTAGAAGACAAAAAACGGCGGCATTTTACCTGAGGCGATGGATTCCCAACTGGCGGAAGACAGCATGACAGGACGGGTTTCAACTTTCTGGTCTGCCAAACACTGAGCGACCCTCTTTCTCCACCCAAAATTAAACTTCTGGCTCCACCACTAACCCAAAATCTTCTCCTCGTATCATTGTTTTTGGGGGCCACCAGGCATATTTATCCACAACGTTGCCTAGAAGCCGCTTTGGCCCCAGGGTTCCAAGGCCGGGCTTGCTTAGCTCGGTCAGAGTTTCGTCAAAATTGCTCGTCTGAGATGCGTGTATTCTGTATGTATGTATTTCTAAATAGCGTTCGTGTAGGCTAAGCTCAAGCTCCTGCGGATTCGGCGGCAAGGCGAAGAGAGCATTGACAGAGTAAAAATTGCCAATTACCCTTGTGCTTCAGCATTCTGCATATCCTTGGGAAATGATGAATGAGCTCATCATCTCGTCTGTGTTCGTTTCCGCTGTCGTATCCTTGGGGTGTATCGATCGCCGCCGGCTTGCCTTTGCGCCATTGGCCACCTCGCATCTCTAGACCGGCTGACTAAATTGGCCGCTGCTTACTGCATCGCAAAGCATGTGTCCCCGTGCTTACGTCAACCGATTGATTGATACTGATATCGAACTTCCTAGGATACTAATCGGCTGGCCCCGATGGATGGCCATTAAAATGTCAACTGAAACTGCACCCACGTGCCACAAGTGGTTGCAGGGAACAGAAGAATATGAAGACGAAAGGGGAGGGATGAGAGAGAAAAAAAAAAAAAGGGAGACGGCGTGGTGTTTGGTCGCCTTGAATAGTTAGCCCCCGCAAGGCCGATGATTTTGATCGGGGCTTCGGGAGAGACAAAACGAATACCTAGGTATGTATCCTTTCCTCCATCTTTAAGACATGGGGTCCTGAGGATGCATACCGTCGAAAGCACTCACCGCTGGGAATAACCGCCGTGATGTATGGGAATTGGAACTATTTTAAGAGGATCTGGTTCATTGAATGCTTCCAAGGGTCAGCCCTACGCCAAGGGGGGAACTGACATAGTTACTTACGTCGCCACGAATCACGATTGATAAAATTGGTCAATTTCACGACTCATGAGTGTTCATCCTCAACAGTGCTCTTCGCGTTGATTGCCTGCACCTCTTGTTCAGAACCCACCATCCGACATCCGACCATGTTCAATCTGTATGCAACTTCACGATTCGCTTTTGCATGGTTACAGCCGCTATCTGGTTCCTTCTGCTCTTACTGGCCAATATCTTCTCAGGACCGATGCTGCGCCTGGCGCAGTGGGGCTGGTGGGGTTGGAGACAAGCCAATGTGAAGTTTCGACCCAACCAACTTCACGCCAAACGAGAGCAGATTCTTGACTCGCGATCAGTTGCAGTGAACAGTTTGCAAAACTAAAACCTTGCTTCCATGCATTCTGATTACCACGGCACAAAATAGCACGAAAGAGAACGATTTGCTCTGGGAATGAGGGGCAGATCAGCTGGTGCATTTGCTTTAGTCCTCATTTTCATCCCATCCCAGCGGATTATTTACGCTTCACGCCAGGTAATTAGTTTTCCAGGGCTTTCAATAGTTGGATGCAAACAAGTTGGATAAACGCGAGCAAAGGAGAAAAACGAGAGCTCACCTTCAATTCCTAGAGTTCAATTCTGCCCAGCTCAGCTAGGAAAAGGCGGCCAACACCTCTCCGGAATCGTGGTAGAAAGGGCAAGCGGTTCTATTATCCTTGTTCTGCCAAATCAGTTTCTGGCGTGGCCGATGATAGAAGACCCATGAGTTCTAAGGCCATCCCGAAATCACAAGAGAAACGTGCTTTTTCCTCCCTCAGAATTGCGTGACATCTAGCCAGTATAAACTAGTATCTCAGACAATAATAGTCGTGGCCGACGATAACACTAGCTCTGAAAGAGGGAAATGGAGGAACGTCCTCCGCGTTTTTCGGGATAGATCGAAATCAATCCGTAGTTCTACCCAGGCCGTCATTGTTTCGGCTCAAGTAAAAACTTCTTAGTTTGCAAAATAATGAAATTTCCAATGTTCAGCCAGGGATTCGCCCCCTGTTGGCCGTCCCGGTGTGCCTTGGTGTGCAGAGAGAGCCGCCATTCCAGGCCCGCGTTGACGGGACTCCAATCTTGTCTGAAAGAGGGAATTGCGTACCTCGAAACCGCGTAGCTAACCGACCACGTTGTTGTGTGAAGTGGTGGTGGTTATTATTCCACTGCGCTTCATTGCGCGGCGGAACATGAGGTAAGAGGCGCAAAAGATTCCCCAGCGAGCATCACTCAGCAACGAGGACCATGACACCGCCAGACGCCAACCACCCATGAGCGTTACCAATGCCGTCCACTCGAATTATATCGCCCGGTTTCTGCTGCCTTCGTCCACCTCGGCAGAGTCCAACCAGAGAGAGCTTTTTGGAATGCGCCTGGATAAAATTTCCTTTTCCACGGGACGGCAAGTCATTGCCAATAATCACTAAAAATATCCCTGACAACATGCTCAGCGCAAGTAGTTTTTTCACTTATTAGCGCTCGGGGCCAAGGGTCGGTATGAGCTGTGATATTTTCGGAACCACGAGAGTAAAGGGGGGGGGGGGGGAGGGGACGGAGGAGGACTATACTAGAAAAGGCGAAGAAGGTTTTGTGGGGAAATTCGCTTATATTATAGAGAGAAGGACCCCTTTCTGGTGTTTCATTCTTGATTGTCGCCTTTTATATTTTCATGTATGTTTTATGTTGTGCAATCCACCTTCCGACGTTGATTGCCACTGCAATTAGTTACAATATTGAATTCGTGCTTGAATCGAATCGTCGTTCAGGGGTCTTCCTCATTCACATTGACCATGGATTACACATTCGCCGCCTCGCCTCCCCACTCCCCAGAATCATTGCAGCTTCCTTTCAACGCTGAACAAGCAGAGTGCGCTTCAGATATATCCAGCCCCACATCTCCCACCGTAAGCTTGCCTCGATCTTACACATTTCACTTAGCTTTTAGCTGATGCATGTATTTAGGGAATGGCACATCCTATATACGCAAGCATGGGAACCCCATATGCTATGGTTCCGTTTGGCAACAATTCAACGCCTTACTATGACCCCATGGCGGGGAAGATTCCTGTAGAATATATTGGTTCCACCACACTTGATGAGCACGACAGGCGACGAAGTAAACCAAACAATTCCAAAGACAAGGAAAATGTCTCCAACATGCACCTTGTAAGCGGCGACGTTCAAATAGCATGCGATATGCCACATTCGGTGACTTACAGCTAACCACTTCCCCAAACTCAAAGAGGCGGCGTGCTCAAAACAGAGCGTCTCAGCGTGCGTTTCGAGAACGAAAGGAAAGACACCTTAAAAGCCTCGAAGGCAAACTGCAGGATCTCCACAGCAAACATCAAAATCTGATTCAATCCTACCACCAGCGAACAGAAGAAGTACAGCATCTCAACACTCGCATTCGACAGTTATCCGTAGAGCTTGATCTTCTGAGGTCAGCGACGGACGGCACAATTGATGACATTCTAACCCCAGACAGGTTCGATATTGTGCCGTTTTCAATGTCAAGCTCCGGCCCGCAATATTACTTTGATAAGGAGGCTTTAAAGGCGAATGGTGATCAAGAGATATGCAGCCCTAACTACGATGAGCTATAGCAGAGGAAGCCTTAGGAGGGAGTGGCATATGGGGATGACCTGATGATGTTTCTATTCCTGTTTCTGTTTCCATTTCTATTTCCATTTCTATTTCCATTTCTATTTCCATTTCTATTTCGTTCTTCTGGGAATCTGCTTGTGGATGTCACTGATGTCACACATGCTCGGCGCTTATACAGGTTCTGGTTTATTCCTTCTTTTAGTCTAGGTGGTTTTGAGACACTGCGAATTAGCTACCTTTTAATTGACCGCATGATGTGTAACTACTCCTACGCTCCCACGGTAATTTTGGCGAATGCCATGGCTGCCATGGCTGCCTTGACTTCCTTTGTGCTTGAGCCTGACCGCTTCCTGTCCTCGAACGCTTCATCTACCGGGTACATGTACTTATGTTTTCACTCTGCCTTGCCAAAGCTCGTACCGCTGGTGTGCTGCATAAGCCATTAGCATACCGATCCCTAATGCATACCTGTCGTAATAGTGCAATGCACAAGTCGCGCTGTCCTTGTCAGCCCCGGCAAGTCATCTCCCGCCTGAGCAGTGAGCAGGTTTTAATTCCTGACTCGCTCGTGATGGAAGGTTCAGCCTGTCTTTAAATCTGCCTAACATAAGGTACGAGCGGAGCCAGAGCTAGCCAACCAGAACCCCGGTCAATCGCCCCACAGCCCCCACAAACCGTCAAACCTAAAATGGCTTTGGCGTAAAGTTATAACCAATAGAAGCACAAGGAAGTTGACGCTGTTCTACTTTGGGAATAGCGTTCCACGCGAGTTTAACCCAAAACTGATAAGCTTATTTCCCGAGGTTATTGATAATCAACCTTGGGACCTAAAAGGTGGCGCCAAACGGCCTGAACCTTGAGAAAATGCCCGCCCACTACAACGTAGAGGCATGACGCTGTTATTTCGTTCATTTCTCATATATGTGGAACATTCCCCCCAACCATCCTCATACCGGCCTCCATGTAATCCAGCCCGAACAGGGATCCTATCCTCAGCCGCAAAAAAAATATCGAGATCCCCCAAACCCCGAAAATAGCACCCGGAAAACCCTCCTCCGTCTTCTTTGCCATTATGCCGGATGAATCAATGGTGTGCATTATGTTCGTAAATTCCATTGGGAGAGTTTGCCCGCCTTGGGCCACTTCGGCGGACCGGTTCACTCCGGCAGCGTTGATCAATCAGCACAGGGGGGCGTGGCGGTTTGGGATCCCACTCCTGGGATGCGAATCCGGCTACGACGGCTCACCGAAATCCGACAGGGAAAAGCTGGCGGACATGTTGCGGAGTAAGGTTGACTCGTCGTAAGTCTAGCTGATCACAGTTTGACATAAAGGAAGCCAGCACGCCTCTTCGCCTCTGCGGGGTTTGTTGCTCCTCCGGTTCTTTCATGATCTGGTAGGTTTACTCGCTGCTGTTTTACTATTATGGGTAACAGAAGTGGCTCGCGAAATAATAGCTAGGGGATAATATCACCTTGCCGTTTGGGAATTTTTACTGATTAGGAGGCTGACCAAAGAGATATTTCACCATATTTGGCAATCCGCTGACCCGCTGCTGATTGGAGTGCTAACCCTGCCATTTGCTCGACTATCTCCGTACCAAACTTTGTCCCGTCGTTTATTAGAATTTGACGACGATAGACCCCAAATAATAGAGTGAGATTTCGTGATCCTTGTTTCCCCATGTCATGGACACATCAGAGTTCATCCATTAGTTTTGCCAGCCATCCACCCAGCAGCCATTCACAATATGTTACTGGCCAGCTGCAGGCAGTAGATACCTAGGCTGTGTAGGCGTTTTATTATCGCCGCCAGATCAATTTCTCGTACCTGATTTGTTTATCCCCTAGCTTACTAATTAACTCGTTAATCTGGGAAATGCACCATCGAGTTAAAGAGTAAACTGCAACAATTGCACTTTTCAACCATCTCAGCGACGTCTATTCAAAGTTAAGGTTAGCGATATCATCGCGGCAACTATCATGATCCACGCTGCATTAGACTATCCGCAACATGGGGACACTCGATGTGGCTCTCGGGAAGCAAACAATCACATCCTTCACTGGGACCAATGGCAGCTGGTATCAAGGCTCCAGAAATCGGTGAACGACCTCCGGGACTAACACCATCTGGATGGCCCAAGGTCGTGGTTCAGTCTCGGTGGTCGAACGCCGTAGCTCAGCAACGTGGGATGTCCCGGCTGACAGGACCCAGTTCTGCAATGACCAAGCACTGTGGCTCCTGCAAACTCTTCAAAAGTTATCCGTGCAGAACACAGCAACCGCAACTCCGTAAAAAAAAAAGCTTAGAGCGACGTCTGCAGACAACGTACCACCCGTGCATATCAGAGGAACTATAGAATCATCTGCATCCCCTGCTATTCAGCTCCACCGCTGCCTGCCTAGACTACTGCCCCAGTACACTGTCACCGAGATCGTTGTTGTCAAACCTGAGTGACGGTTGTGGGAAAATGATGCCCTCACCAGATAGACCGTGAAATAAGCGCGGTTGACGCCGGGGCTGACTGCAGTAGCCGCCACCTGCCGCAGCTTCTTTGCCAACATTCGATCGAGGTTGGCTCTACTTGACTGGAGCACTATCGCTATTTTGCGAAGGAAATTGATCCAACAAACTTCATTGTTTACAATACGCTAATTCTACCCGACCGTTGTACAGGCACAATTCCACCTAGCGGCTTGGTTATCTATATCGGTCATGCCTACGAACCAATCTTCACCATCCTCATCGATTCTTGGATTGTGGAAACCCTCACAGAGCCGCAGTTCCCTGACATAGGTAGTCTTCACTCCATCCTCGACTTGCCAGACACTATTCTGTTGCCCAACTAAGAATGCTGTCAGCCGTTAAATAATATCCTTCGTCGCCTGGTGGGTTCATTCATAAGACAGCACCTACCGTTCCCATCGTTGCGTCAATAACTTCCCCTCATATAGATCTTGCATCCTTCAAACTACGCCATCAATACCCCCAGACCCCCAGCAAGAGGCATGCTAAACCTACATCAACTATTAACCCAACCACCCTCTCTCCCCGTTATCCACCCCCTCCCTCTCCGTCACCCCCAGGCGCGGCGCGGTTGCCCACCCTACAGCTTCCCTCTACCCACACCCCTTGGCCTCTCTCACCCTTGAATTCCATATATTCAGCAACCAATCCACCATGGCACATTTTCTCTAACCTATTACCGCCCCCTTCTAAATTGAAATATAACTCTATTGGTCTCGGCTGCCTTGAAGTTATATAGGTAGTCACTAGGAGCTATAAAGCGCCTTGACCACCTCTACTATTGATGGAGTTGGACATACCCATGCGCAGCAACATAATAATTATTATTCTCTTAGGCCACCTTACGCATATCTTCGACTACACCATTTTCTACCCAAGGACCTCCAATAGCGGCGCTATGGCAACTAAATGCAGCATTTGACAACAGGCTGGTAAATTTCGTTACTATCATAATACGGATTTTGGATTTTGATATTGTTCCTTCTCTCTATGTTAAATTCCGGGGGAATATCTGCGGGTCAGATAAAATATTTGTGGCCGAAGACAGCTAACATTGATGCTCAACCGCACGTTAGTCATTTTCCAAAAATATAATAAAGCAGCTGTATTTTGAAAGCGCTACGAATCGTCTATTACGGGTTAGATCTGTAGAAGGGAAGAAACTGTTTCTAATTGTTTCTCAGGTAAGAAATTGGGGATTGTTCATACCCTAGGTGTTCAATTGACAACTTATGATAAAATGATATCACAAACATCGGGGGATTCAATATCCAATGAGTGATGCAATGGTTTCAACACTCTTTTGTCCCGTTTCAACAAAAAAAAAAATGATAGCTCATATCGCCAAATACCATGTGTTTATCAGATGCCAGCTGACAGGTCTTTTGCTGGATTCGGACATAAGTAAGTATGGCAAGGGGCATTTTATGCGTGAACCAGGGTAGATATATCATTGCCCTGTCCAGATTGCTGCTTGCAAAGTGATTTAAAAAGGAATCTCGTTCTAATATTCTCCGTTTTCAGCTTCGGGAACGTTATTGTGACGTGGTACAGCGCAACCATTGCCTAGGTGCCGGCAGGACAATTATTCTCCGCTCCCTATATTTTCTAAGTCCGAAATCCCTGAGACAATGCTCAGAGATAGCAGCGAACCTTTTTGAGCATATCTCAATTTTCAAAGGGAAGTACTGTACATATGGTTGTCTTGTGCTGGGCTGAAGAGGGATGGATGTGCTGCTATCCACCCCTAACTGCTCATTATTATTAGAGCCACTTCATCTTCGCGTGGGTACATTGTTCACCACTTTTCCGTCATCACAATCTTGCGCTGCTTCTAGCCAGCGACCCATGTGCAGTTAATATATGCAAACCCTTGCAGACGCAAACGTTGTAGATGCATGGATTTTTTCTCTTTTTTCCGCTGTTTCCATTTTGTCGGAGTTCCCCGCTGTTTCATTGGAAATGTACTGCATAGTACACTGCATTTGGTTCTTCTTGAACACGAAGAGGGGAAAAGAAATCCAGGTTATTGCAATTGAGACTGGAAACTTCTTGAGCTTCCTGGCGGCTGGCTGCTGGGCATGTATGTACTGTACATACATACAGTACAGTACATGGGTCCCAGCGCAGGCTTGCAGCGCAGGCTTGCAGCTCAGACTTGCAGCTCAATGAAAGATATCACAGTATCAAGGCGGCAAAACGAGGATTTAAGAGCAAGCCGCTCCCGGCTAGCGTTGTGTCGCGGGCCCGCGAGAGAAACTTAGGAGACCCTCTGGGATAGAGTTCTCTGCTTGGCTTCCTATATAGGTAGTAGTCACGTCAGATATCGAAAATTTCTTTCCTCAGACATTGAATCTATGCCCCATTTCCTTTTATCGAGACCCATTAAAGAGGAAAGGATTGGGTAACTCAGAAGCAGCGTCTCTTTTGAAGGTGAGCGAAGTTAGAAAATTGATATGAAATTTCATATGTAAGGGTTGTACAGATACATACAGGCCGTCATTACAATACACATGGGCGACTGCAAGATGTCCAATAGAATACAGTGGAATCCGTGGAATACTGTGACATACCGCACCCCTCCTCGTAACCCCTCGTAACCCCTCTGCAGGCCGTGTAATTTTCGTCATGGCGGGGTAAGGAAAAAAGTGCTAGCCCTAATTTCTGCTTTTGGCAGCGCAGACCTCGCTCTTCTTCTGCTCATCTTCCTCCTCCTCCTGCGCATGCCATCTCGCGGTCTCAGATCCCTCTCTTTGCTGCTATATAAACCCCTATCCCGCCCCTCCTGTGTCTCCAGTCTGCTCTTCCGCATTTCCCCTGTCATTCGCCCTCTTTCCGCCCTGCAAAAACGCACAATGAGCGAACTCACCCACCCCACTATCAAAGGTGCGCTGCTTCATCATGCTGCTCAATTAAACCTCTCCACCCAACCCACGAATATGCCGTACCATAGCGGCTCATAGGTCTTCGTTTTCCTTCAAGCTAACCCGGGAGTTATGAATTCAATTGAATTGAATTAGATGGCTGGTTCTCGGAGGTTTCCGATATGTGGCCAGGCCAGGCAATGACGTTGAAAGTCAACCAGATTCTTCACCATGAGAAATCCAAATACCAAGATGTCCTGGTATTCGAGAGCAGTGACCATGGCACTGTCCTTGTGCTGGATAATGTCATCCAATGCACAGAGCGTGACGAATTCTCGTATGTCGGTGTGAAGACAGGCGCCCAGTCCCTCCCTTCCACTACATATAAAATGTGGTTTCTCCGATTAACCCCCGCCAATCAACTAGATACCAAGAGATGATCACGCATCTCGCCATGAACTCCCACCCCAACCCCAAGAAAGTGCTGGTCATCGGTGGAGGTGACGGAGGTGTCCTGCGTGAAGTTGTCAAGCACGAGACCGTCGAGGAAGCTGTGCTCTGCGACATCGACGAGGTATGCAGATAAATGGATTTCGTGTTAGCTGCCAGGACAAAAAAACGCTTATATCGGACGAAATACAGGCCGTCATCCGCGTCTCCAAAAAATACCTCCCAGGAATGAGCGTCGGCTTCCAACACCCCAACGTAACGGTTCATGTGGCCGACGGGTTCAAGTTCCTCGCAGATCGCAAGAACGAATTCGATGTCATCATCACCGACAGCTCCGACCCAGAAGGCCCTGCGGAGGCTCTGTTCCAAAAACCGTACTTCGAGCTGTTGTTCAACGCCCTGCGTGAAGGCGGTGTCGTTACCACTCAAGGTTGTTCGTCGATCTCCTTCCCCCAATCCGTCTTGCACGTGTGATTCCTGCCCTTGAATAAATAAATTTAAAGAAAAATGCACCAACACACACATTGCCCATCTATGTCCCTAGATGGGGGTTTTATATTTAACCCCCCTCTAACACTCCTTCACCCCCACCCTCCACTCCCTTCCCTTCACACGCAAAGCCAAAAAAAAAAAAAAAAAACCAAACCAAAGACAAAAGACAAGCCACCTCCACCCAAACCTTTCAGAAACAGACTACTAATCCCACGCCCCCCGCTGCCCCCATTTTTTCTCCCCCAACAGCCGAAAACCAATGGCTCCACCTCTCTCTCATCACAGACCTGAAGCGAAACATCCGCGAGATCTTCCCCGTGGTCGAGTACGCCTACACGACGATCCCCACCTACCCGTCCGGCCAGATCGGGTTCATGGTCTGCTGCAAGGACAAAGACCGGGACGTGCGCGAGCCCGTGCGCAGCTGGACGCGCGAGGAGGAGGAGAAGCTGTGCCGCTATTATAACAAGGAGATTCACCGGGCGAGCTTTGTGTTGCCGAATTTCGCGAGGAAGGCGTTGGATGTGTAAAGGAGGGGAGGGTCAATTTTTTTCTTTTTCCCCTCCTCTCCTCTCTGGAAGGTTGTTTTTAATTAATCGGGGATACAGTTGTAGGGTGAGTAGGTGAGATGCGATACCTAGTAGGGGGGATATAGGTAAGGAAGCGTGTGCGGAGGGGGTATCAGAGCTCATATACATTTCATTGCACAGGGGGAATGAATGCATGGCGGATACCAAGAGAATCTTTTTAAAACAAAAATTAAAATTAAAATTAAAAGAAACATCAAAAGCAACCTCACAATATAACTAATTAATGATCAAAGAAAATCAGCATCGCGAAGCCATTATCAACAGGTTTTGATCTTATCCAATCTGCCCTATTTGCATATCGTTGCTCAATCGCCCGATCTCGATTTGCCGGGGGGGGGAGATAAAATCGTGCATAAGGAAACCTTTATAAAAAACCAAAATCTAAAATGATTCGCGAGATAAAACAAAATATTTAAGCGCTTCATGACTAAAAAAGACCTTGGCCGTGGGAAAGGGTCGGTCGAGTCTACAATAACTACTGTATCTACGTACCTTCAAACTTTGATATGAATACAGATTGTAACTTACGCTAAACTACATACCGAGTCTAAGAACGAACAATCACACCCATAATAAAAATAAATAATAGGAAAAAGGTCATAAAAGCGCAAATTTTGTATTTCTCATTTTGCATCATGTAAGAACCGTGACGAGATAGATCTATGAAACTTGAATATTTAAAAGGGAAATGTGAAAAACCAAACCAAGGGGTTGGGGTTGCAAGATAGGTAAGATAGGTGGAACAGGAACGAGAAAAATGGAAAAGCTAGGTTTTAGTCAAACGAGCAAAGGGAAATAAAAGAGAGAAAAAAAAATTGTAGTCTTCTTCTCTTTTACTTTCTGTTCTTTTTCGCTGTGCTTGTCTTGTGTATTGTGTCTGTCTTTCTTCTTAGTCTTTTTATGTCTTTTCTTGTTCTTTTTCATAAACTTCATTGAAAACTTCTCAACCACAAGAAAGGAGTTTATAGATGTGTGCTTGCTTAGATGATTTGCTGGAAGGCACGGTTGATGGGAGAACGGACGGGGAAGCCCTTGTAGAAGTCGATGGTGGCGACGGCGCGCTTGCTGATACCTTCGGGGGTGAATTCGAATTTCTAAGGGGGACGCAGCGATATGTTAGTTATTCCACCATTTTAAGCTAAGGGGGGGCTGGTTTTGGTTTTTCAAGTTGCAGAATGCATTTTTGGAACGCACCTTGTAAACTTCCTTGTAAGGGCCGGAAGCACCGAAGCGGTTAAGACCGAACTGCTCATGCGAGTATCGCTCCCAGCCAAGGGTGCTCATGACCTCAACGGACATAGAGGGGATGCCGTCTGGAATGACGGAGAGTCTGTATTCCTTGTCCTGGACGTCGAACACCTCGAAGCAGGGGATGGAGACAACACGAGCGACAATGTTGTGCTGTTCCTTCAGGTACTTAGCGGCGTCAATGCAGAGGCTGACCTCGGACCCAGAGCTGACGAGGGTAATGTTGGCGTTTTCTGTCTCGAGGGCAACGTAACCACCGCGGATGGCCTTCTCGACGGTTGAGGCTTCGAGCTGTGGCAGGTTTTGGCGGGTCAGGGCCAGGATGGAAGGCGTATGTCGCGAGGTCAAAGCAGAGTAGTAGGCAGCGCTTGTCTCATTGCCATCAGCCGGGCGCCAGACCATGATGTTTGGCAAGGCGCGGAAGTGGGCGAGAGTCTCGATGGGCTGATGGGTGGGGCCGTCTTCACCCAGACCAATTGAGTCGTGGGTTGCGACGTAGATTGTGCGGACTCGTGAAAGCGCCGATAGACGGACGGAACCAGCCGCGTATGATACGAAGTTAAGGAAAGTACCGCCAGCTGGGATGAGGGTTCCGTACGCGGCAATGCCGTTCATGATACCGGCCATTCCGTGTTCCCGCACGCCATAGCGGAAATAGCGGCCGCTCCAGTCACCGAGGCCGGTGCTTGGTGGTTGGAAATCAACGGCGTTCTTCCATCTCGTGTTGTTCGAGCCAGTCAAGTCGGCAGAGCCAGACAACAGTTCGGGAATAATATCGTGGATCTTCTCGAGCACAGTCTCGGACAATTTGCGGGAGGCAACCGCAGGGTCGCTTGGGGAATATCTAGGAAGATGCTTCTCCCAACCTTCGGGAAGCTTTCCGGAGAGACGGCGGACGAAGTCGGCATGTTCAGCAGGGTACTTCGATGCGTATTGCTGGAAAAGGGCGTTCCATTCCTGCTCCTTGGCGGCACCTTCAGAAGCCTTCTTATTGTAAAGATCATACACCTGCTGGGGTACGGCGAAGCTCTGTTCAGGATCGAACCCGAAGAGCTTCTTTACACTCTGGCTGTCATCGGCTTTCAGGGGGTTTCCATGGACTCCACCGGTTCCCTGAAGTTTTGAGCCAAAGCCGATGGTGGTCGTGACTTTAATGACGGTTGGCTTATCCTTTACTTGCTTCGCCTTCTGGATAGCCGCCTCAATGCCAGCGAGGTCATGGTTACCATCCTCAACATGAAGTGTGTGCCATCCATATGCCTCAAATCTCTTCATGACATCCTCAGTGAACGCCACGTTGGTATCGCCATCTATTACGTAGCACCATGTGAGTACAAATTTGTGCTGTTTATGTATTTATTTATTTATTTTGGGAGGGAAAGGGTAACATTTTTCGTTTACTCACCAATAGAAATATGGTTGTCATCATACAAGCAAATCAAGTTACCCAGTTGAAGGTGACCAGCAGCGCTGGCCGCTTCACTGGCAATACCTTCCATGGCGCAGCCATCGCCGAAGATACAGTAGGTGTAATTATCAATTAGGTTGAAGCCAGGTTTATTGAACACGGCACCAGTATGAGCTTGAGCGATGGCGAGGCCAACAGCATTGGCGAAACCTTGGCCTAGAGGTCCAGTTGTTACTTCAACACCGGGGGTATCATGAGCTTCAGGGTGCCCCGGGGTAATGCTATCAAGTTTCTGTACGGAATATGTCAATAAACGGAATTACCAGGGGGGTTAATTCTCGGGCACAATTCAGGGGGGGCCACTAACGCGGAAGTCCTTCAGGTCATCCAACGAGACAGCATATCCAAAGAGGTGGAGGAGAGCATATTGGAGCATACAGCCATGTCCGTTCCTGCCCGCAAAATTATTTTCAAAATACGTTAGCGCAACTGTTCCGAAACAAGGAATGCGCAATGACGCAATGATTGTAACGGAAGTGGGCATAAAATTCTGGTAGGGGCTCCAGCGCAATTAAAGAGTCTCCGCGCCCGTTCAACACAACCTCAACTGTGGCGATCCACAGGCTTCCTAGCCAAGTATCTCATGCCCCACAAACTAAGAAGAACAGCACCCGAAACGAGGGGCAGAAAGGGGCAAACGGCGTATTGCGGGTGGGCATATGGGCAACACGTACGAGAGGACGAAACGATCCCTGTTAACCCAGTTTGGGTTCTTGGGATTGAAGGTCATAAATTTGTTGAAAAGGACATGAGCAGCGGGTGCCAGACCCATTGGAGCTCCGGGATGGCCCGAGTTTGCTTTCGATGTGGCATCAACCTAAAGGCGGGCAAAAAAAAGGGGTCACATACGTTAGCAATGGAGCGAAGAGGAGAAGAATGGATTTTCACCATGAAGTCTCAAAAAGAAAGCAAAGTGCATTTGTAAAAGCCAATATGTGTAATTGATAGGAGGGAGAGGTGTCGTAGAGGGCGGGATATTGGGAGCTGTAGACAGCTATCTCAACCCCGCGTTGATACCCCGCCATTTCTGACAGCAAAACTGGAGAGCGATTGACAGGAGACAACAGTGACTACTTACAGCCAACACTCTGATAGTGTTGATGGCCAATTGGTCGACGTCAGTGTAGCTCCCCATGATTGCGGCGGGTAAATCTTGAGATAATAATGCGGAGTTCTTGAGGGGGAGAGAGGGGTCTCCAGCGGGACTTTTGAAGGAAGTTGGCAGAGATATCAAGATATCAGCGGGATGGGCACACAAAGCGCGGAGAGAGAGAGAGAGACAGATATTAGGATGAGCAGAGGAGATGCGAGAATGGAGAGGGAATAGTCAAGAAGAAGAAGAGAAGACGTCGAGGACTGGATGAAAGTTCTTGAGGTTTGTCTGCGGCGCTTTGGTGGGGCACAATACGCGCTGTTACCACGGGTTACCAATATTACGCCACCGGGGAGTCCTTTCCATACCATACATACATACGGTACATGTCGCTGAAATATATTCCGTCTGCTGTATTTTATACTCAGAACAAGATCCAATATCAAGTCCTTGCCACCATCTTTGCCGTTAGCTCTCTGAGCTAGGAGGACGCTGTGTGTACTACAGCATTCCTCATGGGCTCTCGGGGTGCTGTGATCCGCCAGCAGCTTCAAGTTCTCCGGCAGACTGATGTAGCGTGGGACAAAACGGCTCCATCGCCAGTCCCACCTATGACCACATCCTCCGCTTTCAACCCATTATTGACTGGAAATAAACTGGAGCATTCCACAGACGTGCTGTGCTGTATACTACCGTTGTACAGTACAGGTGCAACGCATGCTGCTGAATAACCTTGGAAAACTTCCTCAAGGTTTATCTAGTTTCTGATCTTACGGCCTGTTAATAATCGGTCTACATCGTAGCACATATCATATCCTGCTTGACGGCCCTGCTTACCACCAACATGGGAAATGACTAACAATATCAGGCGCCCAGGGCAAAAAGTAAGAAGATTTGTAATTCGGATCGCTTTGAAGGCCGTCCGTGAGAGCTCTGCAACCAGGATTTCTGCGCCAAAAAGTCAAGACATGGACCAGCCCGCCACAGCTACATCCGTGCCCCTCAATACCCCTCATTTTGATATTCACATGTACATTCATGTAACGAGTTGTGCTGGAGTTTTAGTTTCCCTCACTGCGGCACCCAGGATGCATATCTCATGGCTAAGCAGGATTTCGCTATTCCGCTGCTCATGTTAAAATTGCACTAGCCTACTCTCAATGTTTGGATACTTAAAAATCGGCGGGCCACAACAGTTCTTAGGCTTGTTTGAATAAATAAATACCCATGGCCTGGGTGTATTATATTATACAAATGTATGTACGGAGTATATAGACAAATCGCACCCATATGCCTCATAATAAAACGAAGGAATAAAACATAGATAAGGAATAAAAGTCGCCTAACATAAAAAACAAAATCATCCCCCATGTCTGCTCGCTGACAGGAGAGTCCATGGGTGGCGTAGGTGAACAATAAAACAGAGCGACTGTGAAATTAACCGGTCAACAGCCAAAGCAGCAGGCAGTAGAAGAAGCGAACGTGGGAAAATAGAGATAGAGATAAAAACACCAAACCCAGAGGGAAAAATGAAATCAAAACAAAATAAATATAAATATATAAAACATTAACGATACGCCAGCCTACCCAGTAAGTACTGAGGGATATCAGGAACTCCGCGTACCCAAAAAGGACAAAAATGCGCTCATTTCACCCCCGCCACTGTGTCTGAAGACAAACAGAAACGACAGAAATGAAAAAAAAAAAACATAACCCGAGCCGCCGCTGAACAAGGAGTGCTACATTTTAAGCCTGGGCAATTGGACGGAGAACCCAAGAAAAACGAAAAAATACACAAGCGAAAGGCGACGAACAACGAAACGAGGGTGGCCAAATAGTATTAGGCATTGGGTATAATATCATCTGTCATTCATTTAAAACTGGGGGCCTCACGCATGTTGGCGTAAAGCCCAGGTATCAATGATACCTGCAAAGTCCGATGCACTGTCCAGCTGCTCGAGGTTATGCGGTATTATGATACCATCTAGTCCGTCGGGGGTTGGCTGGTGCGATGGTGGCAGCTGTTGCTGTTGCTGTTGCTGCACATGCGTATCTATAAGCGTGTCGCAATGTTTATTGCTTATAGCTGGCGGCGGCAGGTCGTCAACTGTTCCGATGCTATCATCCGACAAACTTAGGACGCTGTGCCTGGTGTTCATGTCACTGCTGGTACAGGAGGACCATCCATCCGGAGACCAGGTGTGTAGGTCCTGTGAGGGGGGTTGGCTGGCCATTGGTGACGGGTGCGGCGGTTGCTGTTGTGGGTACTGGAATACCGGCGTGAGCTGGGCGAAGGGACCGGCGCCGACGTCCCCACACTCCCCTCCACCATAAATCCCATTGAATATGTTTGCATGCCCGTTATCCATGCTGCCAAGGACGTGTTCCCAATCAGACACAGTAAATCCATCTCCAGCAGCGCTGGTTGTTGTAGTTGTTGCTGCTTTCAACCCAACCTTCTGGTCGCCGAGAGGGAGATAGTCCAAGTTCAGGTAGTCCGAAGGAAACTCAACCGGGGAACGGGGCGTTATCGCCGTTGGCTCTGGGTTCGCGGATGAGGAGATGCTGAGGGAGCTGGAAGACCTGACACTGCGTTGACAGAGCTCTGGGCTTGAAGTGGGCGCTGAATTGCAATTGGAGACAGGTGTGCTCATGTTAAGCGAGCGACGGGATTCTAGGAACTGGGACTTTCTCGGTGATTTGATCTTTGGCGAAGGCGCAGGCATATCTGCATTCGACAGATTATGGTATTCTGGCTTGACGCGCTTAGCATCATCACCTGGAGAAACAAGGTTCAAGATGTTGCTGAATTCACTCGCGGCTTCGGCAGCTTCGTTTTCGAGTAGAGCCAAGGCCGACGAAAGGAGCTTTTGTCCTTCCTTCACGAGTTTGCAGTCGCGACCCAGATCCATGTTCTGCCACAGGACCCCGAGGCTCGAGACGAATATTAGCTCCCTCTTGTTAATGCCAAGCGAAAGATTCATTCTCCTCTCATCCAGGAGTTGCAGAATTTGAATTATATGCTTCCCTGAGTCAACCAGAGCAAGCAGGGAAGGGGAGGCAGTGTTTTGCGCAGCAAAGCAAACGGCAGGTCGTCGGATGAGCGTCCGAATGAAGTAGTACGTTACAGACTGATCGAGAGAGGTCAGAAACACCGCTCTGCAATGGACAGCAAAGACTTGGGAGACTTTCGAAACTTACAAGAAGAGGTGACTGGCTTCCGGTGACGCCAATGCTGGGTTTGTCTTGCGTAAACTCAAGTCGAAGATGCGGTGCAAGATTCTTCTGCCATCCATCAAGTTCCTCTGCGAGGGAATGGATCGTAGACAAAGATACATCATAGCCAGCGGGCGAAGGGTACAGCTGGGCAAGCACCTTGGTTAAAATCCTTGCTGCTTCGAACAAGGCCAAGGCACTTGAAACTCGGGTTGATTCGCCGGCTACCGTTGGGACGAATCCTGCGTCCGTAATGTTCTCGTCGTCAATATCAGCTGGATACTCCGCGCACACATCTGATTCAGCTAACAGCACAGGCAACCCCGTCAGCGCAGCGGCAAAACTACAGATATAATGTTAACACAAGTATGCACCACAAATAAAGAGACCAGCATTCAGATATCCCTCCGACCTAAGATTAACATACCGGTCAAGAACATATTGACACCAGAACACTTTCTTTCGCATTTCACTAGTGAGAGGATCAAATGAAAACCGCTTTTGGCTTTGATGGAGACCAAGTTGATGGCACATCCCCACAGCAAGGCCGCGGTAGCGTAGCAGACTTTTGTAATCAGCCTTAACGGTGTAGTAAATCTGCGCCAGAACGTAGCATTGGAGGGCTGGCAGAGAAATGTCATGCGCTAGAGCATCAAGCTTAGGCAGCCAATTTTGCTCGAAGAGCGCCGGATCTTGGGGGATGCGGGCCTATCGGTAGGGTGGGTTAGAGCAATGTGCTCACAAATACATGGATGGAGAGCTGTGGGTTTCTTACAGTAGAGGAGATGGCAGATATTCCAAAAATCAGGTTCAGCTGCGCCAGGTAGTATTTATCATCCTCAAAATCCGCAGGATTGTTTGTATACTGGCTGTATACTTTCAACAGGGTAGGTCTATGGACGACAGGGTATAACGGCGCCCATTCTTGGAAAAAGATATTGATAAGCTGGTCCGATACAAGCCTCGGGGGTGTTTTGGGGGCGGCATCCTGATGCCGCCAAATTGGTAATGAGGGTGGACCGAGCAACACATCCGCTGAGAGGCCTGAAGCTGACCTGCCGCTCATCTCCATTTTCTTGGCAAATGCATCTGTAGAAACATACTAACGTCAGTATACGGGAGAGTACTACAGAAGCCTTAAAAGAGGGGGGGAGGGAAGGGTATCTGGAGGGTCGTTACCTATAAACGCCCTTGTACTCGAAGGACCAGTAAAGGGGGCATCTCTCGTAGGTTTTCTCAGCAGTGAACGCGAATGTTGGACACGAATCGTATCCTCTGCCTTTTCCGGGATAGAAGAAATGGACGACCCTGGCGAGGATTCCGGATCCGTCGAGCCATGAGAAGGAGTCTTGCGCGGGGAGGAAAAGGAATGTATGCGTGACAAGACGTCTATCTTCTCGTCTTTCTCATCCAGCAGCCCCTTAAGCTCCCTAACCTCCGCCTCTAACGAACGAACCCTATCCTCCAGGGACTCGGTATAACCTCGAGGAAAGGCGCGTCTGCTTAGTTTGTCGCTGGTCTTGCATTCGAAGCCGACATGGGCGCACTGCGAACAACACGGACGGATTCCGTCGCAGCGGATCTTCTTGCTCCTACACCGATCACAGGCCTGGGCAACACGACTCTGCGAGCTGTTGCCCACCTTGATCACCTTCATGGGCAGTATGCCGGGCATGATAGCGGGTTCTCAAGGGTGATTGTATATAAAAACAACGCCCCCTTCTTCCCCCAACTGGAGTATTCCTAGGACGAAACAAGCTAGTCTTGGTCTTGTTTATTTCTATTTCTTTCTCTTTTTCCTTTCTGTACCCCTATTTTATCCCAGTCCTTATCTCTCGAATTCCTCCTCCTACTCTTCTTCTGCGTCGTCTTCTTCCTCTGTACACCTTAACCCTTCTGCTCGGTTCTTCCACGTCTTTCGCGTCTTTCGCGTCAGCGCTATATAGCGGAAACGAAGTACAAAGCGTTGCAAACAAGGTTAGGAATAAAAAGGGGGCAGGTGGAGTCCGATGGCAGCGGGGAAACCGTTAGAGGCGAGTCGAGTGACAGATGGGCCTCAACGGCAAAGGACGGGGGATAGGGCAGAGATAAGTAGATTCAGGCCGAGTAAAGTCCCAGCGGGCCCTGGGTCAGCGAGAGACCGGGTACCTTGGGTAATGAGAGTTGACACTGATAAACGTCCGAAAGATAGTTTCAAACGCACGAGGTTGAGAATTGAGACGTGGTTGTTCCGCCGCAACGAGCGGAAGACAGAAATATGGAAAGTTCGATACGGGACCCAGCGCCAGAGGAAACTCAGCAGCGAGCGTGAGCAGGGCAAACAGCGCAGAGAGCGCAGTGCTGGTTGTGGAGGAGGATCGAGGCGATGATAGCACGACAGGATCGCTTGGGATCGATGCGTCTGACTGGGGTCGCTCCGAGTCTGGGGGAGGAACGTTGCCGCCAAGGCCCGGACAAATGGAAATACTTCGGCGCCCTGTCAGGGACTTAGAGAAGTTAGGGCTCAGTGGCCCACGGCTTTAGCGCTGGTTTAGGCCTAGTCGGGGTGTTAGTGCTGGAGCTTAGTGGGCTGGTGACCTCTGGAGCTGCTAGAAGTTTCTGCGAGGGGTAAGGTTGGGGCGGGTGGCCACTAAACTAATAGAGGCTAACCCCTAAGTTAAGCACTAAGTTGACCACTAAGTTGACCACTAAGTTTAGCCGTTCCACGCGAGGTTTTGCAATAATGGTTGGGGAAGTGCGCTAGTTGGTCCCGCGAAAAAACCGGCGATCCGATCCCCGACAAATCCCCTCAGCTAACTGACCAACTCTGGGGAAATACAGTCGTTGGAGGAGCAATCGTGACGACGATAATAATAATGACGACGATTGACCACGCAGAGCGACAGTTGAAGGGGCAGTCCTGTCATCTGAGCTTGTCCCCTCGAGAGAAGAAATGAGCTGTCAATGGATGGGTGCCATGGGAAGGTTGTAAGTTCTTCAAAACTAGCAGGGCTTGATACCTGGAACATTTATTCGAGCCGTGCTGCGCTGCAACTTGCAAGCAGCCCCATGTCCAGCCAAGTTTCTATTTTTTATTTATTTTTTATATATATATTTTTGATGCTGATCTTATCCCACCCCATGTATCATCGCTGGTGATTTGCCTCTTCCCAAAATATAATATATATATATATATATACACATATTAACAACATATCAGAACAAGAGCTAACTGTTCGTTTTCGAGTTTCTTAGGGTGAAGATATCGAGAAAGGAACCTTGGAAGAGACTTTTGACCGTTTTCCGGTCCCATCGGCATTCCTTCGGGGGCTGGTTTGAGTGGCGCCTGAAACGAAGAAAATTCGGGGAAAGTCCGTCAAACAAAGTTTCAACCCAAAACAAGAAAAAGGCAAAATGCCAAAAACAGCCCTGAAGAACAGGTTGGCTCTTAATTTTGCCATCATCAAACTTTGTGGGGCCCCATGGGTGGGCGTCGGGCGATCGATGTTCCTGATGGTTGCACCAGGATGGTCACGACGCATGGTTAAAAGCATCCATGAAATTCTTCGGCTCTTCTTTTAAGGGGAATAGGTACTTTTATATAAGGGAATAACTCGGGAAATGAAAGAGTTTACCTAAAGAACGGAGGCATCAACTGCCTAGTTTACTCCGCCTACTATACGGGAGGGAGACAGCCAGGCCAGCCAGGCTGGAATCTAGACCTGATATCGATTCAGCAGATATCGCACAGACAGGCAGGCTGACGGACTGCCACACAATAATAGCTTTCCTTGTCAGTTTGGGCGCGCTCTATCAACAGGAATGAATCCCCACTCAATGACGACGTGGCGGTGGGCGTGGCTGGAGCTCTGAACTTCCCCATGCAAGTCATGAAAAAAGACAAAAAAGAATCGTGTTTTGCTTTTTCAATATCGTTTGAACCTGATTGCCCCTGCGAATATGTAGTTACATACCTCCTGTCAGCTAACTACTGGGGCAATAGAGCTCGATCACCACCCGCACTAATCTGGTAGTTGAGGGGCTGAATCCAGGAATACAACAATAGTATTATAGATCAACACCTCCCAGATATCGGGGATATCTCGTAGTTGTTTTCTCAAATTCGGTCGAAATACGATGACTTCGACTAGGAACCATGGTATGATGTCTGAGTATGATATTTTCATTTGATTGGAAAGTGTAGAGGGCAAAAAGCGTTGTCCAATAAGAATAAGTAATAAATATATTGAATGAATGGGTAATAAGCAACGGCGATAAGTTAATTGGAGCAACGAGGAATGTAATAATAGAGTGCTCCTCATGCTTGTGGCAAGTTCCCCTGCATCTCGCCTGACCGCTTGCCATTTCTATTTATTTTTATTTTTTGTCCAGTCTGAAATGCATGAGAAGAGCGTGAGGCCAACCCCTAATCCACCAACTTTGGGAATTTCTCAACTCAACTCATCAAATACTAACCCTTCCAAACCTTGCCTTGCGTTTATCAAAAACCCTACTTAAAACTATCCCCCCCTCTTTCAATATTGATGACGATTGTATGCCCCACCGTGCAGGCATATAACTTGCGAAAAAACCTGGTACCGCACCCCCCAAACTCGGGTACCGCAAAACAACCATGGAACCGACCCTACAGGAACGCTCACGGCAGCGGGACAAGCTTGGAAAAAGTGGACTGATGCTTCTTTTTCGTTTTCCTAGGACGAGAGTAGGGCAGACACAGCCCAAGTTTATGTAGAAAATATATTGATGCGTTGACGAACCATTGGCAAGTGAATTAGAGTTTGTTATTCCAGGTCCCATTTATATGATTTTGATGAGAAGGTTTAGCGTTTATGGCGCTAGCGGGGAGTCCGTTGCAGAGTGGGGGGGTGGGGAGAATAGAGGGGAATGGGGAAAGGGCCTTTGATGTAAAGAAAAAGAACAATATAACGGTTGGCGATGGAAAAAGAAAATGGCGATGGAAAAAGAAAAAAGGTGAGTTATACGAAATCGGTAGGAAGTATCTCAGACAGAAAGAAAAGGTGGGACGCAATTGGCAAGCGGGTCACTCAATGACAGGTACTGCATTTTTTATCAGTGTGCTGCTAGTGACCGTCATTGTCGATTTCGTAAACTAGGGTGTCTCAGTGATTGTCCGCCATATCTGCAGATCTCCAATGGTTCAAGGTCAAGGATCTTGTGTGTAAAATGACCTAGAGTAATAAGAATTCACCGTACTAAACTTTTCAGAATTCGCTCAAAGTACTGGTCTTTTAGTTTCAGTTTGGCTTCCTTTCTTCTCATTGGAAAGGACAGCCTGGTTAGAATATATTGGTCAATGGTTAGGCTTCCTTAGGAGAAATCTTCGGCAATGTCTGCGCCAGGGTTCTGCGTTGCCAAATAAGCCTTAACCGGCTCTGTATCCAATAGTTGTAGTTTCTGTTAACAAATAAGATCAAGAAGCCCGTTTTCAACGGCAAAATTGATCGGTTAGCCAGCCTAGCACAGAGTATCGATAACATGAGGTATGATTCACTGGGTAAAAAAAGAGGTTCTCGGGAGGGGGTGAGGGCGAGGCCGGAAAAAATGGTTGGTACCTTTGTTTCTATATCGCGAAGTCCAGCTTCTAGGAGCTCTCCCTCCAATTCTCTGAGTTTAAGAATTGTTTGCCATACGGACCGGCGAATCACCTTTTCGTCAACATATTCAAGCCAACGTTGCACATATTCATCGCTCGCGCGTAGTTGAAGAAGTTGGCTCTGCAAGCGATCTTGTATCGTCACAACTGCCCGAAGCTGAAAGATCTCCCACATAGGATCCGTTTTGAGGAGGTCAAACAATGATCCGGAAGAGTTTAAGCTAGTTCCTTTCCATGAAACATTGAGCTCCCGCTCTCCTTGGTTCGACTGAATGACGCGAAACTCTAGGCCATCCTCTTCGTTTACGCAACACCACCAGACGAAGGGACTTTGCCAATCAGTCGCGTCAGAGCCGGGAGGGATAAACACGCGGAATCCCGGAGCGGCGTCACAGACAGCTCTTTTCGCGGGCCCTAGTGGGTCATCAGCCGGGATGTCAAGGTCAAGAAACAGCTGGCGTGCGATCGTCAGGTTGCTTTCAATAAATCCGTAGGAAAATATCATCTCGGCAGCGCCCTTTTCGTCACCGTATCTAAAGGTTTTTGTCTGGAGTTAGTTCGATTCTAGACCTTACCAGACTTCTTTCCAACCACCGCATGAAAAGGGTCTGGAGACAATGTCAAAATGAAATGCCATCTAGTTTCTGCATACGTTATGGTTACTTCGTCGCCCACCTCCAAACTCTGGCCCCTCTCCAACTGCAAAACAGCGTTTCCGTTTGCATCGGTCTCATACAACGCACCAGTCTGGCTACCTGAAGCGTGGTTTGCCATATCCAGACAGGGAACCATGGAATGGCCCTTGCCGGGAAATTCCAGGGCTCGCGATCTATAAATAGCGTCGACTAACTTCCAATCCTCGAAGGTAAGCCGACCGGTATCCTCATTCCACCAATTACGATTGCACCAAGGGATATCCATCGTAGATTCACGTAACTGCTCAAATTCTTTCTCCAGCGAAGCCAGTTTCGAGTCCAGAGCTAGTTCCAGTGAAGTGCCATGTAGAAGCTCACGCTCCTCGATTGTGTAAAAAGTTGGCAAAGAATATGACGCCGGAAGAAATTTTATGTATTCTGTCCAGGCGTTGGATATCTTAATGTGTTCTTTTGACGACAACTCCGGATCCGAATACGAAATGTGGACCAAGAGGAAAATCAATATGGCACCTCGAGCTGTCTGCAGAGATTAGCAATAAATATACGCCTATTACCAAGTTATGACCTTGAAAAAAATGCTCATGACGTCGGGATGGAGAATACACACTCTTGCATACTCCCCCATAGCATCCAATACCTCTTTCAAATGCCTGTCGGCTTTAGCGTAAGTTTCCACTGACTCTAGTAAAAGCACTAGCTCATGTGGGATAGTCATTAATATTTCCGGCTCAGCAGAAGCTTCTGGGTCGCGGCCCTGGGCTGACTTCTTCGCAGTTGCAACGACCGAACATCCCTTGTCAACTCCATTTTCAGTCTGTAACTGCTTCACCTCAACGCCGTGGAATTCGACACTGTTAAGTCTAGCCCATGCCGCAAGAGCGTCGATAGGGAGATACTCTCGCCTCATTGGAGAGAAGGCTTTTTCTTTAATTCAGCTATGGCGTTATTTATGGCACTGCCTGCTAGTTTCGACCAATTGCGCTGCAGCCACACGGCATGGTGTTTCCAAGGTTGTCTGAGGTTGCGCAGATCGTCTACCTCGGCTAGCGCTAAGAGCGCTTAAGGTCATGTGACTATCCGCTGCATCGAAAATGATTGGTTCGTCCAACGTCATCGAACATGAATGTGTATGACATGGATGACCACTTTTTGTTTAAAAGAGGTATGGACTAATTACAGTTCATAGGAGACGCAATGAAGATAGCAGTGAGGTTTATTATTCTGGAAAGAGTGGTACCTCTTTGTGCCTGCTACTTTTTTAAAATTGTGGCTTGATTTCTTGCATTCTGAGCTCGAGGTCCCTGCTGCGCTGCCAGCAGCCTCTACTTTGGATGGCTCAGACAGGGCAGCCATTTTATTAATTTTAAAATCTGTGATGCAAGGCTACATGCAGGACAAGGACTTCGCTGACTGCAATACATCGATGATGTCGGATCTATTCCATACACCTCTGAACTAAGGGCCGTTGCGGAGGCGGATCATATACGGTTGGCAAAATATACCGAAGGCACAACAGATGGAGCTAAATATGTTCAAGGTTATGATAGAGGAAATGTGTGGGAAAAACGGAATTACTGTTCGTCTTTCCCCAGCAATCGGAAAGTGATGCGCTCGCCCAGGTAACAATCCTAAGGAAGAAACTACGCACAGCCCGCTAGTGAGTTCTGTTAAGACGCTAAGATGTCTTTGAGCGTTTATGCTGTTCAAACCTTCCACGATCTCACACCCTATCCCACTCTTGACATCCGAAGAGAAACTCTCACCACTGGTTTCCGTTCGGACCTTATGAAATGACGACGGCACCAGAGCAAGAGGACCCTCCATGGGGTTCCCTCCCAGTGGAACAGTTTCTAGTCGTAGGCACCCTGGCTCCCTATTGAAGCGCATACTCCCTACCCCCGCTGTCGAGTCTAACATCATGCAGCAGCACTGGGACTCTTCTTCGGCACTCACTCCAACCGAACAGCGAAGTCAGCTTGTCGAAGCGTTCCTTCAGTCAGATGCCATCCCCACAGATACGCTGCGCGTACCAACCGTGAAAGAAATCCGCACCATCCTTGAGCCCTACCGCCCAGCTAAGCTGCGACGAATAGCCCATCAACATGTCCTCCATGCTTCCTTGTATGACGGCTTCTACTTCTTGCGTACCTACTATGATGGGGGTGCCGATGACGATGCAAAGCTCCAAAAGTGGTTTGAAGGTTTTCCGTGGAATTTTTACTCCCCATGGCGGGACGCTAGCGCGCCCACTGATTCCGGTGACGAAGACAATGAAACTGGCGCCTCAAGGAATACGTGGTGGATTCTCCTGAATGACCCTGCTCTCTTTGATGTCGGCGATGCCTGGCCTCGGGTTTATAGCACCCTACCAGAGCTAGTGAAGCCAGTGAATACACGTCCCTTCGACCCAATGGCTGAACAACTCAAGATGAAGGACGAACTTACCAAATCCTACGGTTACAAGCCACGCAGCGAGGATGTGTTTAACAGAATGTTACACTTGGCTTGTAATGGCAGTAATCGAAGCCCGATCATCCTTCTTGACAAAGAGGCGTTTAGGACGGGAAACTGGGGCCTCATATATCTTGACTCCAAGGGTGGGGTTGTGAAGAAGTCTCAAACACATCCTGATTCTCTAGATTCTTTGCACATTGGTCAGGAGATTGAACTCATTGTTCGAAAAGGATGGTGGGAAGAGGGAGTCCTGGGCGACAAGTATAAAAATATACAACTTTTAGAATAAAGGCTCTCCTTATTTCTCTCCATCCCCAAGAGCTTTTTTCTCGGTTGGTTTGGGAACCTTCCCCTCTTGTTGCTGTTAACACAGCATCAAAAGCTAGGTCATTATTCTTTTGCGTTGCTTTTTTATCGCCTAATCGGAAGGACGAGGCAGTAATAATTTCCAGTATGGTTCGCGGGTAAGTTAAATTCTATGGCAGAATGCCTCGTGCAGTTAAAAGATCCTCCATTTGTTCACCTGGCCGTACTACAGCCACTAGACATTTCCTAATTTTGAAGATATTGGCGCCTTATGACATTGGCGAAACCTTCTCGGTCAACACGTATTGGCTTTTCATTGATTTTCCAGTCCGAGGTCTGCAGGTGCATTTGCGTATGCGGCGCTCCTAGTGATATGACGTACAGATGTGGCAGGGCAATCTCAGGGACAGGACGCCCTAGAGATTAAACAATCATCTACTTCTTCTTCGAGGTCGCCGCAATCTTAACCACTCTCTCTTCAACAGGAGGCGTCGAATCGCCAATGACATACATGCCGAAGCAAAGTAAGATCAGCTATTTGCTGCGACACGTACTTTTTAACCATAACCACACGCATACATCACATCTGCGTAGTTCTATGCACTGATAACTCTAAAGTACCATCTTTTCAAACGAGGGAAAGCCGGAGACCGTCATAACCATCAGGTTAATTCGTAGAACTTAACTTGGAGGCCTCTAGAAGACCTGCTAACGTCCAGGTCAAGAGTGGCTAGCCAAATTCGGCCGCAAGCCCTAACCCCTGCCTCATAACAAGAACCTTGGTTGTGACAGCCCTGAACTACGTCATAGGCCTAACACGCGATTAAAAGTCTCAGCTGCCTCCACCAATACGTCTGCAAGAGATAATCTCTTTTTGCATAGAAATTTTCTCCAGGAGTTTATTCAGACAACGGCCAGCCATAATGATCAGAATACCAGGTGTACTACATAAGTTACGATTCCCGTATCATCCACCGCCGATGAGAGCCTTCCCCCCAGGTATGCGATACGCATGGACGGGCTCGACGGGAAAGGACCATAGCTTGGACCAGAGCAAGCGTGGCGACACTACGAATCCCATAACCAAAGGTTCGGCTGGCGGGTTGAAGGAGAAGGAAAAAACCACAAACGGGACAGATACTTCCAAGAGCAACGCTACGACCGAGCGAAATCAGCAGAGTTCCGTGAAGAACGCGGAGAAAGAGTTCCCAGAAGCTCCGAGGCCTATTATTGGCATGTCCGATGAAAGAGGCAAGGTGAGTGGGTTTCCTCATTTCGGCTTGGAGTGCGTTCTTTTCTCCTTGCTGCCCTGATGCACATCGCTGATGTTTATTGCAGAAGGGCAAATGAGAGAGCAAAGCAGTAAATGCCGTGCTGCCTCCTAAGGTCGATATACAAGCAGGGGCGTTGGGTCTCGGCGTTGAACATTCAAAGGAGTATGTCATTCCGTTCATTGTATAGTAATCTAGTAACATTTTGAGTGGTATTATCGGCCGACTTTAAAAGATAAAACCTTCGAATCGTGGAAATGCGTGTTAGCTAGAGAGTCAAAAAGAAATGAAACTGCAGAATCAGGAGAATGCAGCCAGAAATGGCTGTCCTTGGAAATACAGTCCTTACATCGTACTTCCCAATAGAAACTATCTCGTCCTCTGAGACCCTTGTGCCTCCCGCTCCCTCTATATATGCAATAGGAGCATCACCCATCACTTTCCGAGCCACGTCGGCCACCGTGCTATTCCTGTGATAATGTTAGCACACCATACGTTGCTTAGAATTCCTGGTAAATAGGTGGAAAGTCTGACTTATTGACAAGCACACAATCCTTGAAAACTCCATTGACTGCTCCAGTTCCGGAGGCAAATGTGTGAATGTTGCGGACTGGGAAAACCGGTACCAACCCAAGCAGTTCTGCAGCGCGCGAGAGAACCTGGACGACACCCGTTGATCCGAACCGGTACAAAACCAAATCCTTGAGATTTTCCACTCGACTGACCAAAGTAAGTAAGCATTGGATTGCATAATGGTTGGACTGGGTGGGCCAATTGAGGTAGTGAGGGGTAATTTGCGTACTTCTTCAATTTCTCATCCATTTCCTTGAGGCCACCGCCGTCAGGGTCGCCCATTTCTATTAGATCTTCTCTTGTATCTACAAAATCGCTTCCTTCGACATACTTGATATATCCTTGTTTAGCCAACTTTCGAAGGAAGACTTCTGATATGGCAGAGCACAGGACGATTGATTGCGGATCTTGAGCCTTGGCAATTTTACTTATATTCTATAATTCCCTTGAATCAGCAACACGACAAAAATTTTCCATAGAATGTTCAGAAGTGTAGCGTACTTTGTCCGCGTCTGGGTGGTCAATTTTATTTAAAGCGAGCACTGTGGGGAATTTTTCGTCTATGAAGGCGACGACAACCCGTTCTACGGTTTCATCCGACCATTCTTGAAGAGGCTCCTTGATATCTAATCGGTCAAGACATCGTGCGACGATCTTCGACGTGCTTCCGTAACCAGAAAACTGATTTTGTAGCGTTTCGACAGGCGTTGCCTCTATCCTATGTCAGAATGCCTGCATTTCTAAACGGGTAGAAATCTTACACGTACTTGTTGCAATATGCCGCCGTTTTATAGAACCCCTATTGCCCGTGAGTGTCTGTTTTGCAAAATGCCCCTTCCCCGTCATAGGAGCTTTGTGGGTGTTACCATTTTTCCATAAGATTCCCCAAAATCCAATTGACGATCTCTGACTTCAACCAAACAATATCTTGCGAAGGGTCGTACCCTCTAGTTGCCTTTCCTGGATATCAGAAAACACCTTCTTCAGCGCATTCCCAAGACCATTTATTCTGGCGGCGCCCATGCGCTGCACTGGTGATATGGATTGACGTAACCAACCTTCAGCATCAGTCGTCCCACTAACATCAACCACGTGTATTAATGCATCTGCATGCCGCAGGTCATCCAAAAATTTATTCCCGAGTCCTTTGCCTTCATGTGCTCCAGGAACAAGCCCAGCAACATCAAGCAGCTCGATCGGGACGGATCTCCGACCTTCATGGCAGCCACCGTAGTTCGGTCTGCATTTATCCGAGACGTTAAAGCGTTTACACGCGCAGTCTACCTGGAGATAGCCAATGGCGCGTTGGGGGTCGATGGTTGTGAAGCTATTCCCCACGATTCAGTGATTGAAACCCTGGCGGGGCTGAAGGAGGGGGGATGGAGGGGTTTGCTAATGCTGCTCTGGGAGGGCGTACGGGAAATTTCCTAGAGTCATATATATCTTTAGCTTTAGGGTAACAAAAGGGAAAAAAGGATTGACTTACCAACTTTAGAAGAAGCATCAGTCAAACTGTTGGAATTATTGTGTTAGATAGCGCCAATTTCATGAATGTTGTAGTGCAGGGCCTTCATCACTCCGCCGCACCTGTTTAGAGTAGTGGACTTCCCAGACGAGGGCTTCCCGACAAGGCCGATTAATGGATCACGAGGCATGGGATATACGTATGCAAAAGCTCAACTGGGCAGAATAAGAGTGTTAAAAAAGAGAAATAGCCTATATCCCGGCCAAAAAAAAATCCAGCGCTGGTGTTTGCGCTGAAGTTGTCTGCATTTCGAGCTGCTGTAATTTTGATATTCGATCCGTAATTGGTGTTACCGTCGAAAGGCGAAAAACCGGCACTGCGGGTTGTAATTTACAGTAATACGGTTACATAACCACTTCCATATATGTAAACTTCCATACACTGAGATGATAAAGGAAGAACTTGGGGATATCATTAAACAATTGTCTTCGGAGTCAATTTCCATGTTCACTATTTTAACTCTTGAGCAACAGCTCAGGACTACATGATTGTTCCAAAACCTGACCTGAGCGCAAACCACTCACCAACACCATCACTCCTGAAGATGGGTTCACCATCTAGTATAGCATGTTCCTCCGTCTCACGCCATGCTACTCCGGTTATATAAAAATCTATATGAAGATGAGGACTTAGAATCCTCTTTTGAAGGGCAATTCAAAAGATTTTCTCAAGAAACGTATATGATTTACCCTGCTGAACACATCCCATATTCTTGGAGACCACCAAGCCCACCCGATTTCCTGCAGTGAGCCATTCACCAATGCCAATATCAGGTTTCCCTCGGGACAATTTTTCCTCTCGGAATTAACATGTTATCATAAATACTTCGAAAGTTCTGACAGCAACCATCTATGAAAACCTAAATCGATGAACAATTCTGCATCGACGTCATAGGCCTTCAACAAGGAAATGCCTCCAACTCTGCGGAATGATGTCAGCTAGTAGTTATATATATCCTCAGGGGGCAGGTTTTTGTTAAAGGAGTCTTCTTTTCTGCTGATTATCAACACTTAACTGGTTGTTCTATCCATTATTCATCCCAATTTAAAACCGCCTCTATCCATACAGTTTCAAATCGCAATCGAACCAAATATGTCGGGCACTGAACATACATTCCACACCACGAAAGAAGACATTCGCAAGGCAGAGTCACAGACGTCTGGCCGTCATGGAGGAAATGTGCCAAAGGATACGGATGTCTCCGCGATGAAGGTACACATCTATCCTTTTTTGCATTTATAACTGTGCCGTGTAAGACCGCTGCTAATCGACCATATAGTCCGTTATCGATTCCCAAACCGACAAATCGGCAGACATCGACAGGCGGAAAGCAAATCTGCCCCTACCAGAACAACCACCCGCAGCTTCTGACCTGAAATCCGCAAACATGAAAACCACGGGTGCTGGCTCAGGCACAGTCTCTGGGATCAGTTCGAACGAATCCGAAACCGGGTTGAGAGGCCCAGCGACCGCTGACAGTAGCGTTAGGACATCGGGTGAAGAATTGAAAAAGAACACAGCTCCCAAATAGAAGGTCTGGTATGTGGAGACTGTATCAGATGTTTGATATGCATGGTGTTACCTGAAGATTAAATTGTTGAAAATGAAATGAATTCACCGGTATATCCTCAACTCAAAGTATATAAAAGCAAATATATATATATATATATTTGACACCTCAATGACCCCAAAAAAGTGACCCAATTCAGCACTCTCAAGACACTTCCTAAGCATTAGTTACCAATAAGATATCTAGACACGCCTTGAGGGTGGCAACGACGCGGGTCAAGGCTTATTTTCGTAACCATGACATCACCGGAAACCACCTTGCTTAGAAAGGAGAAAGTTATTCAGGATTCCAACAGAGAATCTCACTAGGGGGTTGCAAGCATAGGTTATTGGGTTATGTCGCTTTGCTTTCCCTATAAGTAGCAATCTTCCTTGGTCCCAACGAAAATGGCATTTTATCAAAAGACAGTATAGTCGAGCCCAATGTAGGAGGTATGTTGCCGCTACCTACCCTTTTGCCCACACCAGAAAAGAGGAATATTCGAATACCTCGCCTCTACTAACACAATAAGTATCAGCAGACTATTCCACATACAAACCAAGACAGCTAGCCAGAAACCAACACTATAACTCCATTCCACAATGAACCCTTCCAATTCCCCCTCCTCCGAAGCCCGTACCGCCGAAAAAACCTGGTCCTCAAAGACACAAGAGCAGCACCAAACAGCCCCTTCCCACGCCAATCCAGGCATGCAAAGTCCGTACTCCATGAAACCCAAAGGCGTCAACCTGACTGAGGGCGGCTTTGATGAGGACGACCAGGACCACAATGCCAGTTTCACGAGCGAAATTGGCTCCGAGAATGACCCAGGGCGTCTTGCAGAGCTACGTTATGAGAGCAGGAATGCAGAGACGCCGGGTGAGGCAGCGGCACCGCTGGATCGGCCATCTGATGAATCGAGGGGCGGAAGGGGGCAGCGGAAGGGTGGGCAGCCGTATGCGGCGTTGGAGCCGGAGGAAGAGGCGTGAACTGGGGGGTTCTCATTTGTGTTCGCATGGATATATATATCTATGTATCCGTGTGGATGAGGGAGTATGTGTGTGTGTTTAAATTTTCATTCATGTACCTGTGATTATATGACGTTTGAGTGATGAAATTTGGCTGCGAGGCATGGTCTTTTGCATTTTTGGTCAGTTGAAATTGTTGGCTCCTGGTTGACATTGGATATATCCATACTGTAACGCCTCTGTAAGGACCCAGAATCGGAAATATCAAGAACAGTGCCACCCTGTGGATATTGCCAAAAATCAAGTAGTATTCATTCCGTCCCTTTTTATACACCGATTTATGAACGCCAGGCAAAAACATATGTAATGAACATGAAAACTGATGTACCGTCACCTCACATCGCACATATATGGCTCGTACCACGATCCAGTTGATATACGAAGTAAACACCTTCGTGTACACGGGACAACATAACACAGAGCAGAAAACGACGGAGAACACCCATCCAGGATGGAAACTAAAATAAACGAAGCGACATTCGAAAGGAAGAGCGTAGGGATATGCAAAAGGGCGAGAGAAGAAAAATCTCAAAGAAGAAGGCGGATCAGAGCGTAAAATTCGTCTCTAGACTTTTACCTTCTTCGCTTCCTTCTGCGCAACCTTGACAAGTTCCGCATAATACTCCTTATCCTCACCATCGCCGCCCTCCTTCTTATCCTTGTCTTTCTTGCTCTTTGCACTTGACCGTGGGAGTACCATGACAACACTTGTCGGTCTCTTGGTGGCGCCGGCATTACCCAACTCAGCTCTTGATGTGACGTAAATATAGGGGATTCCATGATCTTCACAGAGAACGGGGATATGTGATATGACGTCCATGGGTGAGATATCGGCTGCGAGTACGACGACGGCGCTTGGAGTCTCGATGACGGCGTTTGCGGCCGGCACGGGCGATTTCCGGAGTGCTTTGACGACCTCTTTCACACCTCGTTTAAGAGACTTATTTACGGCGGCTGCAATTGAAATCAGTGTTGTTAGTAAGTCTAATTGCATGGGGAACGAGCTCTATCAACACCATTCCACTGCATATTGCTGGTCATAACTGAGACCCGTCTTCTGTACACTGGTGGAAGTGTCGAGGCGGTGCAGGCTGGAAGCACAAAAAAATGAGACGGACGTACCCTTCTTAACGCTCTTCAGCACCTTCTTCGCAACCTTATCGTCCGCTAACGGGTTCGCGAAAGGAACGAGAGCACCAACAGGTCGCTCCGCAGCGGATTTCTTCGAAGGGGTCTCAGCAGCAGGCGCTGGCGAAGTATCGGGATTCTCCAGCTGCTCCAGGACCTTTGTCGTCAATTCCTTCTCCATAGCTTCGGAAAGCACGCTCGTATCCTTCTTTTTGTCCTTCTTAGATTTCTTGTGCACACCGTCGGTCTCGGACCGCTTCTTCTCCTTCTTCTCCTTCTTTCTCTCTTTATCGGATCGGTCCTTGGCCATTGTGACGGGGTAAAGCGAAAAAAAAGACCAGCAGGCGGGATTATAGGTTATAGGCGGGGATAAGAGAGGGAAATATCGAATCACAGTAGCCGATAATTAAAGAGAGAATAAAGGGTGAGATAAGTCACAAATTTGCTCCCTTTTTGAGTCTTGATTTCATTTTCCAGATTTTTTCGATTTTCTGGTTGAACTTTCGAGCATTTGAGTTGCGGCTCCCACTAAGCCTATTAGGTATTAGCCTCAGGATTCCGTCGCCTCTGACAAAAGTGTCTTCAGGGCCGATCTCCACTATCGAAAAATTGGCCGAGTGGTGTAGTTGGTTATCACGTTTCGTTAACAAGGATCACTTTGATCCGAAAAGGTCCTGAGTTCGAGTCTCAGCTTGGTCAAGCGAATCAATACTTTTTTTATTATTCTTCTATATTTTTTTTACTTATTTGTTGTTTCTTGTTATGTATTTCGAGTTTCTTTCCCACAAGGTTGATTCCTCTTTTCTTTCTCTTGAGCAACTCGCCACGGCTAGGACAGGCATTTATCTACTCCGTAAGCTCATCATAAATAATCCACCCTCGGTCACCGAACCAGCATAAACCATTTCCCGGGCATGCGTATGACTTCCCCTGTTTACCAAATGCATACCCGTGATAGACCAGCAGCCCCAGCCCGGCAACACTAATATCATGCCCACCATGTGACGAACCGACCCTATGAGAGCCAGGCAGTTAGTTATCTATGAACCACATGAATAGAAGTTAAGGTGCTGTCAAATATTCTAATAAGTTCGAATAGATCCATGGTTAGCTATCCTGTATCTGATATCGAACATTAAACAGCTTGGTCGTCTGGGCAAGATGGGCCGAACTTCTGGCCGCTTCCTTCACATCCTCCTGTGTATTCAATCTAGGCAAAAAAATGAGAAAAGAATGGAATGGTAAACGAATAAAACGATATCATATTTTTATATAGAAGATGAAGTGTTAGAAAAGTCAATTGCTTTCTAAAAATATATGTACTGTACAGCGCAATGACTGCCTGAGGCTCCCTGCAAGCTATACCCAACAAGTAACTACCATTTTTACTCTTCGCCTCCACCCTCTGCCAATCGTCCGGGCTTTGAGTTCAAATATTCGTTCCTGGAGACGAGTATATGTTAGTTGGAAACTATGCCACAAGCGAACAACTGGGAGAATAGGTACAACAATCCGTAACATGGAAAGCCAAGTGGGCGAAAACACGAACCTCTCTTGAGCCCAGTTAAGTATCGCATACGCCGCGACGAACGGGGGAATGACATAGAGTGCTTGGTTGCGGGATCTTCTCCATGTGTTGAAAACGGCGTTGTAGAGAGCACCGGCGAAGAGGCGTTGCCGGTTGGGGGACAGAGCGTAGGTCGAAATCTTTTGAGGGGTCGGGCAGCCTATTTAATAGTTACAATGAGGCAACCATTAGCATGACATGCGCTGTTATGGATTGTACAGAGACTGCGGGATAATCGAATAACCCCGTTATCAGGTGAGGGGCGATTGCGGTTGCTCATGTTGTGGTAATGGGATAGGCCTCAAAACGTACCAAAGTTTCCCCAGTTTCCGATATAGCTGTCAATTGTCAGTTTCCGTCTATTGCTTCAATTCTTCATGGATCGAACGGCAGGATGCGTCAAACTGATTCAATGCATGGACAGCCGGGGAAAAGGGACTTACATTCCGCGCTTGGGATCTGGATGTCCGCCGCCCATTGTGCCGGATAAACGACGTGAGGAATTCGTAGACGATTGACTTGACGCTTTATAGCAATAGACAGAAACGCTGCCTATGACACAATAGTGTGTATGTGTGTATGTGTATGAGTATTGATGTGCGTGATGTCCTCGTCGGTTTCTTTTTGCGCTCAAAAGTTGAACGTTGGAAGTTGAGCCTCCAACATCACCCGGCACTAGTCCCGATGCAGCCTAGTGCCATAAAAAGCAGCATCGACAAGCTTCGTCAAACCAATTCAATGCTGTTGATATCGCCCAGGACAACAGGAACAACGTTTTTCTTCATCCATCCCCCGGCTTCTTCAAAATGGCGAATGCTCTTGCGGCAGTTTACAAATGGGGTGTGCCCGTAGCCATCGGCGCGTCCTTCTTTCAGGCATCTCTGTACGATGTCAAGGGAGGAACCCGGGCAGTCATCTTCGACAGACTCTCGGGAGTGCAGGAGAAGGTCGTCAATGAGGGAACACATTTCCTCATTCCCTGGCTACAGAAGAGCATTATCTACGATGTCAGAACAAAGCCTAGGAACATCTCAACGACCACCGGAAGTAAGGACTTGCAGATGGTCAGCTTGACTCTACGAGTCTTGCATCGCCCCGAAGTGCAGCAACTGCCAAAGATTTATCAGGTATGTCCTTACCGCATTATAAAACTCCTTTCATCTATCATATATCCAAGAAGCTAACCGTACCATCTACGTAGTCCCTCGGCCAAGATTACGATGAAAGAGTTCTCCCCTCCATCGGCAACGAAGTCCTTAAATCCATCGTCGCCCAATTCGATGCTGCGGAACTCATCACCCAGCGTGAAGCCGTCTCCAACAGAATCCGTAACGACCTTATGCGCCGCGCCGCGGAGTTTAACATTGCTCTCGAAGACGTCTCCATCACCCACATGACCTTCGGCCGCGAATTCACTCGCGCCGTCGAGCAGAAGCAGATCGCCCAGCAGGACGCCGAGCGGGCGAGATTCATTGTCGAGAAGGCCGAGCAGGAGCGACAGGCCAACGTTATCCGTGCGGAGGGAGAGGCTGAGAGTGCTGAGATCATTAGCAAAGCTGTTATGAAGGCTGGTGATGGCTTGATTCAGATCCGAAGAATCGATGCCAGCCGGGAGATTGCGCAGACGCTCGCCACAAATCCCAACGTGACGTATCTCCCAGGTGGTGGTGAGGGAAAGGAGGGTGGTAAGAGCACTAGCCTCTTGCTTGGATTGAGAAGCTAAATGGGGGGAACGAAGGTTGATAAATAGAAAAAGCACCCGTGCATTGGAGGCGGACGCGATGAAATTGTTCTTCCGTTTTTGAACAAACAAGCATGTAACAAGATTCTAATTTTCTTTTTTGTAACCTCTCTATTATGTCTCAATATATTGGTCGTTTCTCCGCTTCTCAGCATCTCCCTGGCGCATTATGGCAACAGCTCTAATGTATTCACTGGATATATTACTGTGGATGCTTCATTTTCTTTTTTAAATGTTCTGTGCAAGCAAAATGGCGTCTGCCTAGTTTCAATACTCAGATGCTGTAGTTGAACTGCTGGGGAAGCAGGAGCATTAATCTCCTATGCAGATTCCCAGCCTGACTCTACCTGGCACCTTGGCTGCTCCTCACCACGGCTTCGTTTTTAAACCCCAACCAGTAAGCTAGCTTAAGATTTATGGAAAGATGTACTCCGATATTAAATCTTTTAGAGATTCTCCACCTAGGATGATCTGCAACCGATGTTAAATCCCGCGATACACTTCCAATATAGTTCCCATAGATGAGAGCGTATCAGCCTCAGATGACGAAATGACCTTCCCAAGCGTGAGCATTGACTGTAAAAAAGTTTCATGGCAAACAACCCAAGTCATGCAGATGAACAAATGTACTGTACATACAATTCAACACATCCATACGGCTATTTACCTACAGATCTATCTATGTCTAGGCCGTTTATATAGTAAAAACAAAGATAGATCGTTTGCAACACATAAGGCTTATAGTGGTACAGTTAGCCAAACATGCAGATACCACCAATGCATTTAATATGCTCTTATCACAACGACTCGCTTGAAAAACAGGTGCAGCAAATCACAGAGAAAAAAAAAAAGAAAAGTAAGCAGCAAACCAGTTGAATCCACGGGTTATCAATTAATCCAATCCTCAATCAACGAACAAAAAAAAAAATAAGTTAAAAAGTACAAGATAAGTGCAATATATATATGAGAAGTAAACCAACAGAGAGGAAGATGGCGGAGTATACTGAAGTAAAAAAAAGAAACGCGTGGAGGATAAAATAGGAGCATCACCCCTATTATTACCAAAACATAAGATGCATCCGATGCTGAACGCGTTCCCACGCCGTTGTCG
>PDNC01000079.1:0-129289 GCA_002572885.1 Blastomyces parvus
ATGCCTCAGACAAACCCGTGCTGATTGAGAAATAACAGCTTCATTCAAAGAGAAACCATGCTAGAAAATATTGGTGCGATCCAGATACCAATAAAATAATTTGAAATTCTCTTACATCCAAATACGACTAGCAGTTTTGATGGCTGCCGCAGGAACTAACAGGGAAAAAAAAAAAAAAAAAAGATAGACAGAGAGTAAATATCGGCATGAGTGATGTCATAGAGCGCTGGTGTGTCATCATTTTAGTACTTTACGTGATTCTTTATCACCCATTATTGATAGGCCTTGAGAACCTCGAGGATGCCCGCGGACACTTCCTTCAGTCGTAGGAGTACCGAAATTGGCGACAGTACAGCACAGCACACTGGGTTCCGTGTTGGCTGAGTTGTTCAAAAAATATGAAACATTTCACTCACCGAGGACAACATTGCGCAAACAATACACGTGGCTGTAGCGTCTGGGTTATGGATCCGATCAAGAACTTCCATGGTTCGGCTGCCAATGACAGCTTTCAACCCGAATTCTGCAATTTGTTCATCCATCGATCTTGCTCAAGGCTAGGGTTAAAAAAAAGAAAATAACATAAAATTAAGAATAAAATAAAAACACCCTTACAAATACTACCAACATCGCGGGCTTTGAAATTAGAGCGAAGTTGACCCACCCACACACATGGATGTCAGATGTCAGCACCCAATTTAAAATAACTCTCCGAAGCTCAAAAATGAACCAATTCTGACGTTCGCCAGCAAACCTAAGAATTCATTTTGAGCTGTCCCTATATTTCTTTCTGATATCCGTAATTCTTTTAGCCATTGCAGCTAGAAATAGGACAATAAATAGAATAATAATGGTATCATGGCTTGTCGAAGCGCATAAGAAGAACAGCATGGATTTTCCCATGCTTATCAAGGCTGGCTTGGCGGCTCAAGGCTCCAGGGCTGGCGCTAAGATTGGCCATATGCGGCTAGTCCCAAGCCGGGCGCCCAGCTGGCGAGTCGACGACCAGCACAACTTAATTTCGACCCCACCTCCTCGACAACGTCCAACGACGGTCCAAGGCGAGGACCAGATCTGATACGGCCAGGATTCGAGGATTCCGCTGGCAACAGCGGGTTATTATTGTCAAATCACCATCATTTCATTGCTCGTTAAGTTTTATGATTCGCTTGAACCCAACAAGCCGCAACGCCCGAAGAGCGGCTGACCCAGTGGCCCTGTCCCGTACGTCGACTCTGGTCAGTAGCTGATGACAGGCCGGGCTGGTGGCCTTGCGGAGGACCTTGGGACAAACTTGGGGCTCCAAACCGTGCCAGCCGTTCCTGAGCCACAGACTACCAAATAATCAGGGAATACACCCACAGCCCTGGAGTGGTTTATGCTCGCAGTTTCTGCACGTGCTGCATGGTTGACGTCAAGACCCGGTGTTCCCTCGCATATGGATAACCAGTCCATGGATATGGATGTTCAAAACAAGTTGCGGGCGAAAATTTGATGAAAGAAGGAAGGGGAAGACCTTCCGCTAAGAAAAAAAAAATGGGAGAGATGGTGTCCGATCCTTGAAGTCCGCGTTTCGGACTTGCCTTTGACTGCGTTTCAGCATGGCCGGGGGGGGGGGGGGGGGGGGGGGGGGGGGGGGCAGGTTTTTTCTATGTTGGACACCTCGAAATCTCCGGTGCTGAGCCCAAGCCAATATCGCAGGTTGTTCGGCTTGGAAAACGAAATCAAAAATCTTCGAACAAGACGGGAAGGTAAGGAAGTGAGAGGATGGATGAGAACCTGGCTTTATATTACTCACATTGTCCTCGGATTGCTCGTCTCCAAGCAGCAATCATATCTGAAAGTTTCCCCGTCTCACTTCGAATCAGTGGTCTTCACGTTTCGACCCAAGAATACGGCCCTAGCAGGCTATTCCAGCAGCGTATGATCCTGTCATGCATTCCTAGCGCCTGTATCTTTCCCTGGTCCCGCTGTTCTCTGGACTTTTCCACTATAGTCGTCCAATGCCGAAAATAGCAATCTTTTCGCCAAGCGAATCTCGCTTCATATTCCGTACAGGACATTTTCAGCTGGCGAGATGGCAGCTTGCAAAGCCTCTGCTAATGTGATGAGTAATAGAGGCTGAATGAAAATTTCTCGATACCGGGGATACCTAGGTGGGACTTGTTTTTACTTTTTCTAAGCCGGAAGAAGCCATGTTCGCCCCAGCCCCCGCCCAGAACTTACTTCCGTGGATTCCACCGGGCCGACCTTGTCCCTTTATTCGACATTCGTTCTTGTTCCTTGCGTCCTCCCTCTCATGTCCTGATATTTTCTCATGAACAGTTTTCTTTAATAATACTTTGGTTGCATTGCCATTTTCAGTCTTTTCTCATTCTATTTCTATTTCTATTTTTATTTTTACTTTTACCAGTCTATCGTTCTAATCCTCCAAGCCCCCCAGCTTATACCGGTGCTGGAGGTGAAGAGCTTGATGCAATATATTAACTTATTGATCAGGCAATACGTCCATTTTCCTACCACCATTCCACTCGTTATACGTTTTGGGTATCGTCGCAGCCTATGTTCGAAGTGCATCGCGGCTTAATTTCCTCTCATTATTGATGATGCGACGGTGGTTGGTGGGAGTGTCGCTGGCGCTTTTCGCTGCGAGAGTGACGAGTTGGCCATACGACCCGGAGTTTGTGGGATATAACCTCAACGAAAATAAGACCGCTACAAACCCCGCAGACTATTACGGAGAATGGAAGGATCATGAATACTTCCCATCACCGGAGAATTGGCGCTTTCCATTTTACAGCTTGTTCCTCGATCGATTTGTGAATGGCGACCCGGCAAATGACAACAGCAACGGCACGGTATTCGAACATGATCTGAACTCAAATCAGATGCGCCACGGGGGCGACGTACGTGGGCTGGTGGATTCTTTGGATTATCTCCAGGGTATGGGAATAAAGGTGTGTTGGCTATCTTTCACCTTGTTCCAATTGAGGAATTTACTAACAATTGGAATTTACTAACGCCTGCTCGTGAAGGGTATCTATCTTGCCGGAACGATCTTGATGAACGCGCCTTCGGGTGCCGATGGTTATTCGGTGCTTGACACTACTCTTCTCGATAAACATTATGGCGATATCCAAGCATTCAGAGATGCTATTACAGAAATTCATAAGCGAGGCATGTACGTCCTCATGGATAACACCTTGGCAACGTAAGTAACTATCGGAATCACCGTCTTCTATCCCAAATAAATGGGGTATACTGATCAATTGCAATAGAATGGGCGACCTTATCGGCTTCAAAGGATATTTGAATAAGACAACGCCGTTTGATGTCCACGAACATGAGGCACTCTGGAAGACAAACCGTCGTTACGTGGATTTCGATATCGGCAACGACTACAATGAGACGTGCGATTATCCAAGGTTTTATTGGGAAAACGGCTACCCCGTTGGCACTGATGTCACCGACCAACTGAAGGGCTGCTACAATAGTGATTTTGATCAGTACGGTGATATCGAAGCTTTTGGCGTCTACCCAGATTGGAAGCGACAGCTCGCAAAATTCGCTTCCGTGCAAGACCGTCTACGTGAATGGGTTCCTTCTGTCCGAGAGCGACTTATGAGACACTCGTGTCTGATGATTCGACAGCTTGATATTGATGGCTTCCGATACGATAAAGCTTTACAAGCAACAGTCGACGCGTTTGCGGATATAAGTGAGCACTATCGTGAATGCGCCAGAAGCGTTGGGAAACATAACTTCTTTCTGCCTGGTGAAATCACAGGTGGAAATACTCTTGGAGCTATTTATATTGGTCGAGGACGTCAACCAAACATGTTACCTGAGTCACTGGAGGACGCCGTGAAATTGACGGGCAATTCGAGCGAAAAATATTTCATCCGCGAAAAGGGTAAGGCTGCGTTGGATGCCGGTGCATTCCACTACTCGGTTTATCGTACTTTGACCCGGTTCCTGGGCATGGACGGTAACCTAGCTGCCGGGTATGACACCCCTGTTGACTGGGTGGGCACTTGGTACGAGATGCTTCTCACAAATGACTTCATCAATGACAAAGGGAAATTTGATCCACGCCACATGTTCGGAGCAACGAATCAAGATGTCTTCCGCTGGCCGACCATTCAGGAAGGGACAGAGAGAATGCTATTGGCCTTCTATATTACCACACTTCACCTCCCCGGTATCCCCTTGCTACTTTGGGGCGAAGAACAGGCATTCTACGTTTTAGACAATACTGCTCGGAATTACATATTCGGTCGGCAGGCCATGTCCACAGCAACAGCTTGGCAAACCCACGGCTGTTACCACCTTGGCTCCGAGCAGTACTACCAATGGCCCCTTGAGTCTGGTAAATATGCCTGCCGCGACGATACTGTGAGCTACGACCATAGAGATCCATCCCACCCAGTACGGAATATTTTGAAAACCATGTATCAAATGAGAGAGAACTACCCGTCACTGAACGATGGGTGGTTCGTTCAGCACCTTTCAAACCAAACGTGGCAGGTTTTCCTCCCCGGTTCCAATCATACACCAACGGAAACTGGAATGTGGTCCATCCATCGTGGCCGTTTCGAGACCGCCCAAGACTTAGGCAAGAACGGGAATCTGCCAATTTGGCTTGTGTATCAAAACTACAACAAAACTCACAAGTACGAGTTCGACTGCTCGGACAATGAAACGGCACTCATATCTAGCTTTGACAGTGGAACCACCGTCAAAAATTTGTTCTATCCGTTTGATGAACTTACATTGAAAAAAGGTCCCAAGAAGCTAGGGATTGAACAATCTCCCGAGTATAATGGATGTCTTGATAGTCTCGAGTTGAAACCATGGGATTTCAGAGCCTACGTTCCCAAGTCCAGGTTCGTTCACCCACGACCTATGGTCACAAAATTCATTCCCGGACACGATGCTCGCCTGGAGTCAACAGTTTCTCGCGATGAACACGAGAGAGTTCCGATTGAACTCTATTATTCCCAAGTGATGGACTGCGACCTCTTGACTACGAGCATTACATTCAATTCAACTACAGATAATGGTAAAATACCATCCATTGACGACACTAGTGTCAAATGTACAAAGATCGACCCCTTGCCTGCGAAATATATCGGTGAAGTCCCGCATGCATGGAAATGGTCTGCCGATCTCGTTGGCGTCTACAATGGAGTACATCGGGTAACAATCACGAATGCCACCACCGAAGATGGTCGTGCCAATACGGCTTCGGTAGATCATTTCCTTTTCCGTATCGGGCAACCGGACAACCCTATGGTTTTCACCCGGGCCGCAAATTACTCTTCGAATTTGCTACATAGGGACGAAAATGGTGACTTATATGTGTCTCATAAGGCTGCTGGAGCAGACCTTTTTCGGTACTCCTTGACTTGGGGTTCATCGTTTTCAGATTGGTTACCTTACAAGGGTGGTAATACTACTCTCGAGCGCCAGCCTTGGTCTGGTACCAAACTGCAAAGGTGGAAAGGCCAACATGTTTCTGTTGAATACTGGAGTCGTATGACTGGGAGTAGCTCTCATGTCCAGCATGGCGACCTTGATTGGCCTAGTACCAAACCGCGAAGATTTCCACATCTCTTTTTCAACGGTCCTCATAACCAATATGGCTATGATGCTGGTCTTGAAAACAAAGTTGACCAGGATGATAAGGGGACATGGAAGTTCAGATTCATGACAGAGTGGCCTGCGTTAGCTCAAATCAATGTGTGGGGAATTAACCCGGATGGCAAACCAGATCAATCGTGGGTACTTGGTGACATAGATGGCGATTCTGTATTGGATCGCTTGCCGCCGACTTCCCTCTCGGACACTGTCATAAACATTACGAAAGCCCCGCCTTCACCTTATCTTGCCTGGTTGTTTTCCTTGGACGACGGTAATCTTCGTTTCGAATTGCTACCAGTCGGTAACCAGTACCACCAATTGGCTCTATACATCCTCCTCTGGATTATACCTATTTTGACCTCGGCTATTGGTATCTACGTGTTCATGAAATCCTTTTACCAAGTGAAATTTAATCAGATCGGAATTAGCGATAGGAAGGGATTCGTTCCTCTCGCCATCAGACGGAAATTTCGCAAGCGCGGGCTTGAAGAATCTCACTCAATGAAGCCGCTGATGAAACTGGCAAACAAGTCTGGATTTTTACAGTCTACTTCTGCGCTAGTTGGGGAGTCAGGTCAAAAACGCACCACTCTAATTGCCACCCTTGAGTATCACATTCAAGATTGGAACATCAAAATCAAGATTGGAGGTCTGGGTGTGATGGCTCAACTAATGGGAGAGAATCTTGGGCATCAAGATTTGATCTGGGTCGTCCCCTGTGTTGGCGGAATTGATTACCCAGTTGATCAAGTTGCCGAGCCAATGAATGTGACTGTGCTTGGGAATACATACGAAGTCCAAGTTCAATACCATGTTGTTAAAAATATCACCTACGTTCTTCTCGACGCGCCAGTTTTTCGACAACAATCTAAATCTGAGCCATATCCAGCCCGTATGGATGATCTCGACAGTGCTATTTACTACTCCGCCTGGAACCAGTGTATTGCCTTGGCAGTTAAAAGATTCCCAGTTGATTTGTACCATATTAACGATTATCACGGTTCAATCGCGCCATTATATCTCCTCCCTCAAACGATTCCGGCTTGTCTTTCCTTGCACAATGCTGAATTCCAGGGCCTGTGGCCTATGCGTACCCAAACAGAGAAGGAGGAAGTATGTTCTGTTTTCAACCTTCCGCTAGAAGTTGCAACCCGCTATGTCCAGTTTGGCGAGGTGTTCAATTTACTTCACGCCGGCGCAAGCTATCTACGTGTTCACCAGCAGGGCTTTGGGGCAGTGGGCGTCTCGAAGAAATACGGCAAACGCTCATATGCACGATATCCGATCTTCTGGGGACTAAAGAAAGTCGGCAACCTACCCAATCCCGATCCATCAGACACCGGCGAATGGAACAAACAGCTACCCAAGGATTCTGACATATCCGTTGACCCAGAATTCGAAGCTAACCGAGTAGAGCTTAAAAGACAAGCCCAGGAGTGGGCAGGTCTAGACCAAAATCCTAATGCAGATTTGCTAGTCTTTGTCGGGCGTTGGTCGATGCAGAAAGGGGTTGACCTCATCGCTGATGTTTTCCCTTCTGTCCTGGAAGCACGCGAGAATGTTCAGTTAATATGTGTCGGGCCAGTGATCGACCTTTATGGAAAGTTTGCTGCTTTGAAACTCGACAAGCTGATGAAGCTTTATCCTGGTCGTGTTTTCTCTAAACCCGAATTTACAGCTCTCCCACCGTATATCTTTAGTGGCGCCGAGTTTGCATTGATTCCATCCAGAGATGAGCCTTTCGGATTGGTAGCTGTCGAGTTTGGTCGGAAAGGCGCTCTCGGCATCGGTGCAAGGGTTGGTGGTCTTGGGCAAATGCCAGGTTGGTGGTATACCGTTGAATCTACGACCACCAGCCATCTCCTTAATCAGTTCAAATTGGCGATCGACAGTGCACTGAACTCGAAGACCGAGGTGAGAGCCATGATGCGTGCGAGGTCCGCAAAACAGAGGTTTCCGGTTGCCCAGTGGGTGGAGGACCTCGAAATCCTCCAAAGTACAGCAATTAGGATCCATAACAAAGAATCTGCTAAGTCACTTGGGCAACCTTTTACTCCTTCTGGATTCAATACACCTGGCATGCTGGGCTCTCCAATTGGCCCTGGAAGCATTACCCCAGGAACCATGACCCCAGCTACTCCAAGGTCGGGGTCACGGAATCCTAGTTACCTAGGCGGCCACAGATTGAGCGCTTTTGGACCACAAACAAGAAATACCGTCATTTACCACCAGGACCCCAGCCCTGGTCCTGATACTGATAATGAAATTCCAACTGGTCTCAGCAGGAAGCTCTCACTTGGCGTGCGGTCAGGTCCTGGTCATAGGCGAGGTGAACCTCACGCGCCGCGGAAATTACGAAAAAATAATGCCCCAGCGGACTTACCGGAGAACGGACCTGAAAACGAAGCGGAACGTGTTGGTGTGGCCATGACGACCGATATGGACGATGAGACCGATGACGAAACTGCAGCACACTATTTTGTGGATGATGATGAATACACGCTGACGCGGGAGCAAGCAGAGGCAGGACGAGGAACCCATATGAGCGCGCTAAGCCCGAACTTTCACAATGTCGATTTCAATGACCAAAGGACCCCAGGGACATCGAGACCACCCTCACCCTCTCAAGCAGATGGCTTCCTGACGCCCGGTCCTCCTTTGCGTGACTCTACACACTTTCCCAGTTCTGCCTCAGTTCTCTCCTTGGGATCTGTTGTTGGTAGTAAGAAAGATTTCAGGTTGCAGAAAGTAGATCCATTCTTTACCGACAGCAATGGCGAATTTTATAGGGCATTCGAGAAGAAACTAGAAGGCCTTAATAGCGAAAATTCAGAATCCGATCTATGCATTGAAGACTACTTGGTGAAAAGCGAAAAAAAATGGTTCACTCGATTTAGGAATGCTCGTTTGGGCCGCAATACGGACACTCCACCGTCAGTGTTTCGTAGCAAACGTGCGAGTGCGACTACGAGTGCTGTTTCTCCGGTTCCCTCTGAGTATGGTGAAGATCTTGAGTCTCGGGCTAGCGATTTTGGCAAGGACGGCGATGAATTCCTGCTGGGTACAGACTACGTACCCCCAACCGGCCTTAAAAAATGGATGCAGCTCCGAATCGGCGATTGGCCTGCTTACTCTTTCTTCCTTGCCTTTGGTCAAATAATTGCTGCGAACTCTTACCAGATCACATTGCTTACGGGTGAAGTCGGTCAGAGTGCAACGAAACTATATGCTATCGCGACCACGTACCTCATCACCTCGATCATCTGGTGGTTCATCTTCCGATGGTTCAAATCAATTATCCCTCTGTCTCTCCCATTCTTCTTTTATGGTCTCGCGTTCATGTTTATTGGGGTTGCTCACTTCGCTCCGACCCAAAATGGGGTGGGTTGGATCCAGAACATCGGATCCGCAGTGTACGCTACGGCATCATCCAGTGGTTCTATCTTTTTCGCCCTCAACTTTGGCGACGAAAGCGGGGCGCCTGTTAAAGATTGGGTTTTCCGAGCTTGTGTCATCCAAGGCACCCAACAGATATATGTCGTTGCCCTTTGGTACTGGGGATCAACGTTGACGAAAAATATTGCCGAGGGTGTTATTGAAGCCGATCCTATCGCTTCTTCATGGAAAATGACGTAAGTTTTATTATTATTACATAGTTGCACATCAGACAACTTTTTAAATCATGAATTCCTCAAAAGTATCACTGCTAACGAAGATGCAGCGCAATTGCAATGCCAATTGGGCTTTTCCTTTGGTCAATCGGGCTATTACTATATTTTGGCCTTCCTAATTACTATCGCCAAACACCCGGAAAAGTGCCCTCCTTTTACAAGTCCCTCTTCCGTCGAAAGATAGTGATGTGGTTTTTCGTTACCGTCATCATTCAGAATTTTTTCCTCAGTGCACCTTACGGTCGAAACTGGTCCTGTAAGTCATCTTCCACTCTGCACAATTAGTGGTCCATTGCTAATCTAAATATGTGTCTCAGTCCTATGGAGCTCTAAGCATGCTAAGGCATGGCAAATTGTACTACTTATCTTGCTCTTTTTCATCGTGGTGTGGGCTGCATTGCTTGGTAAGGTTTTATTTCTACCTTCTGTCCAAAGCATAACTAACTATCTCTGTAGCGATCCTGGGCTATCTATCGAAGGATCACAGTTGGATATTACCTATCTTTGCAATTGGACTTGGTAAGTTAATAATTACTATCCACTTACAAATTTATGCTAGACTCATTACTCACAATTTATTTAGGCGCTCCTCGATGGGCACAGATCTTGTGGGGTACCAGCGGAATCGGCCAACACCTTCCCTGGGCAGGCGGTGCTGTGTCAGGCGCGTTGATATCAAGAAGCCTATGGCTTTGGCTGGGAGTTCTTGACGCGATGCAAGGTGTCGGATTCGGCATGATCCTTTTGCAAACGTTGACCCGATTCCATATATGCTTTACGCTCCTTGCAGCCCAAGTTCTAGGTTCCATCGCAACTATTTGTGCTCGCGCCTTTGCGCCCAACAAAATTGGTCCCGGCGATATCAGTCCTGACATAAGTGAAGGAGTCAGCGCTATTGCGAACGCATGGTTTTGGATTTGTCTATGTTGTCAATTAGCCTTATGGTAAGCCCTAAATCCCCTCCTCTTTCCCAACCCCATGTCCCGCTGTGCAAATGTGTTTTAACATTATTTCTTTAGTGGTGGATTTTACTTGTTCTTCCGAAAAGAACAACTTAGCAAACCTTAATTAATATCTTAATCGTTCTCGCGTCATGGTTTCCCTTGGGAAAAGCCGAAAAGCCTTCTGTGGTCATATTGGATATATGTTTATTCATCTGATCCACTGGTTTGAGGGTAAATCTGCCAGTGACCTGTAACTTATGCTCTTTTCTTTCTAATAGGCTTTTAATGTTTGGCGCAACTGTATTTCCAAGGCGTATGGAACCGGTTTGATATCTGTCTTAGCAGATTTTATTGTTATTTTGTCCTATCATACCTACGCATTAGCCTATTTGCTTTCATGATTCTGATATGATTCTGATGTTTAATTATCCTTGCGAGAAGAAAAACGGTCTGCTCAAATATTTTCTCTATGATTGCTTGGTTAAACTAGCGATTTGTTGTTTACAATAATCCCACTCCTGCTCTGTGTCTTACATATTGCCAAATCAAATGAACACAGTATGACAGATTGGGATGGTTTAGCCTGGTGGTGACTTGAGTGCTTTTGCATTTGTGAAGCTCCCTGAAGCACTCAATTGTAATGTAACCAATCAGGATTTGTTGTTCAGCCTGCGGACCAGAGGATCAATGTATCTTTTCGCGCCTCGCCAGTGCGGCTGAAATTTACTCTCTGAAGTCCAACTCATCTTTCAGCTGCATGTGTGCAAATATTTCCCCTCATATACCGCATTTTTACGGCAGCCGATAGGGACATTTGAGTGAGATGGGTAGTTATTTTATAGTAGTGTTACAATGAGCACATATCAATAATACTGATTATATTAGTAATTGAGATCTTCTCGTTGAAGATTGCAGAAAAAAGAGATTCACATTGAAGAGAGAATCCCTATAACTTGAGAGAACTCTATATCTGAGAAGACTCTAGATCTGACAGAGCTCTACAGCTGAGAGAGCTCTACCAGAGAGCTCTACGCTCAGGGGCTCTATCCCTGGGGACTCTATGCCTGGAGACTCTATTTCTGGGGTCTGTTGAGAGAATTCAGCAGCAAGATCTGTGAGATGAAGCTCATAACTCAAAAGTCAAGATTGGCTAGATCATATATAGTAGTGTACTAATCATACTAGAACTAGTGTGATTGATAAATATATATATATATATGTATGTGTCAATAGTAATGAATATTATGTGAAATTTGTTGACCGTTTACTACCAATTTATTGCTGGTGGTGATTGAGCTCTTTTGCCCAAGTAGCTGACAGGTTATGTCCCTTTTGCGCATAAGAATCCGCTCTAATTATTGCTACATTTTTCCACTACAGCTTAATATTATATAAATACACAAGCTAGTTCAGCTTCGAATCGGCCCCCATTCAGTGGCCCTGTGGCGATTCCACCAAATCCTTCAGCATCCCTGTTGACCTCTCGTTCAACCGCTGACCCCCGTGGGCTTCCGCAGCAAGCATGTTAGTTCGAGCACGCTCTCAGCTACCTCTTATCTGGCCCCTGTTGACCTGAGTTCGACGGCCAGTCCGCTCCGGGCTTCCGCAGCGAAATTTTGATTAGTTTATACCCTGCGTTCCCATGGATAGCAGTAGCTGACAAAATTAAGTTTTTTACACTGAAAAACATAGAAAATACAAAGAAGTCATTCAACTTAAATGTAGTTTTTGGCTTCTGGAATCTTTTTTTGGTTTTTTTTCTCTTGTCGCTCGACACCGTTGCTTTTCGGAGAGCTTGGTTGAATTTCCTAGCCATCGCAAAACTCATAAATATTCATGGCGCTCTCCACAATTGGCAAGGTACGAACGAACTCACGATATTGCAGCGGCAGTGAAACCCGCCTATACTAACTTGAGGTTATATAACTATCAGACTGCCGCAGCGTTGGCAATTCTTATAGGGACGCTCTCCACGGTATTCTACAAACCCCTTGTAACTAAGATAGATACCATTCACAATCTGCCGCGAGCATGGCATCCGTTTGACGGCGGGTCCGCTGACATCCGCTTCGCGGATACCATCAAATACTCGGAAGATATCGTCATCGACCATGATCACGGCATCGCGATAATTAGCTTTGACCCCTCTAGATCGGGATGGAATACTGTCATGGTGAATATTACCCAGCGATGAAAAGGACTGGCATTTACCTTGCTATTTAAAAGCTCGATATCCTAAATACTTGTGTGTGCAGGGAATCTTCAAGAACCCGGACCCTCGAGGGAGCCTCTATGTCTACGACTATGCCGCAACAGGCAACATCAAGGAACTAGAAATTACAGGGTTTCCTCAGAATGTTGATTTCCACCCTCTTGGGATAAACTTCTTCCGCAGCTCTCCAAAAGCCAAGACAAGGCTGTTTGTTACCAATCATCAGCGAACTGGGAGTACCGTGGCGGTATTCGACGTTGACTATGAGTTATCTCAAGCGAAGTATGTTACAACAATATCTGATAACGACCAGGCCATCCTTTCGCCAAACTCTATCGCACCTGTCTCCTACACACAATTCTACGTCACGAACGACCATCGCTACATTCCGAGGACCAGACCTTTCTTGAATAAGATTGAAACATTCTTATCGATGCCATGGGGCTGGGTCACCTTCGTGGACTTTACCTCCCCTGAAGACGTCAAGTGCACGGTCGTAGCTATCAACATCGCATTTGCGAACGGGATCGAGGTAACTCCAACTGGCAAAGAGCTCCTCGTGGCTTCTTCAGGGAACGATGCAATCTACGTTTATCAACGAGATCCCCAGTCCAATTTGCTCTCTAGCAGCCGTGAAACTATTCCCCTCAGTTTCCATCCTGATAATCTTAATTTCGACCATTCTCTCGACATTTCCGACCCTACCGCGTTCGACGCGGAGGGTAGATTCCTTCGTGGGGTGACAGTCGGTGGTCATCCATCTTTATTCAGACTGAAACGAATGATCGATAATCTTGGAAAGGTTAATGATGCGCCATCATGGGTTGCTGAGGTACGACGGGGTACGGGAGTTGACCCTGCGCCTTGTCCAGCTGGGCCGCCACACCCAGAGTTTTACGTACGAACTTTGTATCAAAGTGAGTTTCCCGTTGAGCTTTTTGATTATCACAAGTTTTCTTCATCGCTGATTTTCTTTCACATTGGATAGGCAATGGAGAGCATTTTCCAGTCAGCACCACAGGGGCCATGGACTCCAAACGAGGTCATCTACTGGTTGCCTCTCTTTATGGCAACGGTATCTTGGATATTTCGTGGAAGGGATAAATAAACCCTACGCAATACATACCGGATAGCAGGCTTATAGTCATGGGTAACTCATTGGTAGGCTATTTATCGAACTGGAACTCATTGGCTTCGACTTCACAGCCTCAACCCAATTGTTATTTGATTCTGATGCTCTCCATTTCTTTCAAGGCTCTTCCTTGATGTGCGTGTTTTTTGATTATGGCCATTGGCAGGTATATAGATCAGTGCTGATGTAAATCACGCAATTGTTTATCTGTGCTTGCAGATCGCGTGCGGATGTTTTTAAAACAACAGAACTATCGCTCAGCATGTCCCTAAGCTTCTTTTTAATGAATTTTAGAGACAAAAGACAAAAGTTCCATGACTGTGTTTGAAAAATCACTGCGTGTTAAGGCCTGGGGATCCTTTTTTGTCTGCCAATTTCATGTCAGCATATTTTCATGCATATGTTATTAATACTTATGGTCTCCTGGTGCTTTTCCTTTTCTCATTTCCCCCTTTTTTCTCTCTAAAGAATGGGCGTCTTCCTCTGAAAGGAGGTATTTGCCACCAGTGGTACTTGCAGAGCTGTATACCCTACTTTTCTCCTTAGGGCATGCCTCTCTGCCATTGAACACCGAAGCCTGCCGGTTATTAGCATTGGAGGTTCATGCTCGGTGGGATATATCTCCTACGGGGATTGTCAAAATATTCCTAAGAAGATTGACGCCAAGAGGGTACCCTACCAAAGCCTGGCATTTCTTACTCTCTTTATTATGGCTACCGGCAACTTCCCTAATTCCCGCTATGCTATTCTATATGTGTACGATGCCCCTCGGATCAACCGTTACGTACAAGAGGCATTGGCAGCCCCGGTTTAATGTAAACCACAGTTACCAACAAGGGGCTGACTATAACAAAGGAATAAAAGCTCATTCCAAGCTCTGATACCACCATGGACAAATGGACAGGCCATATTATTGCCCTTTATATGCTGTACTGTCTTAAATGTTTGTTCACAGGAGTTGATTGGAGTGACTTTCTGACAAACTCACATGCTGATATTCACTGTTGCGTTGTCACAGTGACAACTGATGTCAAGTCTTCTTGACTCTTAGCATGAACACAGTGGCTGCTACTCATCTCTTCTTCTGTTTATTTCATTTTCAGTTATCACCTGCCCTGCCACCGTGATAGAAATTCATCTGTGAACTATTCAAAGCAAAAGTAGTTCTTTCACAATATTTGCACATCCTGACATCATATATCATAAGCATGTCAACAATGGTGACATCTGATCAAATTGGGGTTGTTCAACTAACAGATCTATCTGAGAGAGCTGCTCTCAGCCAGGCTGTTGATGACAATGGGCATGTTTTCCTGCCACAGATTTTCACTGAGGATGGAGAGCCTTATCTTCCCGCGCCAGCTATGGTTGCTCTGGCCCTAAACGAAGTTGGACGCGTACTTGGCATGGGTATATGCACTTATATTCCTGCTTCTATACCGTTCATGCCATTCTGCATTCCTGAAGTCTTCTTTACCGCCTACGAATGGACTGAGAAAGACAAACGAAAGTGGGACAGGGCCTCTTACCATCGAAAACTAAGTCTCGTATCCCAAGCAAGGCGGGATGCCTATGCCATTCCGATCCGTCTTCTAGCCTACAGTTGTCCACAAGGTGTGTAGTCAATGTTTCGTTTAAAAGTAGCCTTTAGCCCGTTTCATAGCTTCAGCTTTAGCTTATTTACGCATATGCTAATCGCTAGAGTAGATCTGCTGTCGTTTGCGAAGGAGGGTGCTCGTTTGTCTGGGGCTATCATCACGTATGATAGCCACCTGTTTGTGGGCTGGTATCGCGAATATGCCTCTCGTCGCAACGGCGACAGAATGAACATTTCCGTCAATCTCCTACAACATCAGGCTTGGTTTAAATCGATGCACTGTCAGGACAATTTCGAGGTTGTGCAACGCCTGGTTCAGATGTGGAACCAACCGGTTTACTACGGTGTCCAAGTTATCGGCAAAGTTCTGAAAAAGCTCGATGATTTGAGAGAGCGTATTATGGAAGTCGAGTCCAATTCCCGGGCACGGGTATCAGAAGGTGAAAGGGATATACCTGGTAAGTCCATTCCCACCCAGCGGCATATGAGGCTTTCACAAAATCATGGGACAGTATACTTTGACCATCTCTGCTCTTACAAACTTCAAAGATTATTAATGACAAACTGACATCCTCTTCGTCACTTGTTTTGATTCTTAGATTACGAAACCGATCACTTTGACTTGCGCCTCCTAGCGAGTAAGTGACAGGGCGTACGGAATATTAGAAGCACGTTGGGCCAGGATTCGCTTGGATGTTTGACATGTTTCCATAAGCGTTGCGGCGGATAGTGCCATGATCTTGAGAACTGATTTTTAAAATTTCTGAGATTTCTCTACCACCGTTTCAACAGGATCCACTTCATACTATAAGATTTCCTAAGGGGTTGCCTGATCTCTTCGGTTGTTGATTTTCGGTTTGGCTTGTCATTTCCACTCTTCTTCTGCTTCACGTCACCCCATTTCCTAGATGAAGTGATCTGTTACCGTCCTTATTAGCTTACTACTGAGTTTTCATTCTCCTTTTAACACCTCCGTGGGACAGGAATTCTAAGCTTGCGTTCAAAAATTCGATTACTTCTATATTGTACCTATGCTCCCTCCTACCTATGAACTATGAAGAACTAGATCTATATGCCCTGTCCGCCCGAGCTACATAAATAATCTATGATGAAACCTTTCAACTGGGACTTTCACATGCCTAGTTCTTTCTAAAAAGGAAGGGGATGGTGTTTGACATAATCTCTCATAACTACTCCGTATTCACTTTTGATATAGTTGTAGTTTGCACTGTGTGTCTTATTACTTTGAGAGAAGGCTCTCTGTTTTAAGTATATGAGAAGATAGATGAGTATAAGATGTTGAAAGTATGTGCTTGATTCATGCACAGAGACATTTGATGATGTCAAATGTCCTCAAGATTCGGAAGATTAGACTTCACATGTGTTTTGACGAATTTCCAAGGTTAACTTGCTTCTCAGATGGCCAGGCCCAGAGCCAAATGACGACAGCGTTCAATTAATTGACATTTCTTCTTGCCTGGCGACGGTGATCTAAGGGGTGACTGAAGGCAACTTGATCCATCCAGACCTTGGGAATTGATTTCTAAATATTCCGTAGGGAGGTTGGGAATCAAGTTAAAACCACCAAACCATACACAATTCTTGGAGTGTTTGAAACAAACACACATACAAACTAAACAACTATTGAAAGGCAAAGGGAAAGCAAGATTTTGATTCAAGACCCCAGATCCAATATAAATTAATCTGTTTTTCGTATCATGGAGGAACTATATCATCCGTGTGTGTTTTTTTGGCTTCCCGCTTCCCGCAAGCGGCTCAGATGCCGGCCGGGCTTATCTAAGAAGCCCCCACTGCGCTAGCCTGAACCGGACTAGACCGCAACCCTAATCCGACCTCCTCCTAGTTTCGGCGGCGGCCACATCCCACGCCTTGCCTTCTCGTCCCGCCAAACATCGTCGTTTCTTTCTGCTCCCCTCTCCTGCTGTTGCACAATACTTTGTCCGCCCTAAACAAGCTCTTCTAGGGTGTCGCCCTATATCGCGTCAATCAATAACCAAGGAGGGAAATATAACAGGTGAGCATCCAGAGCTCCAGCACACCCCCCGCAGTCAATTTCTCCTTGTCATCATGCCGATCCCAGCCTTGGTTTCAATTGCGGACTCTAGGAACCATTCTATTTGGTAGCGGGTAGCGGTGTGCAAGCCACATCAACATTGCATTTCTTCCTTCTGTCCCCTCCAATTCTTTTTCTCCCCAGCCTATTGTTCTATTTGATCTTCCATTGCGGGATACCTTGTTAACAAACGTTACCCTGCCAACATAACAGAAAGTTCTCGTTCTAATCAGCCGTACATGTCGCGGGAGCTAGCGGACAGGTGGGCTCGGAAACGATACCTTGGTTGAAGTGTTTGGGTTGGAATAATATAAGACAAAGGAGAGAGGGAGAGGAACAAGATTGTTTTGGACAGTGGGTTTGTGTTTCTTTTGGCGGCGGGTTTATGATCTTGCAGAAATTTTGTTTGAAGATATTGTGTTTAATTTTATTTTGTGAGGGCTTCACAGGTTAGTGCATCTCCTATTCACAGCCATACCTTTTTATGGTTGAAGAACAAGGGGAATCTCCTTCCTTCTTCTACTTCGGTTTAAATGTTATCCCTGTATCCCCACGAGCGGTTCGGACCATTTGGGCAGCATGCCTTTCCTTATAGCGATTTCCCGCATCCAATGCTCACCCGCTAGTTTCACAGCTCTAGGACCGCATCAATATGCATATTAAGGACAAGTTGGCCCATGCGGAGGCCATAGGGCGCCCCGGCATTTCCTTCGAATTTTTCCCTCCGAAGACGGCGCAAGGTGTTCAGAATCTTTACGATCGGATGGACCGTATGCATGGATATGGACCATCGTTTATTGATATTACATGGGGTGCTGGAGGGCGGCTGTCGGAGTTGACCTGTGAAATGGTGAATGTGGCGCAATCGGTTTATGGCCTAGAAACTTGCATGCATCTCACTTGCACCGACATGCCCCGCGAGAAAGTAGACGCTGCTCTTCAGAGTGCGTTCAAGGCGGGGTGCACGAACATTTTGGCTTTGCGTGGCGACCCTCCTCGAGAGAAAGAGAAATGGGAAGCTACGGAAGGTGGATTCCGTTACGCTAAAGATTTGGTCAAATATATTCGTGATAAATATGGGAACCATTTTGATATTGGAGTTGCTGGATATCCCGAAGGCTGCGATGATCAAGATGACCCTGAACTCCTGATGGAACATCTAAAAGAAAAGGTTGACGCGGGAGGGACGTTTGTTATTACGCAAATGTTCTACGATGTCGATAACTTCTTGACCTGGGTCGAAAAATGTCGCGAGAGTGGGATCACGGTACCGATTATACCCGGTATAATGCCTATCCACACGTACGCTGCGTTTATTAGAAGATCCAACTGGACGAAAATTCGAATCCCTCCCGACTGGTTGGAAGCATTGGAACCTGTGAAAAATGACGATGCAGCCGTGAGGAATTTGGGTAAATCTCTTGTGGCTAATATGTGCAAGAAAATACTTGCGTCCGGAATCTACCACCTGCATTTGTGAGTTTTGCTCTGTTCCTAATCTTAATAGTATGGTCGCCCAGATACTAACCTCAAACCCATAGCTACACGATGAATTTGCAACAAGCAACCAAAATGGTGCTGGACGAATTAGGATTGATACCTTCCCATAAAACTCCCCTGCAGAAGCCACTTCCGTGGCGACAGTCGCTTGGGCTTGGCCGAAGGGAAGAAGATGTGCGACCAATCTTTTGGAGGCACCGACATCAATCGTACGTCGCTCGTACGCAGACGTGGGACGAATATCCAAACGGCCGCTGGACTGACTCTCGGTCTCCTGCGTTTGGAGAGCTGGATACCTATGGCATTGGCTTGAAAGGAACCAATGAGCAAAATATCAAACTTTGGGGAGAGCCAAAATCACTCAAGGAGCTATCTGAGATTTTCATACGTTTCTTGGATGGCAGCCTTGATAGACTTCCGTGGAGCGAGGGCGCTGTTACAGAGGAAACAGAAATCATCAAACCTAATTTGCTCGACCTGAATCGAAAGGGATTCCTAACTATTAACTCCCAACCTGCAATTGATGGCATGCCTTCCTCTCACCCTGTCTACGGATGGGGTCCGAAAAACGGATATGTCTATCAGAAGGCATACTTGGAACTCCTTATTCCTCCCACAATGATCGACGACCTTATCAACCGCATTGAACAAAATTCAGACCTAACCTATTATTGTGTCAATAAAGCGGGTGAATTGAAGACGAACACGACCGACAGTCCTAATGCAGTTACATGGGGGATATTCGCTTCCAAAGAGATTATCCAACCAACCATTGTTGAAACAATCAGCTTCTTGGCCTGGAAAGATGAAGCGTATCGACTCGGAGACGATTGGGCCAAGTGCCATGCCCCGTCGAGTCCCAGCAGACGCCTCATTGAACAAGTGATGGACAGCTGGTATCTGGTCAATATTGGTAAGGCAATTTCAATGAAGTTTTCGTTTTTGCAAGTTCGGGAGACAATTTTACTAATATCTGTTGCTTGACAAGTGAACAACGATTTCCACAAAACGCATGACATCTTCAACCTGTTCAAGGACCTCAAAGTCGAAAACTTGGATACAGAAATAGAACCCATCGCCCCAGCCGCTGAGCCTGTTGGTAATGCCCAACAAAATGGCCAGCCTCCGCAGACAGAGGCCAACGGCAGTGTTATGGACGCAACTAAGTCGGTGCAAGCGCATAACACCAACTAATCTTCCGTTATTTCCTACCTACTCATCGCTTTTGCCGAGCGATATCGGCAGCACCCCATCATGGACTCGCGATTCAACAAGCGCGTTACACAATATCCCGATTTCCCCATATTCCTCTATACCTAAGCGCCATTCCGTAAATAATTCTCGACCAAAAGGTCGCTCCTCCAATCTCTCTTTCCCTAAAAATAATTCAACATAAGCGCGCACTTCTCGCACTTCTCCTCGCACGTACTTCAACCTCCACCGCCATTCTCATGCATATACGAACGCAGTACATGACCACTATTTTTCAACATGACTTCAACACCATATAGAGATACAAACCAAGCATCCAAAGCACAACATAATCACACCGGCGAACCTTGTTTCTTTTATTTATTTATTTATTTTATTTTTACTCTTTTGATTTTCAACAATACCCAGAAAAGCAAGGCGAAAACCAAGGGATGAAAGGAAATGGGCTACGCAAAAAAAGAAGAAAAAAAGGCTGATGACCGCAACGAAGCTGTATGGCAAATTACAACGATCAGGTAAAAAAAATTACTTAATCTACTGTTTTTGCCTGGAAATATGTATTCAACACATATGGGAATTTAGATAAGAAAGAAACAAAAACATTTTAAAAAGGAAAAATCCCGAAGGCGGCCCAGTTTTTTTCTACTTTTTTCTTTCATCAGTTATATTTATCATCACGCATTCCCGGTGTTCTCTTTTTACTACTTTCGTCTCAAATTCCTGCCGAATGAAACTTGGGCCTCGTAGCTGTTTTAATACATTTATCCTTTGCCCACCCTCCTTAGGTCATCTTCTCCCTTATTGTAATCTTCACGAGCCGTGGCATAAATGTTTCTTTCTACCGGAGGTCAATTTGAATATAATAGCTGCCAGCTAGTCTAAACATTTCGTTTGAGTTGAGGGGGTGGAGGGAGGAGGAGGTCATTGTTCTTAAGGAGAGAGAAGAAAACGCCACCTCTTTGTCAAGTCTATTTTAAGCCCCAAGGTAAATACGTATGTCAAAGGTGCAATTCCCTACCGCAAGAGGAGTCTTCATATATACGAATAATGAGTTGATATGGATCGCATCCTTATGCGTTTCTATCGCACTATCTTGGCTCATGGGAGAACAAATGCACGCTGTTGACTACCAAGCTACCAGCTAGTAGGAAATGACTATGACTGTTTTCAGGTGAGAGAGAGTACAATGGGACTCTGCGTTCCCATCGGTCATCGGTTAGGTAGACTAAACTGGATAAAAATAATCTAAAGGGCACGTTGTGATATACGTCCGGAGAAAAGTGATTTCCTCTTTGGCGGAAAATACTAACGGAATAATAATGTCCAACAAAAACAGTGGCGAAAAACCCCATGCCTGACTCTCCCGTCTGATTGATACAAAATCTTTCATATGAATTACACCAAAGCCAAAGGTTTTAGGGCCCAAACTAGCCATGAAGCGACAGTAGCCAGAAAAACCAACCCCCTTGTCAAAAAAGTGCATGCTACAACCATTACAGCAAAGTAAATGAATGCTTGCCCTGTGTCTAAAAGCAAGATCCCGGCATCATTGAAGTTCCTGGGTGCTCGTGGAAGAACACCCGTCTTCGAGAACTTATGACAACAGTCGCAGAAACTGAAGAGGAATCTGAGACAGTGCAAAGCCATGGTGAAGAACTGGATGGCTATCAGGCGCAGGAAATTGATTGTATGACGCCCACGAACAATATAATGGAGGAATTGGACAACAGAGGTGGAATCGGTTTGATTGTCGAGTAAATTGTCGTTTTCTTGATCCCCCAGATCTCGGCCATTCCCCGTTTGAATGTTGGGTAGAAAATATTGACTGATTGGTATTACACTTCCGGAGTCCGATTTCACTGCCCTCTTCACGACATCGTCTTGGGATACGGCGCCATTATTCATAAGCGGAATTGTATTATACATGGGCGGAAGACCCGAGCCAATGGTCACTATACTCCCTTGGGCGCTAGGGATTTTCCTAGCTGGGTTGAAATGTCTGTTCTGGATATAAGAGGCACAATATCCATCGGGTAAATTACTAGATTGGTTTAGTCCTTCTGATATATGGGTGCTCCCATGCATATTTCGGCTGAGATTTAGTGGGATTTCTCTGACGCCTCGGTTGACATTTTGCTCTACTCGTCCGTCTAGGGTGAGAACACGGTTGGCCGAAGTTTCGGACAAGTAGTGGCATTGCTGAAGACTGCAACAAGTTCCAGAGTGACAGAGGTTTGTCTTTCCGGGAATGGGGCTTGAATTGGCGTTGGCGTTGACGTCGGGATTGATATCGTGGTTTAATGGGCGTTGATTTATTGTTAGTGGGGGAGTCATAGATGCAGTGCCTGTGCCTGTGGACGTGGGTGTCATAGTGGTAATGATAGTGGATAGATTTTCCTGTTCTGTCAATTTGTGTTGCTGGCCGCAATTTAGAACTGGATCTTCGACCCGGGATGCTCCTTTCATAGGGCCTCCCGGGTTCTTCCTGAAGGCCACGCTGAGATTTCGATCTCCGTGTAAAATTTGGGCCATTGTCAGGGGGTAATATAATGGGCTTCTCTCTGTCAACTCTTCCTTGCCTGCTGTGCGGCTTATCAGGTATTCCTGTGAGGTTTCTTTCTGGGTTAGGATATTGCGTGAGTTCATCGACTGAGGCGAAAGGCAATGGGGACAGGACGCTGTCCGGGGCCAAGAGATCTGAGTGCATTTCTCTCCATGGCCCCTGCTTTGGCCTAAAAAAGGACCTCCGTTCACGCCACGAGCATGTGCATGAGAGGCGGGCTGCCCTTGACACGTCTCCTCATTGTTACATAATTTTCCGTCCTCAGGGTTGTCGGGACAAGACGTCACTTTGATGTCAGGAACAGGCTCATTGGGACTAATTATAGCACTGTGGCCATGGCCCTGGGTTGGAGGTTCTATAACAGCAAGAGGCGGTGATGGAGACTTCGGTGCCCTCTTTCGTCCTAGGATTTTCTCTTTAATATTTTTCTTAAGTCGCCTAGGAGGGGTGCTAATCCCTGTAGGGGTAACGGATCTGGGTGTTGGAAGGGTGTCCGGATCCAGCATTTGTTCACCTTCATGATGAACGCGTTCGAGAGTCTTCTGGAAGTCCACAATTTGTTGGGCAGTCATTGTTAGGGGCGACGGCTCTCTTGCGGAGGGCATGTGGACAACAAATTTGTCTTCCGGGTTGATCGGGTTTGGAGCACATTCTGTCGGGGGAACGGAAGCGTTCAATCCAACAGACTCGGTCTTGCTTCTCTGTAAACCAGGGAATTCGGGTTGTGGAATTTCATTTTCCGATGGGGAAGGAAATGGAGACTTTTCGTTCTTGCTCAAGCTTATCCACTCGTTGCCCTTTAGACGCCACTTCTGAAGAGTGGCATTCTCCTCCTGGGAGTCGCGGGAACCAGAGGAGCTACCACCACTCATGATGCTAGGACTTACCACGCCGGTTCTGGGATTGGCACCGCGGGCAATCAACTGGTCATCGCGACTCACCGTACGCTGGTGATTGTGTTTCTCTTTTTTACCGCTTTTGGTAGCTTGGCGTTTATGCCGTTCGTCCTGCAATTTCGCGGTCTCTTCGATTTGGCGGCGAAGAGTCGACCAGTATTCACGATTCCCCCCTTCATAATGAGTCCCCTCTTGGCCAGGAGCATGTTGCTCGACCCAACTTCCCGGGACAGGGCGGGAGCCGTTGGCGAAATCGAGTCTGCTGACTGGGTCCGGCGCACGGTTTTGTTCCTCGTCTCGTGTTGTTCGAGAAAATATACCAGACACCGAACCAACCGTGGAAAGCTTTTGTCTTCGTACCGTTCCAGATGCGCTATCGCAATCTTGAAGGTTCACCCCCACATCCTCTTCAAAAGTGACGGACTTTTTGTCCTTTCTCTTGCCCCACTTTCGAAAACCACCCCTTTTCTCTGCCTGTTCTTCCTGCCTGGATGTTTGTGCAATATCTGGGCTGGCTCCTCGTCCTAAACTGCTAGATCTAGCCGGAAAAACTTTGTTATCAGGTTGGCCAAGCAGCGGAGGGGGGATCCAACCAGGCCACGAGGAAGATCGCTGGTTCTTCCTTCGAACGCTGTCTTCGCGACGATTAAGAAGAGTTGGCTTAGTGGAAGCAATAGAACTTGATTGGTTTCCGGAAACAACGCACGACATCGTGGCATGCTGAAAAACCTAAATGGTCATTTTAAGAATACTTCGGCGTCGGATTCTTTGCAACTTATAACCCCACGCCAGGAACCAGATAAAACGAGCGGATATGTATATATACGGCCAGTGTAGTGGGTATTGATTGTGTTCTATACAAAACGAAAATGGCGTTGGCATGGTAAGGAGTTTAAACCAGGAAGAGCGGTTCTCCTGGGAAGGTGCGATTAGCAGACGACCAGAGTCGAATCTTAGAAGGCGCGGTGTTGCAAAGGTGCGCCTTCCCTTTGAGAAAGCAATCGCTACTCAAAGGGTATCTTGTGGAAATGCTTCTGTATTCAGCGTGAAGCTCAAACCGTACATTTCAACTCTCAAACATATGACATCTTAAGACGGGCATAGGAAGAAGAAAAAAGCCAAAAGGCGGGGGGGGGGTAAATAATAGAATATACACCAGAATACGCCAAAAAAATGCTACCAAGACGTTTAACAAAACTAGATGAAACACGAACGCAAGATAAGTAACTAAAGTAATGAATCCGAGCAAAGGTAAGCTCTAGGGAAAAAACAGCACTTGCATACATATATATAAACCGGGTGGACATTTTTGTTTCTTCAAAATATGGTAATTTCTCTTCTCAGAACCGTCCGCTGTCACGTCTTATCCCGCGACCTGCGTTTGCGAGATGGGTCCCCTTCTGAGAAGGACCAGGACTTCCTATTCCGCCAGGGACGCTTGACCTCTTTAGCGGACTAGATGGACGTTTTACTGGGTTATGAAGTCGATCTCTAGTGTCCGGCTCATCGCCACGGTATCCGCTTCTGCGGTCAAAATGGGTTGATGTTGTTTTTCTAAGCGGGGATGCCGCATGAGAATATACCCCTAAGCTCCCACCATCAGCCGTAGAGGACACGGATCTAAATTGAGGCTGTCGAATGGCTGAACTGCGGGCGTGGAGTGGAGATGATGCATCTGTGCCGTAAGTAGGGGTAGAAAAATCGCGGCCAGTATATGATACACGGGGTGTTGAAGTAGAAGATCGGGGTGGTTGGCAGTATTTTTCCAAAGCACCTTCCGGGTCTATGTGACTGACGTAATTGGGGTTGGGGCTAATTTTGAAGCCCCTACGCATTGCTGGGGTATAGGTGTTCACAGTATTGTACGCCTCATCAAAATTGGCGTTGTATGACATTTCTTCCGAATGCTGGGTTGCCACACTGCGCATCATAGGCTGTGTTCGGGGGTGGACAAATTTGGTGTCATACTCATTTAGAACTTCTTTATGAACCAACATCGTGTCTTTCAATTGTTGAGAGAAGAAGGATGATAGCATCGACATTTGCACCGTTAGTAGGGCTGCAAGAAATACGGTCGTTACAATAGTAACGCTAGGTCGCGGATCCGTTGCGGAGGTGGGGAGGAAGAGCCAGTATATAAAGACGTGCCCTGGGCTAAAAAGGCATAATAGCCTCAGTGACAGCGGATGAGGATCCCAAACGCCTAGTTCCCAAACATCCCGCTGTGGGTTTGGGTGTGACCTTGCTTCCGCCGAGCCAATGGACAAAACACTGGAGAAAAATCGCATTGGCGACGAAACCATCGGTGACGAGTTTACTGGGACTCGGTGTGCGGAAGGGGTAGCCGGAACATTGTCGATTGGTGCTTCGAACAGTCGATAATGACGTTTGCGCCAGAAAGTGTAGAACGCGTTGAAAAGCGACGCAAATGTCAATAAATGTACGACGAAAGAAGCCTAGTAATTGCAATTAAAGCTCACATTAGTTCACAAGTCTCTGGAGGAGATGTCCATCAATCAACGTACAAACCAGGTCAACAAACTCGTTTCTACCACATCTCCAAAGACGTCGTCCTCAATCCTACTGCTGTTGGTACAGCTATTCGCGCGTGCTAAGAGGAACACCACATTTAACACAATCCCAAAGGGGATCGCCCACTGCTTTTCCCACTGTTCCCAGTCACTCGAACCAAGCTCCTCTGATAACCACAGCAGGAAATCGAGGGGATTCAAGTAGGACTTTATCCTTTCCGAAAGTGGTCGGCGTCGGATAAGTGGTGGCATAACGAGCGAGATGCTTAGCAACGAACGAACCTGGAAAAGGAGATAATGAGGCAAACAAATGCTTGTTATCTTGAGCTCAACAGGTTGTTGGCATTATTGTCGTCGTTGCGATCCTCGTCCTCGTCGTCCTCGTCGTCGTCGTCGGCGGGCAGTTGGTTGAATGTTTTTGTTTTGTTGCGGGTCGAACCAGAAAAAGAGAGTTTGCATGCTCTCATAGTTATGTAAGCCGCATAACCTCACCCTGAAGCTTCGGCCTGACGATTTCTCCGCAGTCAACAACTTGTTCTATCTATCACCAACAGGCCAGCCCGTTGCCCAATAACTAAGTCTGCGTGGGACTTGTACATGTGGCCCTAGATACGAACATAAAATATCCCTGCGGCCTCTTGTGCCCGAAAGAAGTACTAGCATCATGGCCGCTCCCCCGAGTGCATACAAGGTCCGCATTCTTCATGCCGCACGCGCTGCTTTCCCCTCTCCCCCAGCGACATCCCTCAATTAATATATTCTCTAACTCCAATATCTCTACTAGGACCGTCAATTTCTCGCCGTCATAGGCGATGAAGAGTATGCCCCAATGCAATGCTGGCAAAACCTCTCCTGTTTCCGCCCTGATCAGATGCATCTAACCCTCCCCCCCTCTTCTACCGTCTTGTAGCTCCGTTACCGGCCTCCTACTAGCAGGAATCGGCGTAAGTAAAAGAAAAGCACCTTTTATCTGACTTGCACCACGATCAAAAACTACAAAAGAACGCCTCTGGGAATTCCCAGTAACCCTTCTGGGCTCCCTTCTCTCCTCGCTCAACCGCAGAGCTGTACACTAAAAGTTAACCATCCCCAAAAAAACAACAACAGCATGTAACAGACCCACCAGACTCACAACGAAACTTCCTCGTCGTCGACGCAAAGACAGAAACCTCCGCCATCGAAAAGGCCTTCCACAATTTCACAGAGGAGCGCAAGGATATCGGCGTGTTATTAATCAACCAACATGTATGGATGGTCTTCATCATTTCCTCTCCCCTTCCCACCTCTAAACAATCCTCTCACCGACCCTCTCGAAGACAAACGAGGGAGCACTCCCCTCTAGAACCACTCCAGCAGTGGCCCTATCATTTATCATACGCTAAAGAAAACCCATGGTTTGCACGCAGATTGCGGAACGTATTCGAAACAGCGTCGATGCATTCGCGGACGCCTTCCCCGCCGTCCTGGAGATACCGAGTAAAGACCACCCGTACGACCCCGATAAGGACAGCGTTCTGCGCCGGGTGAGGAGGTTATTTGGGGAGTAAGAAAATATATACACCCCCGTATATATTCGCGCAGTATTAGTTATAAACCCACCCTAGCGGAACGTGTTGAGTGTGTAGGTGAGGATCGGGGGGCCGGCAGCGCGGGTGGCGGTTGGTTGAAACGGAAGCAGATATCTCATCGTTTTTGTTTATTTTTGTTTTACTGAAATCTGGATGAGGTTTTCTTTTAAACGTATGCGAGATGAGGCGTTTTGGATTGCTTTGGCGTTGACATTGCCTCACAATGGTCGTGATGACGGTTCTGATCGGGAGGATGATAGCACATTCCGGAGGCGACTGGGAAGTTGAATATGATTAGCAGGCGTTCTAAGATGCATCTATGTATCTGTTCGCGGCATTGGGGAATTGGGGAGGAGAGGGATTGGTTTGGGGCGGGGGAGAGGAGATCTAAGGGCCATCCTCTGGCCTCCTTGACCTAACTGCTAGCTTATCTATACCCCTATATATCACTTAAGTAAACATGAAATGATTCTTTCCGGGCTGGGTGGGGTAAGGGACAGTTATAGATCTAAACGCTTTTACCAACGTTTCTTGTTATATCTAAGCACGAAAATGTAACCGTATTTATGCTACATGTTTCAACAGGAAGAGACATCAGTTAATTTGACAGGCTTGTTACCATTATCATCTTCCCCAATGATACCCACTTCCTCAAGGACTTGGGACACAAAAAGTGCCAATTAGCGATCCTTCTATCGATTTTTGGGAAAATGCATATTGAATCGGGAACAGATGTATGGTCAGGTTGATATATAGACAGCATTATATTAGTATGTAAGTGGGCTATATAAGAGATGAAGGAGACCGCGGGGGGAAACCATCTAAAGGAGGCGGTATGATGCGAATAAATTAACACAAAATGATTATGATTCAACTGGTGGAACGAAATACTCTGAGAACAGAAGAAATAGAAGTTTGAAAACACTTGCAGCAACTGTGGGTTCGAAATTGGTAATAGAGACATCTAACGTAGTGAAAGCTACAGAGAACGCCCTGAGCAACAATCAGGATATGAAAAATGGCTGGCTACAGAGGAGGACCATGATGACAAGCAGCAATCAGAATGCTAGGAATGCGGAGCGAAACATGATAACCGTGAGGTTGGGAAGATAAAGAGGCAACGCAAAGGAAGGAGCAGGTTCCAGAGACAATTGAAGACGCTGTTGACCCGAACGAGGAAACAGATCAACACTAGGGGTAATTGGATAGCTGAGACGAGGCCAAAAATTATTCAGCTTGCACAGATAGAGGTGTCGGGGATAGTTTCATCATCTGGTAGTGAGGCCGGATCGGCGCATTCCTAATGCGTCTCCGCAGAGAGAAACGGAGAAAGGCCGAAGAACCAGTATAGGAGTATTTAAAAGATTATGCATAAAGAGTGTCATGAAAAGGTCATTGTGGGGCCGTGCGAGAGTTACATGGCTGGTGAGGGCAGAAGGAAAAAGAACCGCCATGACAAAGTAGAGCATCTGGAAATAGGCGAAGGACCACATGATCTTAGTCAAAATCGTGGGCTCGGGACCTTGATAGCACTTGCGGATGTTCTAGCTAAAAAGGACCTAGGACGAATTGCGCTTTGGAGCGACGAAGGCATTTCGAGCGTTGATTGGGATACTTAGAAAAGCTTCTTGCGCAAGGAAGTAGATACGAATAAACGAGTGTAGCGACGTGAGTTACGGCGAACCATTTGTTTATAAGGTGAAAGTAACTTCAGCCTGGAGGCATGTTATCCGCTCCTTCTCCTTGGTGTACACATCGGCGAGGACAGTGTACCTTCCCTATGGATTTTCAAAAGCCGTTGGTATCAGCAAAGTCACAACAATCAAAGTAAAAACATAACGGTATCTCGCAGCCGCAATGTGAAGGGCTAAGATTTAACTTACAGGTGGTATCTCCTTGGGCAGGTCGACCTGCTTCGTAAAAGACATATTTCCCTTCTCGAGCGGGCATTCTAAATCCACATTTTTGATCTCTTCGCACAGATCGGCCTCCTGGTTGATCAGTCGAATAAGGCCGTATTTCACCTGTATTTGAACCTTCGAGCCCTCCTCAACCTGCTTGGAAAAGGTGCCGGAAGCTTTAATGGTAAGTGTTTGGCCGCTGGAGTAAAAGAGTGGAAAGTGTTAGCAATCATCTAGTGAACAAGAGGCGGGGCATGTAGATCGGATATTCTGTAGATTCGGGACACCGGGTGCAGAACATACGGGACAGGAGGATTTGGAGACAAATCAACCGATTCGATAGTCAAGATATCATTCTCGGGTGGGAAGCAGAAATTCAACGGGTTATCTCCGGGGACGGTCAATTTGTTGTCTCCCAAGCTGATTGGGACCTGGTTGTCTGCGAACCAAGACATGGACGGGGCCCCCAAGGCCACAGAAGACCAGAGGACAACGAGTGGAGCTGTTGTTAAACGCATGATGGTAGCTGTAAAATGGATAATAGAGAAGAATAGAACCGGACTAATGAAGAGAGGGGGAGGACGAGGATGACGGAGACGGTTTGAGGGCTGTGGAGCAGCAGATGCCGGGTATGTCGAATATCAAAATATAAGTTAATGAGGGTTGGGTAGGGCGTCTACGATAGCGATGATGATGGTAATAATAATAACGGATGGAGGTATTATGAGGAATAACAGTGAGGAGATTATGGGAGTGTGACGTGAGAGATACTGAGGAGAAAGGATTGTGACGAGCGATGCGAAGGCGATGAGGTGTGGAGCTGGAGCAAGCGCCGGCTGGGGTTGGTTGGGGTTGATGACGGCAGAAACTGGCTGGGGGCGGAGAAGGCTTGGCGGTGAGGCTGCGGGTCACATGATACTACAACTATATATAATAGCTGTGGTCATTATATGTAAGGTATCTAGCTAATCCTGGATATAAATTGGCAACAATTGAACAACAGAAAGGCAACATAGATAAAAAAAATATATAAAATAATAAGCCGTAAACTCCATTTCCCAGACCCTAGATCCTGGACCTTCATCCCATCGTTGAACGCCAGAGTCCAGAAACTCAGCGTCGTTGATTCTTGCCAATGCCACGTTTCCCAGAGAACTACATAAGAAGAAAAAATCCGATAGTTAGCATATATGTTGCCATATCTTAAGAAACCAGAGGAAAGAAAAGAAGAAGAAACTCACCAGATGTTTCGCCAAAGAAGCCGTTTCATGTCGATCTGCTTCACCCTGTCTCGCCATCCGGTTCATCTTTATCTGAGCTAGCTTGGCCATCTTATCCGCCTTGTTTCGAGTCTTCATGTCTGTTATGCCGTCATTGCGTCGGTTGGTTGGTCCCAGGCTACGAGCCCGGCTCTTGGCGCGCTGGAGCAGCTCCTTGCGTGCATCCTCGCCATTACCATCAATATCCATGGCATCGGCGGGGTCTAGGTTCTCGCTTCGTGTAGCGCTCCGGCCCCGCGACTGCGCCTGAGATTGCAGTTGTCCCTGGGCACGGCTAGTGGCAGATGTTGCATCGTACCCAATCGATTGCAGATGTGACTGCATCTCAGACAGTTTGCGCGCCTTGGCACTGCGCGGGATTAACGCGCGGTTCTTGAGCGATTTGCGCATCTTGGACTCGTTGCGGATTAGCTGCCGTTTCTCGCGGATGAGTTCTGCTTTCATGCGTATATCGGCTTCCTCTACATCTTCAACGCTCTCGTCGGAGTCGTAGTATCCTTCTGCCTCCAGCTTCTCTTCCTCCTCCTCTAGCGCAGCGAGTTTCGACTCAATGTCAGGATCCACGAAGTCGTAGATGTTCTTGCCGTTCCATACTTCGGGAATCTTATCGTGCTTCCACTCGTCATTGGCAAGCGCGTAATTTTCCTTCAGATCCACATTAAATACACCCGCACCGCCATTCTCTTCTTCCGTATCCCTAGCAAGCCGGCGTCTCTCCGGGTCGTCCTTATCATACTTCCTCAGCGAATGGACTGCTTCAGGGATGAACGTTTCGCGAACCACTCCGCCCATGGGTTGGGCGACGTGGATTCTGGCCAAAAGATCACCCAGTCTTCCTGACGGTGTACCAGAATTATTACTACCCGATTTCAGTTTCTGCGATACTCGCTCCGCAAGAAGTCGATCACAAGCTGCGTTCTTCACTGCAGTGACGCCCTCTGTGGTGGTGCAGGAAACCTGCAGCATCTCGACATCGCCAGATTTCAAGAGGGATTGAAGCTCCTCCTGGGTTGACGCATCCAGATCTTCAGGCCGCATTATGTCGATCTTATTAACCACCACGAAAACAAGCTTATTCGCAAACAGAGGTTTGATGCTGTGGAATAGCTTAATCTGATCTGCGACTGAGTAGCCGCACTGCTCTGACAAGTCCATGAAGTAGAGGATGGCAGATCTCAAATGCGCAATAGCAGTAATCGACTGCATTTCAATGGTGTTCATCTCTTCAAGCGGATGGTCTAGGATACCAGGGGTATCAATCGCCTGGAAGCGGAGATATTTGTAATCGAAATGGCCGACGAATAGACTCTTAGTAGTGAACGCATACGGCTGCACGTCGACATCTGCCTTGGTAATGTTCCTCAGAAAGCTGGACTTGCCAACGTTAGGGTATCCGCAAATCAGGAGCGTTCTAGTGTTGGGATCGATCGACGGCAGACGGCCAAGATGCTGTCGCACCTGTTCAAGGTAGACAAGCGGATCTTTCAACCGTCTGCAAATCGTCGCCATGCGACCTAGCGCAGCCCGCTTGAGTTGTTTGCATTGGAACAGTGACTGGGCATATTTGATGAGGCGGACATAGTCACGAGAAACGGTTTCGATCAGATGTTTGGCGGTAGCAAGCTGGCCAAGTGCAATACGGAAATGGTCGGCATCGTAGAGCGTGTTCATCAAATCCTTGTCTGAAATAATGGAAGAAGTAATCCAGTCAGCGAGAATGGCCTATTGCCTCGGACACAGCAGAAAAGACAGAACAAACTTACGAAATGGGTGAATATCCTGCAACCTTGGGAAGCCCTCCAATATATTTTGAAACTTCTCACAAAAAGTCTCTTGTGTAAACTTCACTTTTCTAGTATAGAACGCTGTAATTTTGTACGCACGGGTCAGCAAACATAGAACCTCAAAATTTCCTCTGCCAGCTTCTTCTTCCTCCAAATCGCCCTCATTTATTTGCCTCTCATTTTCTTCTTTCGCTCCCACTTTCATACACACGAAGGGCACACCCAAAGCCGAAAAGCAGGGAGAAAACCAGACGAAGAAACCCACCTCGAATCCGACTAATCTTAAACCCAGCACGAATCTGCGTCGGCAGCCGTCTCTGCGTCCGAGAGAGAACGATATCCAGGAACTCCTGGCTCGAGGGCACAGGCTGAATCTATTAATAGCGAAAAAGGTAAAAAACAACGTGTGCTTGTTAGTGATCGAAACTTCAATTGTAACGAGTTGCGGCGGGCAGATCAAGAATAGTCTTTCGGGGGGGAAACGACAAGCTGAACGGAAAAGGAAACAGAAATAGATGGTTGTATGTACATACCTCCTTCCAAGTCGTCTTCATGATGCCTGCTCAAAGAAAAGACGAAAGGCTGGTGCTGATTGTTGAGATGGATGGATGGATGCCGTCCCTCGCTCTGCCAGCTGCGATTGAAAATCTAAATTCCAAAAAATAAAAAAGTTGTTTGTGGTTGACTGGGTGGCCCGGAGCGGAAGTTTTTCCCGAGGCGGTGGGGCTCAGGCTGGGAAAGTTTAGCCTATCGAGCTTATCAGGTCGCAGAGCTTTTGGTGCAGTAACAAAGACGAAGACGACGATGCTTGATTCCTTCGTTATATACACACAGACAAGTCCAGTAATTGATAAAAGTACTGTACAAGTTACGTATACATACATATACATAAAGAGAAAAAAAAAGGGTAAAAAAGGAAACATGGGAAAGTGATGCGCCTTGCAAAAGAACACTGCTGATCCATTCAAATCTGCCCGCAGCATCCTACTCCCCTCATTCCTTTAGATTCATGAAAGCTCGCAGAAGGGGAGAAAATGTGAAAAATGAAAATGAAACATGAAACATCTCTTGTTTTGCCCCATGAACCCCGATGTAAAGTAAAACGTAAAAAACAAAAAACAAAAAACAAACAGCCTCGCCATCCTGCTTCGCGGCACCCACCCATGGACGATTTCTTTTTCGTTGTTTCCTCTAGCTCCCTGCCAAAACAAAAACAAAACACAATAACCACCGAACCAGACCAGAATAGATAGACATGTTCAATGGGTAATGCAGGATAAAATGTAAAAGTAAAAAAGAAAGAAAAAATAAGAAAATAGCCCGACCAACACCCTTCCTCGTCCGTAGCCTTCGCGTCGATGGTACGGCAGCCGTCTAAACCGCGGAACCCTTCCATGTTCACTCTGATTCTCCCAGTCTAATCCAACCTGAAGCCCAAGAGCACCGTGCATACATGCTCGTGGAAGAAATAATGAGAAAGAGCAAAGAAACAGCCGCTGTTTTCTGCCCGCGGTGCCGAAACAGAAGCTTCGCAGGTTCTCTCCCGTCCATTTCACATCAAACCTCAACGTTTGCGAAATCCAAGACCTATTAAAATCCGGGAACTCATAATTAGCATTCAAAAAAAGGGAAAGTCTCATGATAAAATCTCCACCTCACGCATGTTTGATGGATATACGCCACTACATACCATGTCATACCACCCTCCACCACCAAACGTACAGTCACTCAACCCCCGGTTCTCAAACCCTAGACTCGTATAAAACGGTATCAAATGGTCATGAGCCAGGAGCGCAATCCGATTCGCAATTGCGGCATCCTTGATACGCTGGATATACGCTTTCAGCAGCGTTGAGCCGAGCCGCTTCCCCTGGTGCTCTGGAAGGACGGCGAGGGAGTGTAGTGCGATCGTGGAGCCTTGATCCTGGTGCCCCAGCGGCTCGGAACCGTTACAGCTTTCCAGTGTGGATGATGACTTGTCTCGCCAGTTAGGAGGGATGCCCATGGACGCGTCGGTTACGCACAGCGCTGGGGTTCTGGTGGCTAGGATGTGGGCGATTAACTGTGGTCGGGGTTTTGGTTTGCTTGGGTCCTTTGGCGGTAGGTAGAATACTCCCAGAGAAAGTTCGGGGCATTTTGTTAGACGGTATTCGACCTATAAAGTGTTGTTTGAAGTTAGCTCACTCGCACGGAACCGAAATGGAGGTATTTAATTCCCCATAATCAAAGATAACCTGCGCAGAAATAGATTACCTTCTCTGACGAACATCTCTCATTTTCCGGAAACGCTGCCTCAACCGCTAAGCAATCCTCCACGTTCGACAAGGACAACAGCTGGACGAACGGATGAAGCTCATCCAGTTCCGTGCGTTTCTTTGGCGGTGGCCGCCGAAAAAACCAAGAATAATCTGCCACATCATCATGTTCTACTTCGACGAATTCGTCCTCTTCATCGTCGTCATCATTCTCAACATGGACCTCGTTGCCCTCGGCCTCCAATTCATGAGCCATGAGCAGATCTGCCTGTGCTATTGCGGAGCGCTCAGAAATTCTAGATTGTTCGGCTAAGGAGCCACGCTGAAAGTTGGGTTGGGTGGGCAGTGTCTCTATGGAGGATAATGTGGTGCGCGACGGAGGGGAGAGTCCAGTGGAGAGGTTGTTGTCAACGGCTGGCGCCACTGTTTGGTCTTTGACGGCTGTCCCATTTTCTGCCATGTTCGATATTTCGGCTGGCAGCAAGTTTTTCGGGCTGGGAATGGGGCCGTTGGCGGAGGACGAACGATTTGCAGTTTTCCGTTTTTGATAGACTGTTGTCTCTTATCCCATATGCTTATGTTTGTCTTCGTTCTCTTGTAGCAGAATCCCTGCGAATCGACCAAATATCCCAACAAGTAGTATCTAGGGAGAAGAAGAGAGAGCGATTGATCAGCAATTGTTTCGAATGATATTTAGCTCAAAGATTTATATGAATGCAAGGGTTGGTGATTTTGTTCTAGGAAAATATCGGCCCAACAGCAGCAAAATGAAGCAAGCGGTAATTGCAACAGAGACGCGCTTGCTGGGTGTAGTATTCCGAGAGAGTGAGAGATGGCCAGGTATTCGCGTGCGAAAGCCTTACCTTGATATGGCAACAAGGTGACAGGTGTGATGCAAACGTGCAGAATGCAGTGGGCTAAGTTGTAGGGATAAGATCAAGCGGCTGGGGTAGTGAGTCGCCTACTTACTTTTTGAGCGATTATGACGGTGTTGTTTTAGTCCCCCGCAAAAGAATGAATGTGAAAGTAGAGGCGACTAGCAGCTGGAAAACCCTCCTGAGTCCTATGCGGTGAGAAAATGTCGCGGCCGTCGTGGTCTTTTGGCTGCGGTGGTGAAAGAGAGAGAGGAGGGGGAGAAGGAAGAGCGGGGCGACGGGCCGGGTTGAGTTACAAGCTTTTTCTCCTTGTCCGTAGCTTGCGGCGAGCAGTGGGTATCCGGGTAACTTCAGACTGGATGGTAGTGGGAGTTTTCTGGAGACGGGGCGCGTTTGGTGGGCGTATCCGGGATTTCTCACGAGGTTGAAGAAAGCAGATATGATGCTTCTGCGAAGGATGAAATTTGCAGATGGCGGATTACGGAGGAGTCGGCGTTCGCGGCCCGCGGGGTACTTTGGAGATACCCCACCCCGCAGCAATTCCTTGGTGAGTTTCAAGGTCAAAGCTGGGTATTTCCTGTGCCACCGAACTCATCGCCCCTCCCTCCATGTGATAAAGGAACATGTTTCAAACGACATACATGGACGTCGAGACGTACTTAGGCTACTATTCGTACATGCTACAGAATAAATGATCAAACGAAAGATTATGGATCCAAGCTCTTTCGCAATTCTACCTATTGTATTGTAGCCCTCGTGGGTTATTGTGTAATCTGATGATGTCAATAGATCGGTGTCGCACACCGATACAATTTCAGACGAGGGGCACCACACCCTGATTGTCACTGAGATATATGATTAGCCATCTCATTTCCTGTCCCTACTCAGTGCGTCAGTTTGACACATATCATAACCATGCATGCGCCAAGCAGACTCTCAAAACCAGGTTGTTTGGAGAAAGTGTAAAGCAGCCGTTTTCTCTGCTACTATTTTCTCCCAGAGATACATGGAATATTGACTTTTTTGATTGTTACCATATAGAAGGGAACATCTGAATTACATGTAGTCTGCTCACGAAAGCTTTGATCCCCTTTCCTCTCCTGAATCAAAATTCATGCTCGAAAACAGCCAAATGGAATGCACCCTGCCATTCACTAGTTGCTCCGTTTCACTTGTTGACACGCGCCCGCGGGCTATTTTTCTATGCCAGAAATTGACACAGTTTTCGAAGACGCTCAATCCTCCTATCCGAGAATCCTGCAGCAGTAGGCAAACCACCAGATCGACATTGCATGATCGCCACTCAAAAACACCTCTTCTCGTCTCTCGGGGACTGCAATTAGGGGAAGAAGTAAATGGATCGCAACGTCATTGGTGCGCGAGGAATAAGAGAAGAAAGCAAACATACCACATGCTGGTCGGGTCCGGCTGACTGTCAATTGTGGGGTGCTTATAACACACAACAAGACTAGACGAGGCCGTGTCAAAAAGAATGGAGTCCGTCCGACGTGCTTGATCGGTTGGGGTTGGCTGGTTTGGAGAGCGCAACCTGCGACTTGTTTCTGAGAACGCGAGTCATGCATTATTGAAGCTACTACCGCATTGCATGGACATTGGACAGGGGCCAGAATAGAAACCCCGAAATTCGTGCAGATTTCTTCCGGACTAGCCGTAGGGATATAAAACTATATCCCCTAAAAGCTCGACGAGCAAATTGGTAGAATATAACTTAACCATGCGTCTAACGCCCGCTTTCTTCTTCGGCTGTGATCTCCAGGGGGCGAGACGGGTTATGGTGTCTTGAATCGGGTTTTATAACACCCCTCTTAAAGAAAAGGTTTAGAAAGTAGACGTAAACTGGAACTCGACAGGTCATAAATGACATCAACCCAAATATTTGGGAGCGGAAGTGGCTAGTTTTGGCAGGACAATTGCCCGCATCAATCGTTCACCTTGCTGACGCACTCTGGAGAATGTATCAATCGCCTCCGAGAACAGTTCACGCGGGCCGCCTGACCAAGGCTAGGTAACGGCGTTTCACCCTGCATAAGAAGCGCCAACAATCCATAAAAGCCTCCTGAACTTGAACACGTAGGCGACATTGTCCGCCTTCAACAGCTAGCTTGGCGCCTGTCCATGCCGGTAAGTGGCGTATGCATCGCGCGATTTTCATTCGCGGGGTCGGTGGATGGAGCTTGCGGCATAAGTTTGGCGTTGAACCAGTGGCACACTGTCATTCTGCAGCTCTCTCTATCCGTATTTTGTGTGTTATGGTAGCCCCTCGCGTTGCAAACGGCCTTGCGTTTGCTGTTCTCCGTCCTTCAAACCGGCGAAAATGCCACAGGCGCGAAAGTAAACCGTAACTTAGGCAGACACTTGATAACGCGGCTTGCGAGGCCAGCGGAGGCTCAAGAATAACCCGCGCCGTAACCTGCTCCATTGGGGTCTTGAGGCGGCTTTCCATGGAAATACCAGCTCTCTGCTGTCGTTCCCAGCCATCGTGAGACCAATTAATGCAGGTGAATTGACAGTATCAAGGAGATATCTGGTGGGTGATTTGCGTAGATCTATCCAGGAAGTTGAGACGCGAGAGTAGCGGGGTCTGCCCATTAGTCATCCGGCTGATGCTCCTTCGCCGAACTTCCCTCCTCTTCCTTTTGGCATTGATCAGTTAACTACTTCGTTGCCTCTCCCAGGCAGAGACAAATTCCTCTCAGTCCCTTTCTTACATCTCCGTTTGCTCCAGGTTCTCTCCGATTGCTCTCAGCGTTTGGCGTTACGTTGCCTCTCTCCCGCCCTTGATTCAGCGCCGCCTGTGCTGCTTCCCGCTGCCCCACGTGCCTAGCGGAGCTTTCCATATAAAGCTGCACGCGAAACACCTCTTGTTGGCCGCAATCCTATCCGCATCACTGCAATTCGTCCGTTTCTTCTCAGACTGTCTTGAAACGCCTTCGCTCACCTTCCACATCCCTCATTTAAGTATTTGATTTGTGTCCCACCTTTGACGATTTGACCAGCTGCCGCCAACTTACTATTCATCTGGTCCTCCTCCGTAAGAGCGTCCCGCAACACCGCAGCTTGCCCGTTACGTCGAACAGCTTTATCGAACGCCTGGCCAGACAGGCCTCCTTCGTTCAGCCATGTGAGATTGCCTATGCTAGGAAGCGGACTTGGAATTTTAGCTGTTGTTGCTGTAACTAACATCTACCAGGAAAATCTCGCTTTCCGTGGTCGCGTCGGATATACAGGTTGACTCCGAATTCATCTCCCTCGATGTTGGCGATGACATGACCGTCGCGGATCTAAAAGCTGTCATCCAAAGCGATATAAACATACCTTCGTCGGCATTACGTCTCTTCTTCAATAACAAGCTCCTAACAAGCGATTCCCAGACTTTGGCTCAAGCCACGATTCGGGAGGGGGACATGATTGCCATGCAGATCCAGACTCAGACACCACGGCCTCAGCAACAGCAACACCACCAAAATAACGTACGTCGTCAAGCAGGAGGGAACGCAGCTGTACAAAATGGACTGGCCAGCAGGCAGGCGGAAATGCCGGATCCTGAGACGCTACGGCTACATATGCTTGGGGACCCTAGAGTGCTGGAGGGAGTGAGAAGACAAAATCCAGCCCTAGCAGAGGTTGCTGACAATGCTCAGCGGTTCCGCGAGGTGTTGCTTACGCAGCAACGGCAAGAAGCAGAGGCGTTGGCAGCGAGGGAGGCCAGGATTGCAATGCTAAATTCGGATCCCTTTAATGTAGACGCGCAGAAGGAGATTGAAGAAATTATTCGCCAAAATGCGGTTATGGAGAATTTGCAAGCTGCGATGGAACATACGCCTGAAGGTAGGTTGGAATCTTCGATTTAGTTTTTCCTCCCTCTTCCAGTGTCGCCCTCACTTGCTCACGGTTTCTTCTAGCTTTTGGTCGAGTAACCATGTTGTACGTTCCTGTCGAAGTGAATGGCCACCGAGTTAAAGCCTTCGTTGACTCCGGTGCCCAAGTCACAATAATGTCACCAGAGTGTGCCTCTGCATGCAATATCATGCGCTTAATTGACCGTCGGTACGGGGGCGTCGCGAAAGGCGTTGGGACCGCTGATATTTTGGGACGAGTGCACTCCGCTCAGATCAAAATAGGGGATATATTTCTTTCCTGCTCATTTGCTGTTATGGATGGCAAGCACATAGATCTCCTCATTGGGCTCGACATGCTTAAGCGACATCAGGCTTCCATTGATCTTCAAGATAACGTCCTCAGAATCGCAGGTCAAACCGTGCCGTTCCTTAGTGAAGCAGAAATCCCCAAGCACGACGAACTTGAGGATGAGCCGCTAGTGCGTGGTCGAGATGGTGCCCTTGTTTCTGCTCGATCAGGCGCAGTCGCCAAACCGCCTGGCAAACCTTCACCCTCTGCCTCGCCGTCCCAGCTGAGGCCAGCAAATTCTCCCTCTCCATCTTCTTCCACCCCAAGAATTAACATCCACCCTTCTCCTTCCGGCCCATCATCCTCCAATCCCCAACACCTTCAACCTCCGGCTCAACCATCCTCAAGCTCTTCTGCACCGGCTTCGTCATGGCCTGCAGAGTCAATTTCCAAAATAACGGATCTTGGATTCACCCGAGAAGAAGCATTACAAGCTCTCGAAGCTGCTGGTGGTGATCTTGAGGGAGCCATAGGCTATCTTATTTAAAAATCCACGCGGTTTCATTACCCTCGATTTATATTTTATTAACAGTAGAAGATTTTGCTCTAAACCCCCCACTTCCTTCCATTTTTTCATGGTCAAAATTGACCTAAGTCCTTTTAACAACTATATCTTTGATCAGAGTCAGGACACGATGCAAACTTGCTCCATTTCTCCATTTCTCCCATCCTGGTGTTTCATGAATTCCCCCTTTCCCCAGGCTACAGTTTATCCAATGCCGTCATATCCATTACAGTTTCGCATAGCCAGAAATACAGTTATACATAGCTCTCCCAGTGTCCATATTTAGTTGTTTTTTCCATCCCAAGCTAACAATATTTTAGCTGCATTGATTATGAAGGAGTTCGTTTATGCATGTGAATTAATTAACAGAACTACAGTCTACACCAGTATCATGTTAGAATCCATAAAATCAAAGGTACACAGATTTATGATGTAATCTCCCCATTCTAGACAATGTCAAGTCGTCCCCGAACCTTGAACCTGATCAGAACCTGTTTGTAGGTATTAATAATGGCTAAGAAAAGGATTGAGTGCCTTGGTAGTTGATAAAATTTCCGAGGAGCATAAGGTTAAATTAAGGTTATTAAGTTCAGGGGTGGGGTGCTTAAGTTAAAATTTTAAGCTTATTTTTGCGAACAGAAATTTCACCTCTGCAGCATGCCCTCTCTGTCCAGTGTCCACAGACCATCCACCGCTTGCACTCTTAATTTTTCAAAGTGACTCCCTACTCTTTCTCTATTTATCTCTCTCTCTCATATCTTTATTAGTAGCGACCCATAATCTGTGGTTTGTACTCAACCCTAAGCCTTTGCTTTCGTATGGAATAAGAAACCATTGAAAACAGGAGACTTATTTCTTTCTGCTTTTCTTATTATTCATGTAAACGAGTGTGTAATTCGGGATATTATATATTAAACTATTAAACATTAAGTTGCGTTAAAGCCGCCAGCCACATGCATTCGTTACGTGCCATGAGACAGATATTAGACATTAAGTATAAAGAATCAAAGAGATGGATAGCGGAACAAATGTTAATCCAGCTATCCTTCTGCCTGTCCTTCTCTCATTGCTGCGATATTCATTTTCAACGCTCTCGCAAATTCATTTCTCGAATGCCATGGGGAAATTTGCAATCCCATCACCAACCCAGCAGACGTTCGTTCCAAGGTGTTTCGAGAAGGTTGTGTGGCGGGGTTATATTCAGCCTGCTCATTCCTTAAGCTCGATATCGTCGGGGCGTCCCTTTTTAGCCTTGCGGAGCTGGTGGCATGCTTTACAGGCCACGACGAGGAAAATAACGTGGATGATTCTTTATCAACCCCCCCCAAAAACGGGATTGGTTGGCTATATTAGTTACAATCTCAAAACAGGTTGCTTTGCGCAAGAAGGCCTCCTCCTCGTTCCGTTTCTCTCTAACGGGTAAGAAAGAGGAAAGAAACGGGAAGGGCACTCCAGTTGAGATCTGGGGCATTGCTTGGGATTGGGATTTGGTTAGGGGTATAGGGGTTGGAGGCTGCGAAGTAGACTCATTTATGCCACGATAGTTAACTCACCCGTTCATGAAGCAGAACGTAGCCGCAAGGAACCGCCAGATCACAGCATTTGTCTCCGTAGAGTCATTGCAGATAGAAGTCCACCGGTTCTCTCCGCAATCGATCCAACTCGCATCGGCATAAGGTGAGCAGGCCACAATAATTCCACCTACTGCGGCGAACATACCCGCGATTAAATCGATGGTGATGATGACGGCAGGGTGGATTCGGTCATTCCCGATAAGGAACGTGAGGCCAAGTGCGATCAGAGTCCATAATGCTGAGATGGAGAGCTGTTTTATCGTTGTTTGTTATTAACATGGATCAACCAGATGGTTTTATTTTGGTACTTTGATATCTCATGTGTACGATTGAAAAGGATGATTTAACATACAGCAGATATCCCAATCACCTCAGCGAACGGGCCCGTATCAGGTGAATATACGATCCCAGTTGCCCATCCTAAACCAACGGCACCCGTGACAGATATGAGAAGGGCGAAAATGCGCAGGCTCAGAAAGATGGTGCTTGATTTGAGCATGGTTTGATGCTGTTTGGCGTCTGGCTAGGTAGGTATATAGATACCTCGCTATCCTTTTCGCTTCTGCAATGAGATGCCAGAGGGACGTGAACTCCAGGTGTTTTCCTGGTGGGTTGGCCAATCGGCGTAGGAGAAATAGATAATGTCTGGTAAAGGAGGCCAACTCTCTATGGTACTGTGAACTAAAGAGATTTTAGAAAATAACAATAATAATCACGCAGAACCCTTGAAAAGAAAGTCGAATGCGCTGTAGGTTGAGAGCTTCTTTTTATCTATCCGTCCACGGTGAATCAAAGTGCTCCTTGGGGGCAAACGGAACTGATCAACCATGCGAAGCAAAAAGAAAACATGAGAAAAATACTAAAAATACCCCAGATGTTGCTCCAGAGTCCACCCATCAGTGCAGTTTGAAGCTCTGGTAGGATCGTATATTTCGTCACCGCCAGCGCCGCCGAGCCAGCCTAAGCGGCATGCGGCATGTTTTCTGGGGACGGTGGGGAGGATCGACAAGAACAAGCTCAGGCTTGTTGGCGTGTCAAGTTTCAACAGCCACTTATTTAAGATTGGTGGAGCGCTGGGGCAGATCGCGAGGCGCAGCGGCACGCTGTGTGGGAACTTGACATTGCCGGCGCACAGGGAAGATATCTCGACCGGAAGCATGATTTACGCGGCAAGGGGGGGCAGCATTTTACTGTAGTACAGTAGTTACATATGTATGAGTCCCAGGGGTGGAAGAGCTTAAATTCTTATTATAGAGAGCGATCAAAGCTTTGTTTTACGTCTATATTTCTGCAAGGCCTAGGGTTTCTACATACCTCTACGTCCCAAGCGGCACGACCAGATAGTCATAATTATCATCGAGCTCACAAGTACCTCGTCGAGCACATTCCTGTTATTTGTGGATACGACGATCACACCCCCGCCCACCCCACAACTACCAACATCGCTAGCGATAAGGGAGACGCGTATTTCAACGACATGAGGGTTAACCGAACTCCAAAGCTCCAACTCCTTACTCCCCATTCCCCCAACGGACACTGCCCGCTCCCTTCTGTCCCAAGTCCTCACCGCCCATCATCATCCTCCCTCTCATCAGGCCTGGTATAATCCCCTTGTAGACTCAACAATCCCATAGCCCAGGTCAACGACGCGGACCGATTAACCGTGACAAACTTCCTGTCGTCGCTGGGCATAAGCGACACCGTCCCCTGGCCCTGATCCACATGAGCCATAGGACTCATCGTCCGCTGGTACGGCGGGCCCCTCCCAGCCTCAAACGCTTTCGTCCATGCCGTTTCGCAACCGCTCGCTACGGCGGTTGCCGAGTCGGTGCCTGTCAATCGCGCAATGTTGCGTAGCTTGGCAATCGTCCACCCACGCTGCGCTGCGTCGGCGTACTGCACCCCTGCGTAGAATAGCGGGATCAAAAGCTCGATGAGCACGGCGGAGAGCGATGGAATGAGGTTTGCTGTGTCCTCGTCAAACTGTTGCGGGTAGTAGATCCCAGCAACGATGCGGCCAATGCTATTTGCGAACTGGCCGGTGCGGAATGCGCAGATACCGGCGGCCACCATGGCCTCCGGTGGCATGCCTGGCTGTCCTCTTTCGAGGATTATGCGGCCCGTGTAGAGTATGGCCCATATGCAGGCGATGGTGTGCGTGCGGTATTGGAGGGCAGGGCCGAAGGGCGTGGCGATTGGCGGGGCGCTGTCCGCTGGGAGCGGCACGAAGCCCGGTCCCAACGCTTTTTCAAAGGCATCGTAGGCCGCGACGATTTCTTTCCACTCCGCTTCCGCGTTTGCCGTTTGCGTTTCGAGGTCATCGCTCTCGTTTTCTGATTTTGGGGATGGGGATCGACGGGACGTTTCAGCGAAGCCGGAAGGGAGGCGGACAGGTCCTGGATTTGGGACCATTCCGTACATGGGCGGGCTGTTATCTCTATTGTTGCTCGATGATGCTGCCTCGCTAGGGTGGCCTGGTGGGCCTTGCGGAGGTCCAGGCGGAGCAGGGGCAGCAGCGCCCCGCGCCTGTTGTGAACCCGGGGGTCCCCCACGACCCATCCCAGGCGGGAAGAACCCTGGTGGAGGCTGCCATCGCCCGCCATTTTGCTTTCTCACCTGTATTTTTCTTGCGCGATCCCTTGCGACGAAGTCCGTAGTCCGCGCAATTAACAAGATGAGGTGGTCGTTGGATCCGTAAACAGCATCAAGCTTCCCAACCCCTGATCTAGGTGGACATGCTCCCCATCGATTATATGGCATCCTGGGGATTAAAAAGAACGTCTGTGAATATGCTTGCTTTTTGGGACAAAATGTGGTGGGGCGGAACATACAGTAACTGATTCCCACTGACCATGCTCTGATACGCATCCTGTTTACAGTAAAACCAATACAGGTCACTTCGAATGCGATATTCTTCTATATCGCCTGCCGTTAGATTCCGTTCAGACGCGGTAGCAGGGTTTATGTCCTCCGCATTCCCGAAATTATTGTAGCTCATGGGTCGACCCATTATAGTGCTAATAAAGTCGTCATTAGTATCAGATTCTTTATCCGCGAACAAGTCATTTTCAAATCGGCTGCCGAAATGCGAGGCACCCATTCCCAACCACGGCATTGATTGCGTAAGCTGCATGCGCTCCTGCTTAGCCCTTGCTCTCATTGATCGGATATCCCTTGTCATCCTTGCAAAATCATTCTCTTGGATGAGATGCGAAGCTCCAGCCACATGGCTATTCCATTTCGAGTGTTCCGCACTCATGACTTCATAAAAAGCAAGAAGTAGCGTTGCGGCAAGGGTTGCTGTTTGTTTGCGGCGGCCGGGGACTTTCACGGCCTTGGAAACACGACGGATGGCGTAGTGATAATGCCGAAACGATGCCATGAGGGATAGTCCTTGTAACTTCGCGATGTGATGGCTACTAATTGCTAAAATTGCTTGTAGCAAGCCTTGATTTTGAAGTGCAAGCGTAGGCACTGTGTAAGTCCATAGGCTTTGCTGGGAAGGTGGGACCGCTGACGTGGATAAAATTACTGTCGGGTTCACAGGGTGTCGCTCGAAGATAGACAGCACCGGTGCAACAGCAGAGATAAAATGACAGAATATGCTTGTCACCTCAGGATCCATGAGAGGGGATGCAAAAGGGGAAGGGGTATATGACATCAGAGAAGTTTCGCCGTGTAAGAAAGCGGTCGTTGAGCGAAACGAAGATGTCAGCTGCTGTGTGATGGCTGATTGTGGCTCGTATGGCTCAGTGTAGTTGCGAGTAGTTTGGATTTCCATTTCTTCATCGGTTTCAACATCATAATAATCGTCAATTTCCTCTTCGTAATAGTAGTTTGCTGGTTGGCCATCATCATGATATGAGTAGCTTGGCGCACCACTCTCGGTAGACGGCTGTTCTTCGGCTTGATACGTCTTGTATTGAGGTTTGTCTGTGCCTGGGATGTTAGAGCAACACAAAAAGAATGATAAAAGAATCAGGAGATATGTCATACGGTATGGTTGTTGTTGTGGGGAAGGAATTATATTTGACTGATCGTACTACAGAATATTAGATGCGTGTTCTTAGATTGGCAACACCAAGAAAACAACTCACCAGTGGCCCGGTTTGGCGTTGTCCGGAGAGTATATGAGGTTGATAGTGCGTTGTATGCTGAGGGCTGATAGCAGGCTGGCTGCTCTGATCCAAGAGAGAGTCGTCATGAAGGAACTGCCGGGGCGAAGCTTCGTCAAAGTCAGACTTTAAGATAACTGGCTGTGGCTGAGAATGAGATGCGATGGTCTGCTCTGCGCTCTCAAATTTATACGGCTGGGTGTAATAGTCCTGTGGACCTGGGCCGCTCTGGTGGTCAGGATGTACATGTCCAGGTTGATGCTCCAGGCTAGACACAAATTGGGATTCACCATACACAAGATCATCAGGATAGTGACTTGGACGCGGTGCCAGCGGGATGAAAGATTGGCGTGCTCCGGATGCGTCCTCTTGTAGCGTCGTGGAGCCGAGCGGACGACGTATGAAGGGTAGGGGATCTGCACCAGGTCTCGGCTGAAGATAATTTGGCGGGATTGGAGTGTGCCCCATGTGGGACATAGGGCCAACGGGGTTTCTGAAAATCACACGCTGGGCATACCCCTCGCAGTCCCTTTTCGATTTTTTGCAATTGTTGCAAGTGGGCTTTTCCTCTCCGCATTTTATTCGGCGTTTTCTGCATGCTAGAGTGAATCAGTGAGCTTGTGTATTCCCTTTGAGGACATCGCCCCAAACTCAACGTACTCAGGCAACCTGTTTTGGTTCGTCTCCTGGGACCTTTAGCCTTTGGTTGAGGGACGTTCTTTGGAGTTAGCTCTGGCGGTACGGCTGGACTCGTGAGGGGGACTTCTGCCTGTTTGGGTGAAGGAGGAGCGTGTCCTTCCATGATGGCTGATTTATGGTGATACGATCCAAAAATGAAAAGTAAAGAACGAGGCGGGAAAAGCCAATGTAAAATATTTGTGGGCTAAAAAACGAGCGGATAAATGGGCGAGCAGAATAGAATGGCTATGCTCGGTTGATATCCATGTGAAGGGCTTGAGGGTATGGATGGATGATATGAGCGCTGGGCTCAGCACAGGTGGTGGTACGAACAGGCGGTATGGAGCCAAAGAGGGTTGAACACACCCACGAAAGAAATTAGTGCAATAGAGCCACAATATAAGGAAGCGTAGACAGGAATCAAAAAACGAAGATAGAAATCCAGGGACTTATCAGCAACTGAATGCTGACGATATGAGAGAGGGTGCGTAGAAGCGGAAACCGAGGGTTTGTCCAGAGAATCCCCGGAGTGGTTGAGCAACGGCTTCACCAACCACATGCCATGAGCAATACGAAGAGGGGATCAGGAGATATGGCAATAGAAGAATTGGAATGAAAAGAGCAGCTCGAAATGCAAGCCAACCAGGAATGAACATCAAGGGAGGCGTGAGCGCAGTCGAAGCTTGGGAATCAAGGATGGCTCGACCTTCATCCTGGATCTATGCACGATAATAGGGCTGTTAAGGGCCCAGGATCCCAGGATTATAAATAGGAAAAACGAGGTGTGGCCGTGCCTGTGTCTCTCTGGGCATATTATTGTTGGCCTTATTTCTTCTCCGTCGGGGACTCGTTCGTCCTGGAGGCGTTGTGCGCGACAGGAGATGAGCGGTTAACTCTCGACTCGTCCTCCCGGCGGCTGCGATGTTGGAGAGGAATGGCGATACGCACACGCCCCATCGCGGATCGGGACGGCCCGCTAGGTTCGATTGGGTTTAGCTCGGCAATTGGTACATGTAAGTAAAATTGGAAACTTGGGAGCTTATTTGCAAGTATAGCAGCTCAAACCTGTATATAGATCGTATGAATATTTGCAATTCTCGCTCAGAACTATTCTTCTACTGCAACATTTGCATATAAATCAATTGGTTCCTTCAGAATATTCATCATTGTCATCATGTTGTCTCCATACTGTGCTCACAATATTCTCTTATTTTGAACCTCTGATTTAATGGAACGAATTACCGAGCCATGCCTCTTATACTTTAGCCGGGGGCGTCCCCTCTCAACCAGGGGGGTGTCCGTATACCTAATCATATTACGGAGTACAGAAGAAATCAAACCCACACTAGGGAGACATTGACATTGAACCAACCCGCCGATGGCCTGGCAAAGACTGAGCAGCCACTCGCTGATCAGCATGGTTCTCCACTCGCTACTCTAGTTCGCCATGTTTGCTTTTTGTCCTCTTTTCCCTTGCCCAGTTTTGGGCCTTTTTGGCTTCAGGAAACCCACGGTTTGTTAACGGGCCGGGATGGTTGGCAGCTGGAATCCGGGACACTGGGTGGCTGTCGAATCTCGATTGGACGAGCGACGTGCGTCACCTATTAATGGCGCCTTTTCCAACGTCTTGCAAGAAAAAGAAAGGAAACATGGAAAAAAAGGAAAGAAAAAAAGAACACGGCCAGAAGAGATTCAACAATCATACTATGCCTCAGCTACAGCTAGGAGAAAAAATAGTGGACCGCCGAGCGTTGGCACTTTACCACGTCCAACAGACTGACCAAACCGTCCCATCAAGGTTACCACCAGGAGTTCCAATTCCCTTTCAAAGGGCCATCTGTCAGTCGACTACGATCCGCCAGTCCGACCTTGACACTTCGGCCAGCGCTTCCTTGCCCACCCTACTTTTCGCGGGGAAAAACGAGCGCTGCTTGGCGGGCGATCCAGATCGATCGACGCAGGCAAGGACAGCAGCAGCATATCTCCATGAGGCTCCATGCAAACAACTACACGGAGTACAGTACGGAGGACGGTACCTTCCATGATTATAATGATCAGACCCCAGGATAATAATACGACTCCTCACAAGCTGAACCAAAGACGGGAGATCCAGGGATGCGCCGCCAATTCCACCATACCGGGTCTCCTCGAAAAAGCTCTCCTCCCATGTCTCACTCGTGCTCAATAATGCTCAGTTTTCACCCCCTCCCCCCGGCTGTGGAGAACGTTGGGAGGGAACAAAATGCTTGCCTCGAACTAAAAAGTCAAAAAGGCTTCCCCCAGCGGAGCGCCAGTCAGCTTGGCATGGCACCTGGCCAATTGAGCCTCCCTGCTCCATCCAAGGATGCGTCAATTTCCAATAGCGTGATCTCAAGCCTTAGGCTAGCCAGGCATCCTCTGAAATATGCTCCCAAAGTTGGTCGACAACGCAAGAAAAGAGGAGCCACAAACGTGGCATGTTCCAGAGAAACGCGACAAGGCTAAATAATAGCCTGCATAGAAATGATCTGATATGAGATTGCAACCCGATAAGCCCGTTGAACAGTGGAGTGTTGAATCGGAATCCCAAAAAGGCCTCCCGCATATTTCTGCATCCCCTATCAAAAATTTTCAATCAGTCCGGAGTCGAAGTTAGTCGCCATTTCGTTTTTCGTGCTTATTTTTGCTCTCCCTTTCCCTCTTGATCATTCGCCAGGTGCGTCAGTCCTGCATTAGCCGCTGGGCCTAACAATTCTTCTTGCTCGTTGTATCTCAGTTATTCTGCGACTAATTTTCGGATGTGTTTGCCAGTATGTATCCTCCTGCAGGTGAAAGGATGCACCATGCATACTACGTAGATAACACTGCATGGAGCTGAATCTTGTGCAAGTTCCAGTTCCCAACCTGGTGGATTCAGTCGAGAACGGTAACTGTTTTTTTTTTTACCCCTGTCCATCCCACCCATCCATTCCGTCCCTGCTCACCGTCCAGCTGGAGATAAAAGCCATGGATGGCTGGCGGTGTGTTGGTTTCTTTCACCAATGTCTGCCACGCTCAGTTCCACAGGGTTCATTCATGTCATGTGGCTCATCTCTACCTCCCCTTTTCTTTTTCTCTTTCGTTTTCTTTTTTTAATTCATTCATCCACACAGAAGCAAAAGGCGACTGAACATTGGAGCACGGGCCGTGTTGGCGATCGGACAGGGAACAAGGGGGATCACGAATGAAAACGAGGACGAACAATGTCAAGCAAATCCCGAGCCGAACTGGTGCCTCTTTTCCATAATTCTCCGGCCCTGTGGTGGAAGCTTGGTGCGAACTTTGTCGTTGGTGTGGCGTGCTGGTATCAGTCTAAGATCCCTCACCCACCGGCCAGCTGCGGCTTCAATTGAACATGAAGATAAACGTGATCACGGACGGAGCAGAGAGCAATGACCTCTCGAGAATCTTTCATGCATTAGAAACGGATATACTTCAGTTCGCAAGAGCCACTGATATGGCTACTAGGTTCCAGAGGACAGAAGTCAAGGAGTAGCTCCTCTCTCCCGATCTTTCTATTTTTATCTTAAGATAGTCCGCGTGGAATTGTGTATCGAAATCAGATATGACACACAGTTCTCACCCGGTCGAATTGCTTTCGAACATATGTTGCTTGGCGAGGTTATTTCCACTCATATCTAAGTTCGCCTGCTACAGAGAGAAACAGAAGGGTGTGCCCAGCGAGAAGTGCCTCATTTTCCACGTACAAAATCATAATATGATGCGTTTATTGAAACCTCATCATCTTCTCAAAAACACACTCCCCCGACACGCTTTGTGTTGCCATCTTGAAACATGTGATATTCTCGCGACAAAATGTCACAACCACTGGCTAGGTTCTCAGCACAGTTAAATCTTGTCCTGCGTGGAAATGTAGAAAGCTACGCTGGGGAGTCACTATTCGATCACCGTATGCTCTCGTCCGGGTCTCCGCCGTTCCACCCCTTTCCAAAACTATACGAGAAATGCCCCTTGTGTTTGAGAAGGGACTTCTAGCTATCTAAAACCGAAAAAAATATCTGAGCAAGCGACTCAGAAAGACGTTATCCAATCCTCTGATGAGGAACACAAAGCACATATCATCTTTGGCCGACGTTTGCGCGTTTCGATCTGACTGTCCGGGAATTAGAACCAGAACCAGGAAGTAGAAAATTGACACGCCAGCGAACTGCTCAGTTCTGGCGCGCGCAGAGTCTGTAGGTGCCTCTCAGGGGCTCAGCAGCTAATCGCATGAGCCATGAGCCATGAGCACTGGTATACATTCCAAAAACTAACTAATAGCGGGTTCGCATGACTTATATCAAAACAGCTTCAAGTATGAGTTTGCCATGAAGACGGCATTTTGTTGTGTTCAGATCATTGTGACAAAAGCCCGTTTTCTTCGCATATTCAAGCGCGGATGAGAGGTGTTGTACTCCATCGAGCCATGAGAGCGGGATCCCTCGTAATCTCTTCACGGTGATAAGACGTCCTACCTAGATATGAAATGATATTTCCTTCCCAAGGTTCGCGACTGACCTTTCATGAAAAGGACGAGATGGCGGTATTTATTCGCGCAATATCCGTATATGGGTAGAAAAGGATGATCTGAAGCATGAGGAAATATTGTACAATGTTTAAGCATCGGCCCCGACGCTCATTTAGGTGTTTGTAAAAACTGATATCCTTAATTAAAGGATACTTCTTCCATCTCTTCTTCAGGGCTTCAGTCAGGGCGAGATGATTTCACCACAATGGTTGGACTGATGTGATAGCCATGGGCATACGCTCCATTGCCAACCCAATTATGTTTCCCAAGAGTATCAGGGTAGTGGAGGCCCATCCAGTAATCGTGGCTGTAGTTGAGGAGGTATACTTCTTGTAGAGGTTTGACGGAGGTGTACAGATGTACGAGATGCTGCGGAAAATAGTCAGTTGTAGGTGCGAGATTAGGTTTCACTGTCCCACTGATATAAATTCTTGTGGCGGGAAAAGGGAGATACGCTTGCTCATGCCATTTTAAGCCGGCTTGACTCCCTTGGCTTCTATCAGGGGGAAAGGGTTATTCAAAATTGAACTATATTTTCAATGAGCTGTAAGTATCATGCGTCCTATTAAGATACAACAAAAATGGCCCATAGGTATTATATGTATATATATATACAGATGAATTGAAGCGAAGGTATGCAGAGCGGAGAGCTCTGCGTATGGCTACTTTTCCTCCCCTTTGCCAGCTTTCTGACTAAAACTCCGCTTTCAAATACTCGACTGGCACCTTGGGAAGCTTATCATATCCATCCAGCAGAATAATTCCCATCCCACCTGACAAATGTGTCTGGATATGGCAATGTAGCAGGAAGGGGCCCGGGTTAGTCACTTGATACCGGGCAACTACCCACCCCGGATCTTGTGCGGTGCCAGGAGGCGACGTAAACCCATCTACCAAGGGCGGCGTTTCCAGGTTGAAGAACTGAGGAATCTCTTTGATGGCATCTTCAACAGTCTCCCAATCGAAAGGTCCGTGCCCCTTACCGATCACATACATTTTGTGCGAGTGCTTGTGTATCGGGTGAGGAGGGTTGAAATTTCCGCCTGTGATAAGAACTAGATCCACCCATGTACCATTCTTGGTTGGGAAAGTCAGATTTCTATTACTTCCCAGTGGTCCGTTGGGGTCGAAAAGAACTGGTTCGATGCCTTGAGAAGTGTTCAGGGGAGCTGTCCCGCTCATGGTCCAACGAAAAGCCCTGCCGGCAAACCCGATGTCGAATTTGTAAGTCGTATCAGCCTTGGCAGCGGGTTTGGATGGTGGGAAAGGAGTGATTTTGTTTTCGTCGAGAATCACGACGTCTGCCGTCAGGTTCACGCCATTGTATCCAATGGAAGGCTTACTGGGTTCGGGGCGCGGGCCTTTCTTTTGGCCTGCATATCGAAGGGTGGCAAATCCGCTGAAAAGTTGGTTGCTTTCGACATTGGCAGCGCGCATCGTGTAGTCTTTACGAGACTTGTTGAGCTTGATCAGGGCAGAAACTCTACTGCCGTTGGGAACAGGAGCAGCATCGACAAGAGTGGGTTCGATGTAATGCCCGTCGATGGCATATATCCACATTTTATGCTCGTCGATGCTTAACATGAAGCGAGCAATTGTTGACGAACTGATAAAATTGAAACTTACCCACTCATCATCAGGGTCGACGGTGATAATTTCGTGTTGCCCTTCATTCGGCTTACAATTGTAATAGAGGTCCTCCGGGACTTTCTCGGGATCAAAGGGGAAGTCACCCACAACAGCAGGGATATAGTAAGGAAGACAACTTTAATGACAGTCAGCATTACCAATCTATGAAACAGGTTAGGCAGGCAGGGCGTGAGCAAACAAACCCTTTGTCCGTTAGATTCTCATCTCCCAGAAGAAATCTTTGATCTGGCCTTGTCAACTTATTCAATTCGTCTTGGGACTTGCATATAACTGATCCCTTCCCATTAAACAAAACGCTATCCGTGCAGAAATTGTCGATCCCAGAATCCGTAGCCACATGGAAAAATTCTTCCGAAGTCAAATGGTGCCAGTCGGACAAAAATACGGCCGTTGGGTTCAACGTGGCTTTCCTGATCCTCTCAATCTCCTTTCGTGAGTTGGAAATTTTGTCAAATGGTGCAGGTCGGCCTGGTTTTGGGCTAATCACAATCGCCCCAAAGAGACCATCTGACATCTGGCCGTGTGCATGGCCGTGGTACCAATAAGCGCCATATTCGACCGCAGTCCAGCGGTAGAGGAAGCTTCCCCCCGGCTGAATAGCCCTCTGGGTAACATCAGGCACTCCGTCCGACCACGGGGTGCCGTGTTGAGAGATACCGTGGAAATGGATAGACGTTTCAAATGGAAGCTTGTTTCTAACGAGGACCTCAACCTCATCACCTTCCGCGATATTTAATTGGGGTCCGGGAAATTGGTTGTTCGTGAAAATCACTTTTCGCTCTGTTCCGTCCGGAGAGGCATTTCCCCAGGTGAGCTCGAGGTCGAAATGCCGGACATTAACATACTTGGGCGGGCACTTCCCAGCTGAGATCGCTGGGAGCAGGCAGTTAAACCATATAAACAATAGAGGTAATGACAGAATCATTGTAGCAACTAAATCGAAGGAAAGGGGAAGAAAAAAGAGAAATTATCCGAAATTATCCTCGCGCGGTCATGAGGGAAATTGGGAGAACGAACGAGGGGTGAGTCTGTTGAAGTAGTTGCAGCAGGAGGGGGCCTGAGAGTATTTGTAGCAACCAATACAGAGTATTTGCTTGTGAGATGGGTAGTCGCCAGCACAGATATGGGATTTAGCCGCAACCATGCTGGGATCCCGGTATGAATTCCCGCCATCGAAAGCTATGGGAGGTTTGTCAGAACTCCAACCTGTGTCTTGTTGCTCTTCTCGGTTGTCCAATTGCCAACGTCCTGCCGTCTCAGGCTGAATAGCTGCAACTCAGCTTGGGACGCCACCGAACAAAACTTGACATGCCGTCGTGAGGAATCGTTGCGCTGGGCATTGACCTGGGATGGTGCTTAACCAATTAAACGTCAGGTTATTTCAGGGCCTGGTCGATCTTTAAATTAAACTTCATTTCCAGGGCTATGCTGAACAATTGCAGATCAAGCTCGCGAAAATGATCCGGACGTGTCAACTCCGGGTTGCTCACTTCGAGAACGAGGGTGAATTATGATAACTGGACGTGAGCTGCTTCTGGAGAGAAGATGTAATGGCGGCAGCGCCGTGTTCGTTTGGCAGATAACATCTTCTCATCTGGTTCCTTAACACGACCCTCGCGGCACGATTTGTCATGACTGTTGTTGCTGTCCAAGGCATGGATGGAATCTAGTGCAGCAAGATCCCAAGCATCCATGCTGGCTTGTACTGATGTTGCATCCGTGGCTGGATACTTAAGATGAGCCATGGACTGTCAGATGGTCATCACACCGTATCATAAAATCAGCCTGAGCTGAGGCCAGCCCAGAGGATGCTCCTGGGTATTTGGGATTCAATTGAAAAAGAAGAAATGTTTCGGAGCTGTGTGGTCCCAACAAATCTCAGCGGCGACCTGGGCTGACAAACGACGTTCGAAATCCGGGATTTGGCGCTGCTCATAAGCGACCTGCGGCTGACTGATCGTGGCCATATCACAGCCCCACACCCGGAAACCAATTATGGAGTCCAGGCGGCACCGTTGAACGGACAGGATGTGAACCCCAGACTTCAGAGAGGGAACACTCTAGGCCCCGTGGTCTGCTGGCGGAGTCTGTGGGATCAACAGGCGCAGGGCGAGCGATGGAGATAAGTGGTGATGGGCGGACATAACTCACCTTCCCCAAATCATACCCGCCCACCCACACACACCTACACAAGAAGCACATATATATATATGAAAAACTATCTTGAGAGAGAGCCAAAACTAGAATCCATTAATTCATTAAGCCCAATCTTCGAATACTTGTTATTGTTGGTGGAATCTATCAGCTACAGAGTGGCCTTCTAACGAGGCGTTTGGAAACTCCATGATGCCCATCACACTCTACTCACGTCTCCCAGTAACGACATGCAACCCGAAAAGCATAGTGGAATTGGTCTCTTGGAGATTCTTCAGGGCCAGTTTCCCCAGTCGAGCAATTTGATCCATCGAGAGTGCATCGTGGCCGCCTTGTCCTGCCTGAAGGCAAGCAGCTTGCAGGATGTGCGACATCGCCTTGACGTAATTTGCGTTCAACATATCTTTATACTCGGGTTTATCAAGCGGGACGATGTCTTCTCTGCAATCTTTGAGGCCGCACTTTTTGAACTGGGGATAGAGCTCAGTGACGCTCCTAGGTTGAGAGAGAAAGAAGAGAAAGCACCACATCAGCCTGTGAAATATCGAGATATCGAAGAACCCTAACGTGGGTGACTCACTTTCCAGATTTTCCATGGCTGCTCACGGTTTTCATGAGTTGCTTCAGGAGCGCATTCGCGTCGTCTACGTTGCAGCCAGGCGCGCCAGGTATGACAACACCGTCATGCACCGCAATGTCAGTCCATTGCAAGTACCCTCCGGGCCCTGGATAATTTCATTAGTTTCAAAAGAAGACCGACCACACTGGGAAATTCGCCGGGTTGGATCTCACGAAGCAGCGTCATCAGGTTGCGAATGGCAAGCTCCCACTGCTCTGCCTTCAGACCCATAACCAAAAGCCGGACATGAACCGCATCATACTGCCCTAGGAATTCTGTCGGAAAAGGTTCCAACACATCCTGCACATAATAGTTTATGTCTGTGGGGAACAGTGCTCTATCTGGCACTTGGTCCAGCGAGACGTCGAAACCATCAAACCTGCAGGTTTCCGGGAGCTTTCCTGCTATATCTCGCAGCCAGACTCTATATATTACCAGCAATAAAAATCAGTACTCCCTTCTTTGAAGGCTGCCAGCTAGAATGGGAATTTATCGTGCCCTGTCCCCGTTCCAACATCTGCTATGCGCATATGGCCACGCTGTGGAATTGCAGGGTGCAGCAGAAACCCCAAAGTTTCCCGGAAGGCTTCATGTTGATCATCCAACCTGCAATTTGTCAGTTTATATGACCGGAGACCCAGGGGAAAGAACACACAAACCTGTCGCTTTCTGCCTTCGTTCTGGTTAGGAGATATCTCGCGGCTTCGCTATTTGAACCCATTGCTAACGAACGGATCGATCCCGGAATGGTATATAGAGCCTTGAAGATAAGTGAAGCAAAGTACTAGAGAAACTAGTCAAAGAGAAGTCTTTCAGGAGAAGGTGCACAATACCCACCAGCAAACCCAGGAGCGGTCTAATATATATACTCTTCCGCCATCATTGCGACTAACCTCTTCAAGGCTCGTCAATAGGATCCGGATTCTATGCAAAGACGGCATTGACATGAATGATATTCTCCATCCGATTCATGTACTGTGACTTGAATGGACTTGATGTATGTAACCATGCCTTCTCCCCTAGAATATGTAAGGCTAGTATTGTTAAAGAGAGACCGCGCAGCGTATCTCTTTGTATGCAACTGTACTCTGTACTGTGCGCAGAATAGCACGAACACCTGCAGAAGTTTGCCCACCATTCATAGAACGCAAGCCTAGTTTCTGAAACCGCAAAATAGCGGTTTTCATGCTCATATATAATGATTGTTCATGAAATGGCTTAAGCCCGCAGTCGGTAGCTAGGATTTCTCGCATTTGCTGTCCGTGTGATAGAGCTGGGCGCATATTTGAGCTTTGGACCAACTTGCGGACTGGAATGTGCAGAGTAGGATCATTCAAAATCTGCAATTCAGATTGGATACTACCAGCGCAGAACATAAAAATTGCTGATCCATCTTCTCGTCAGTTTGAACATATTCTCAACAAAGAAAGAAAAAGGGGCATGAGTAATTCGAAAAGAATTAAAACCCCAGCCGTCTATCTCGAAATCGGACTGGTCTGCATTGTCCATCCGAAATATCGATCATGCAAACTAGTGTCTTGTACCATGCAGTTTGAAAATCCAAGATTTCTCGATGAGATAGAACTAATGAAGGGAGATTCGTCTACTGAACCCTGGCGAACATATCAGCGTCTAGGAAGACTTGAATTCCGTTGGTAATCGAGCTCAGTAGGTGTCGTACGGATGAATATAGGCTCCAGCAGGTCCCAGTTCGAAAGCAACAGAGATATATAGGTATGCCGCGCCAACGACGCCTATTATGCTAAAAAGGGATAAAGCAGACCTTGTCTGCGGTAGACGCGTTCCTGGCCCCCAAGGCCTAGAGTCGTATCCTAAGTGTTGGATGGATAATGGGGTCGGCAGCTGCAAGTGCAGGACCCCCCTCTTGAAGGCATATAATAGTAACCCTTACATCAATACTCTCTGCCTATCGCCCGAGAAAATTACAATAACCAAGCTGAATGAGGCAGCAGCGTCTTTTTCTTTTCTCTTTCTTTGGCCTATCCAGCTGAAATCAGGGTGTATGCTTCCTCTTTATCCGCCGAGCACGCGAGGATCGCTATCCATATATTATCTGTGCGCTAGGGTCAATATCCAGGTAGCTTAAATCAACCTTCTCATTGTGAAGTCCACGTCGAGATGTACAGGTCATAGGCGCGCCGCCGCTGCACGACCAGTCGACCCCTAATGCGTGTGGTTTAGCCTGCACACAACAAAGCGGTATCCTTCCCGCCGGTGGAATTCCCGTGGCAAGCCAAAAGGCCATTATGAACCCTTTCATTTCGCATCCGAGCTCCATTGGTGCGAATGGGCAAGGCGGAAGGAAGGTCAGGAACATTGTTTTTATTGACAAGCGTCTGGCATGCATAATGTGTTGAAAAGACACAAACAGGTCTTGCGGAATTATCTAATACCAGATGCAATCCAAGCGTCCCATCCATAAAACAGGCTCTTTGCGAAATAACAAAAACAAAAAAAAAAAAAAATAACCCATCCGTTTTTTAGACCCTGGGGGTTTGTAGAAAGGAAGAAAGGAAAACGGAAATCCGGAACACCTTCGCAAAACCCTTTCCCCCCATCCACCCAGCGCCCTGCTGAAAGGAGAACAAACTAATAGCAAAGTATGTAGAGAAATTCTTAATCCGTAAAGTGGTTGTACATGGACATGGTATACATCAATTAAACCAACGCTAATTTGTTTTTGGTAAAAAAGGAGAATATTCAAGAAAAATGAGGAGAAAATAAGGACAAAATAAAAAGGATCAGTTACTGAGCAGGTCGGAAGAAAGTATAGCCCTTCCGATATCCTTCGTCGTCAGCTGGCGCAACTTATTTGATATTGCGTGGGCCCATTCGTCGAGGTGTTAGGTTGTATTGATGTGCCGGCCGTACTAATGCTCGGCGCGCTGTTGGACGAGAACTGCGCTGGGTGTGGGTTCGATGACGATGCGGATGAGGATGACATGAGCCTCGTAGGCTCACTTGAGATTTCGATTACCGTCATTTGGTCCATTTCGCCTAGTTCTGAGAGCTCGATCGGGTCGATGATACGGTCTGTGGAGCTGGAAACCGTTTGTAGAGTTCGTGAATTCTTGGCAGCAGCGGGGCTTGGTTTTTGTCTGCTATTAATGACTCGCAGTGCTCCGCCGCCTATCGTAGGCGGGATCTGGTAGCTGGGATCGGGTCTGGACCCGCGTCTGTGGTGGCTGCTATCCGATCCGCTCTCTGTCTGGATGTCTGCTTCCACCAAGCGCCGCCGTGTAACAAAGTATAAAATCGAGTCGACCCAGCCGGAGCACATCAACAGACTCCCCGTAACATAGAAATATGGCATTCCCGGGTCCCGACCATTCATCATGCTCATTCGGCCGGCGGCGATCGGAAGAGATATGACAATGTAGGCGATTGGATATATGATCATGATCTTTAGCACTCTGTTGAATTTGGGCCGTCTCGCGCCGTTTCCTGTGAATTCCTTCGACGATGCCAAGCGGTGCCGGATAATAAAAAATAAGGTGGGGTAAATGATAATGATACCGATTTCTGCGACGAAAATCCAAAAGTAATGTAAATATAGCCGTTCATCTCCATACTTCTTATCAATCCAGCACTGCATTGAGCTGTCAGCAAAGTTCCGCATCCTACAAATAAAAGCACTGAAAAGGAGAGCTTACCCAGGCGCCAGTCGGTACAAAAACATGTCTGCCATGAAGTGCAGGGGCAAGAAGAGTAACAAGCAGGGAGAATATCCAAAGGCAAACAACAGATCCCACGAACACGCCATGGCTCAACGTTTTTCTCCAGACCACGTTCGCAAAGGTGTGGATAGCGATTGCAAGGACAAACATGGCGCTGGCGACATCTCCAACATTGATAAGCCAACCTTGAGCGAAGCACGCCGGAGAATCAATTGTTATCTCGTTCGTTAGGAGCCAGTGAGGAGAGACCATATTGGCCGAGGCCTGATGCAGATCCGCGAGGAGGAGGTTGAAAACTAATATGATGAGTTGATTTCTTCCAGGGTATCTCGTATAGTACCGTCTCCAAAAGATAAGGCGATAAGTGAGCCACAGCACCACCGAGCCTGTGGCGAGGACTGAAAGTAGACTGAAAGTGAAGAGAGAAATCATTCCTCTACGATTCTCTGCGGGTAGAGGACTGATCACTTGCGATGCTGGTTCATCACGGCGCCGCAGCCCTACAGCAGACATGGCTGTTGCAGCTGCGCGCGAAGCGGGTTGAGGCGGCAATGTATGAAAGGATTATCTCCTTCACCTCAGCAAACAAACCACACATCGATCGATGTATTGCGTGAGTTAGTTAACAGAGAAGAGCAGGAGTTTTCGTCAGAAATTCAAATTGGTCTTGCACTGCTTCAGACATTTTTGCAGAGCCAACTTGCCGTTGACGAGGGTCCAGGCGCGGGAGGGGGAGGAAACAGGGAATGTAGTTGACGGATGGCACTGATGGCGGACGGGAAATACAGTGCCTGTTCAACCAGTCGGAGGGTTGGGCGAAGCGAAGAAGTCAGCAGAGAAGGTCGAACTGTGAAACTGAAAAAGGAATATCTGGGGAAGATGGCGTCGAGCAGAGAAGATCGGTCAAACTTTAAGGGCAGTTGAAAGGGAGCGCGTATTCAAGGTTTGAGGTCGTCGTATCAAAAAGTGGCAGCAGGCTGACAGCACCAGAATCGGCCCCCGCAAACTCGACGATGTGTCCGGGTGACTTCAAATATGGGGAGGCGAAGAGTAATCACCATAATAGTACCGAGCTGATATTAATACCAAGCCGATAGTTTTTGTTACTGCACATGCAGCGACATGAGGACAAGCCTTCATTCGCCCTCCGGATAGCGGACAACTCTGTGCTCCACGCGCACTTTGCGGCAGCCGAAACAGAAGGAATAGAAAATGAAGAGACAATCTGCGAGCGCTAGAGTGATGTACCCATCTCTATCCACAAGGCTCTGTGCCGACCTTGTTATAGTTAAATTATGTATTAGTTATTCCCCGAAAAACGTGCCGTCCCATGATGCCGGGTCGCCCACTGGGTGTAATTTGATGCTGACAATTCCTCTCACCCTAGTGGCAAGCCAGGAGTCTGTAGTGTCTGGGACTGCGGGACATTTTTGGCACATACTCCAGAGGCAAAGCGCACTTCTCATAGCGCCAACACGCCCATTCCAGGGAAATGCGGAGAGCTAAACCTGGAGAAAAGGGATGGCCAGAAGCGCAAGTGAAGTTTAAGTTTGGCTACCAACGCTAGTTCTTGACACTTTCGGTCCGTCGAGCTGACTGACAAACTCTCTCCGTTCCTCTGTGTGAGCCCTGGTATCTACCAAGCAAATAGTTGACGGAGTCTGCTCTGGCATTATTTTAATCAGCTCAGTCTCTGCCGCCATGGCTCCTTGAGAAGTTTGAGAAGTTGAGATCCGCATCTAGCTCTATGGGGCCGGGGGGAACCAGCGAGGACGGGAGCTCCCAGAATGCTGATCTGTGGAGGTGTTGATTCTGCATGGTTCAGCTACTATGGATACTATTAGTTTATTAGCCTGGCCACTGTCGCGTGGAAATGCCGTTTTGAGTCGATATGGTCGCCCCTCTTTCAATACACGAAGATCAAATAAACAATTACTTGATCACTACTCCGTACACTTGCAGGAGGGGAACCGTGAGGTGCGTATCTTTAGGGTCCGTTTGATGCCAGACATTACGCTGCGAACTTCATCAAAGATCGCGGACTGGTACCGTAAAAACCTTTTGAATTGTGCCCAAATGAATAGTTCGATAGCCTTTCTTGCCAACATGGAACACATCTCATCCTTTGCATCCCACAAAATTCCTTGCCGGCCTGCGAAGTGGGCTGGATTTTGTCCTTTCACGCTAGGAGATAGCGGCTGCTGATCATCTGCTGGTAATTTATAGCCAAGGAAAGCCCGTTCAATCTCTGCTTGACAACATGATAGACTCGCATTCGGGCAGGCATCCAAGAAGTTATCATTTGCTGGCAAACATGGTGATAGCTGCTGCGTAGAGTACTGCCAGCAAACATCCGCTTACGTCCGTACCAGAGCAAACTTTGATGGCTTCGAGATACATATGTGCACGCTCCACATAGAACTTGAAAAGACTCATGTTGAGCGGGAACGGTCTCCAATGTTTCAGACGGAGCCGCTCGATGCATCGGCCCAAGAAGGCATTGCGTATGGGGAAGAACGAGCTAGCATGTCACTGGCGGGAATGAGGATTTGTTCGGCCATATAGAGCTCCGCCATGAATATCCACGGGGCAGCTCTAGATGGATATCTCTGCATTTTCAAATAGTTGCGACATGAATCAGGGAGCGTCCAATGTTTTGAAGGTAATTTGGTCGTTGACTCTGTCCTCTGCGGAGGATATAAAGCTGGGCCGGAGACATTTTGATACTCCGATTCAGGAACGCAACCTGAGTTCTGCAATATGAGCCTTGATATTGACTGAACATGCAGTTACTTCCTCTCAGTGTACGTAGTCCTTGGTTGATAAACGAGTACATGGTGCGTAATCTGCAACATCCATACGCTGCAGGTATCTATCTCCAAGACGGTATCAAACCACGTGTATGTTATCTGAAAGAAACATTGTTTCAGTCTGTTCCATGTTCTCACGAAGCGCCTCAAAGGTTAAAAATGGCTGTTCTGCGGCACTTCTTGATTCTTTGAACGACGGGCCAAAGCAAAATGCTTGGTGGATATACTCACGCCAAGCCAGCCACCGGAGATGTGAGATTTTAGTGCAAACTCTCTGAAGACATGACAATCGCATTTCCATACTCCGTACGCGGGAGCGGACTCCCCGTCCAATGCCAGCACAAGAAAATGGCTCGTCTCCAAGATCCAGAAACTAGATTCAGTGGATTGGGCAATTGAGGAGACTAACTCTCGCCTGCTGCAGGTATTTGCATGCAACGAGTGCCGCATGGCGAGGTTGGCACCCTCGTTGGTTGTATTGTATCGGCTGCGACCCGCCCGGCGGAATGTGGAGATAATTGCGGCCAAGCGCCAGCCACGGATTGGCCACATCTCCTCCCGGAAGATGCTCTCTTTCCCGCGGGCACAGGGTATTTTGCGCCGGAGCAGAGCTGGTTGGCACCAAGCACGGGCAAGCAGCCTCTCAGAAGTTGCTTTTTCTGCATGGCTCGGTGCTGGCATCCAAAGCACCGACTTAGCCTGCTGTTGGGCAGGGGGTCAAGGATTCAAGGCCTCACGCTCGGCTGCCAGCCGCCGGCACTTGAGTTCTGCATGGTTCTTGTCCGAATTTCCCATGATTCCCCTCCTTCGGAGTCCCGTCCCTCTTCGCTTTATGAAGGCGGTAAAACCAAACTTTGAGAACTGCACCCAACCTGTGTCACAAAAGCAGCACGTCCAATTAAGATATGGCTGAAACAGAGGCTCCTCCCGCCGCTCCCGCGATCGCGGCGGAAGCTCGCGAACACGACCATTTGGCGGTTGACCCAGAAGTATGCAGAACTCTTCCTAAGACTTATACAGACCCTCTTCTGCGAGCGGGGTTAACCGGATACAGATTGACGATTCGGATTCTACCTATGGAGATGAATTGTGTGCCAGATCCTCTTCAAACTTTCCTGATGCGGTGGATGACACATGCTGACTGACAGCGATTAAAGGTCTGTCTATACTGCATCCGTGACATCAAGTGTCACCGACTACCAAAGGTACGTTAGCCGGCTGTTTCATCTATATCTTCGGCTATGTGATCAAATTGTTTGTGCTAACATTTGCCTTAGGGAAAACGGTATGGCCTTGATGAGTGAAAGCTACTCGTGAAATACTATCGTATTTATTTACTAAATTTTATAATTTGCGCAGGTCGAAGATATCATGCCTACAAAGAAGGACGTTAGTAAATCTTTCATTATTTTTTTGAGAAAGTAGATTTCAATTTTGAATTGTGAAATGTGAAATCAAAATCATCCGTCTAATATCTCTTTAGGATATCTGCTCCCTAACGATGAGCAGGAGAACGAGCGGCTTGACATGCATCACGCCCTTATTCGGGTTGCCATGAAGGATAAATTGTTTCTGGCCCCCATCGGAGATGCCCCAGGTCGGGTGATTGATATCTGTACTGGGACTGGTATCTGGGCAATTGAGTTTGGTACATCCCCCTTTTCCTCTAATTTTGTTCGTTATCCGAGCTCAGGCTAACTGTATAATTTTCAAGCCGATTTGTTTCCATCTGCTGAGGTACAGCATGTCCTCCTTTAGGCGTCCTATAACGACTTGCTAAACTTTTGCCTGAAGGTTATCGGAAACGACCTCAGCCCTATTCAACCCAAACTGTTCGTCTCATGTTTTCCCCAAAGCCCCCCTCTAGTTCTTTGGTGGCTTGGCTATATTCTAACATGCAAAGGACAGCGTTGCGCCAAATGTCAAGTTCATAATCGATGATGTTGAAGACGAATGGGGTTATGAGAATGATCCGTTCGACTTCGTGCATGCTCGATACCTCACTGGTGGCGTTAAAAACATGCCACGTTTGCTGGAGCAGACATTTGCGTATGGCTAAAACTTCCACTATCAAGCATTTCAAGATATTCAAAATGCTGAGAATTTGTTTTTTTCACAGCTGCCTCAAGCCCGGTGGCTGGGCCGAGTTCCAAGACTGGGATGCTATGGTGCAGTCTGCAGATGGCACAATTAAAGGCACTAGCATCGAGCGTTATTTCATACACACGCTTCCCGCGTTCGAGAAGGCCGGTTACATGACTCGAGTGGGCATATATCTTGAGGGGTGGATGAAGGATGCGGGATTCGTTAACATTCAGGTTCACAAGTACCTCGTCCCGCTCGGAACATGGGCGAAAGACAAACATTATGTTCGGTTTCCTTTTACTCTTTCTTCTTGATCCTTTCCCGATTCCGTCTTCAAAATCTTACTAGGTCGACCCCTGGGTTCTGTTACGGAATATGCTAAGCAGCTGCTAATTACTTACCCCTTTTTCCGACTCTCAGAAAACTGTTGGTGCCTATAACCTGCTCCAGTTCGAGGAATCGCTGGAAGCGAGTGCGGTGGCCGCGTTGACGCGCATCGAAAATTGGTCCAAGACAGAAGTTGATATCCTGATTGCGAAGACGAAGCAGGATGCAAGAAACCCAAAGATTCACTCTTTATTCCACTTGTATGCATTCCTCCCCTGCTCTCTCTTTTCCCTTTTCCCATATTTCCTTCACCCATCTTCTTTCCTATCCTCCCTCCCCTCCCCGAAGAAAAGAGTTTAGCGTTTTTGCTTGTGCTCGTCTGATGGCTAACTTCTCTCGACTTATAGCTACGTTGTCTATGGCCAGAAACCTGAGAAGAAAGCTACAACTACCGACTAATTTCCTTCATCATCGTGAACATTACGATATGGGATACCGGAGCCTACGTTTTTGAGCGCGCGTGTATGCATAGATTGTAACCCCCTCATACATATGCTACCCCCAGGTGAAGATGTTAATATTAATGAGACAGTCATATTTTATTATATCCTTTTGGCTTATTTTATTTTGAATTATGTTCGTGTATTTAAGACTCCCTGACTGCTGAATGCTTGATTTCAGTACGTCCGAAAAATGTAGAACTCGATGCTAAATGTGATGTGATGAAGCAGAGATACATAAGGCTTTGATTATAATCGGAAAAACAGGACATGTCTTTGCGCTTTGTAGGTGTTAACAAGATATGTATTATGCAGCAGTTGTTGGCTTCGCCAATGACAATCACAGGAGTTGGATAGTGGAGGTCGCCAGAGATGGAAACTTCTGAGCGGCATGTTCAAAAAGCAATTTGAGTAATCTAGCGTTGTAATAGAAATTTACATTAGTTTTCCTCTGCTCATCCGCAAAAGCGCTGTTTTCCCTCCATCAGCTTGGTAAATGTATGGATAAACCCACGAATGCATGCTGTGTGGTTGTACTCCGCAGTAGATTTGTAGATTTGAGGCATGCCATGATGACTCAGCGCCAAGAAATCCAAGCTTGATAACGAAACGCAAAAATTATTCGAGCTTGAAATTAAACCGTTCACACCGAGGGACAGTCCGTTTCCCACCTCACCGCAAGCAGATACTGCAATCGGCCTAGACTAAACGTTGCCATGTTCGCCGTCCCAGGATGGTCCGTTTCAAATACGGAATTGAAGCTACAAACGGAGTATAAGGCTAAAACGGAACAACCGCCTCCTCAGCCACAGGACTCCACGGAACAGAATGCCGAATCCAAGAAGCGGAAAAGAAAGCAAGGAAAGGATCTCAATAACCAAAAGGTCAGCAAGGGAAATGTGGATGAGATGTGGAGGAGGGTTATCGAAGGGGAAGCACCAAGTTCAGGCAAAAAGAGCGGCGCACAGATTAAGGGAATGAAGAAGCGGAGGAAGCTAGAGAAAGCTGCTGAGGATGGAGCCGCCCAGGGATTGAAGGATACGGGCTCTGAAGGGACCAAATCGAAAGATGCCTCTACCTCTGCACCCGCAACTCCAGCAGATTCAACTGGTCCATCCAAGAAGAGCAAGAAACAGAAGCGAAAAGGAACCAATAATGCTGAGCAAATGAACGGGGCGGCTACAAATACACCGGCAGCAGCCGACTCCTTGCCTTCTGCTCCTCCAGCATCAACGTCCCTCACACCGCTCCAGCAATCCATGCGCCAAAAGCTCCTCTCAGCCCGATTCCGTCACCTCAACCAAACCCTCTACACGACACCGTCCAGCGAAGCGATGGAGCTTTTCACCTCCAACCCGGAGCTCTTCTCAGAGTACCATGCAGGTTTTACCCGACAGGTACAGGAGTCTTGGCCGTCGAACCCCGTCGATGGCTACATCAAGGCCGTGAAGACCCGCGCCGCCGTCCGCCCGCCTAATCAGAAGGGCGCTCAGAATAGAAGGCCAGATAAAAACGAGCGGAGAGCCGCTGCTCTTGGGCCGTTGCCCCGAAGGCCTAATGGGCTCTGCACGATAGCAGACATGGGCTGTGGGGATGCTAAACTTGCACGGGTCCTGACACCATCAGCCAAGGCTTTGAAACTCAAGTTGCTTAGCTTTGATTTGCATGTGGCTGATCCGCTGATTACGAAGGCAGATATCTCGGCGCTGCCGGTTGCGGATGGGACGGTCGATGTCGCTATTTTCTGCCTTAGTTTGATGGGGACCAATTGGGTGTCGTTTATTGAAGAGGCGTGGAGAGTACTAAGGGGTGATGGCAAAGGAGAGTGCTGGGTGAGTGAGGTTAAGAGTCGGTTTGGGAAAGTTGCGAGGAGGAACAAGATCGGGCAGAGGGCAAGTGGAGCTGGGGCGGGGAAGAAAGAGAAGAAGAACAAGGGTAGTAAAGGGAAAGATAACGAAGATGACGAGGCAATTGATGATGAGGAGATATTTGCGGAGGACCAGGCCAATAATGCTGCAGATGAGACGGATATTTCTGCATTTGTGGAGGTATTGAAGACTCGTGGTTTTGTGCTTAAGCAGGAGTCGGTGGATAAGTCGAACAAAATGTTTGTCAAGATGGAGTTTGTCAAGCATGGGCATCCGAGTAAGGGGAAATGGGCTGTTAATGCGAACGACACCAAGTTTGGGAAGAGGAAGTTCATTGAAAATGATGAGGGTAACGGGATGACGCCTGAAGAAGAGAGTAAGGTGCTTAAACCGTGTGTGTATAAGATCAGATAGATTTTCTAAGTATCCGTCATCATATTATGTGTTATGTTTTACTTTCCGTATTATCATTTCTAGTGAGGACAGCTTGACTGGGAGCCATACAAGCCGGTTTATATTTTGTAATATCTAGAGTCCGCATGGTCTCGAGTTTATTCGCTAAATATCATGGAGCTTCATACTAATTCCCTCCCAAAGTTGACACAACCCGTCCCATCTCTTCTTCCCCGTAAATCCGGAATCCCATATCCTTAGTCACACTGGCCAACTGCACATTCTTAGCATCCAACTTCTCCTCCATCACCTGCTTCAGGGTCTTTAAAACAAGGGTCTCGGCTTCTGCCAGGGTAAGGGAACGGTGATATTCAGTTTGCAACTCCGCTTGCGCGCCTTCACTTCCAGAGCCGATAGCCTTGGCATCATATCGGTAGAAAGTTCCCGAAGGTTCAGCATGGTATCTACATGCAGAAATGGGATGTTAGTATATGTGCAGTCACATATCGTTTTCGCACAAGAAAAAGACTCTAGATCCCGTACAATTGTGGCCCATCCTCGTCATAACCCGCAATGAGCAGTGCAACACCGAACGGCCTACTCATAACGCTCTCCTCACCATCAGCACCTTCGCCAAATCTGAGCGCCAAGTCGCATATAGCCTGCGTACAGCTCTCAACCCTCAACGGCTCTGAATAGTTAAAGGCGTGATTTTGGCTCTCGACACGCGCGTGCTCGACCATCGACCGCGCATCAGCCTGCAAGCCGGACATTGCACATCCAATATGTCGATCTATCTCGACGATCTTCTCTACGGATGATGTTTCGAGGAGGGTTGATGTTACCCGCTTTTCAACGCCTAGGACGACTCCTTCCGAGGTTGCGACCTGTGCATTTTCCCATTGTTAAAACACGGAGGTAAAGCTGGCAAATATGAATGAGATCCAAGATACCGAAACGTACTCCGATTGCGGTTGATCCCAGTTTTATAGCTTCGAGAGAGTATTCGACTTGGAAGAGACGGCCTTCCGGGGAGAAAGTGCTGTAATCGAACGAACATGAGTAAGGATCGAGGCTTTTTAGGAGCGATGTTCAGTGGAGTCACTTAGGAAGCCTAAGCCTTACTTGATACCACGGTCTGCAGATAACTGTTAGTCAAGAGAAAGCAGTGGTAGTAAATGCACTGGGGCTTCTGAAGAGCTTACCATATTCAGACCGCGCAATAAACATGATGAAGGAGTATTATTCAAACGGGAGCGAATACAACAAAAACAAAGAGCAGATAAAGGGGAGTGCAGGTATAATATCGTATATCAGCAAGAGAGCATCTGTATAGCTGTTCGTTGGACTGTCGTTCTCTGTCTACTGTCTGTTGCGGGCCTGTATGGGTGTTGGATGAGAGCTCCAGATTATGGCTTAGCTAATGCCTACGCAAACTGGAAGTGCCTGGAGCAGCCCGCGCTAACCCCAAAATGGATATAACACAACTTCCCCGATATCTAAACAACTCTCACTAATATGAGAACATCAAGGCGGCGCTTCATTTGCCTTTACTCATCGGCAGAATTGGTGGTTCCGATGACGGGTGACAATTATGGCTTCCTCTTCTCCGTCGACCGTAAAGCCTTCTGCGTCTTTCCATGAACGATCAGCTAGTCATTCAAACGGGCCTCGAGCACGCGTTTCTTCTGCTCGCGTTAATGGGAAATCTACGCGCCACGGGCAACCGATGCCGGCGGATGGGCGATTGCCTACATCACGAGAAGGTACGCCTGGGACAGGGACCAGTCGAACGGGCAGAGAATATAATTCGAGTGAAGTGCGCACGGAGAGAACACAGGTCACAACCAGGGAAAGGGTCCAGGTCAGGTCGAAGAAACAGCCTACAAGCTCGGCACCAGCGCCAAAGAGTGAATGGGAGAAACCAAGAGTGAAGAAGCCCAGTCAACATGAGGTTCCCAATCCGGCTGTTAGATCAAGGACGAAGGAGAAGGAGGTAGAAAAGGAGCAACCAGAGGGTCAGTCAATATTTGTGTGAGTTAGAGATATATTAGCATATAAGGCTGATGACAATTTTTGATACAGCACCCTGGGAGCCGCAGGCGAATTTGATTTCCCATTCGACCGCCCCCCTCGCGTGCCGTGTGTCTGTACCCCCTCTATCGTCGTTGGCTCCGCAGTCATTACGCCCACCACCGCTCCGGGAACTAAAAATGGAGGCGCAGGAAGCCGCAATTCTCGAAGACCTCCTATTTGTTTTCATGGGCTACGAAGGCCAATATATCCACTTTGTCAACTCCTATAACCCATCTGAGGAGACTGATCGCTTAATTGGTCCATCTTTTCAAATAGAACCAGGCCTTGAACCTAGCTTGAAGGATCTTACTCTCTCCATGTTGAAAATGGCTACCCACTACAGTGCCATGGAAGCCTTCGTAGAAGTTCAGAGCAGAGCGGAATTTGGTGCCGTCAACCATGCACTTTGCGCTGCAATACGCAAGCTGCTAAAGGACTATCTTATTCTAATCGCCCAACTAGAAAACCAGCTTCTCAATAATCGTAATTTTACGTTACATGTTCTCCACCTCCATATCATGCCTACCAGTCAGAGTATGGCTCAGCTATATGCACTCGGGCAAGAGCTATTGAAGAAAAACTCACTTCTGGTCCAGGAATCGGACGAATCGGTCGACGATTTTGATGATGTGGAAAATCTCCTTGAACAATTGAGAGAAGGCGGGGAACTAGCTCCTGGGGGAATGTCCAGCAAAAGGCTTTGCAAGGGCGGTAACGTCTTAGGGGTATTAACTCAGAGGCTTGCAACTTTCTCTGGAGACCCAACAACTGGAACATTGCTTCAGACCCTTCTGCGCGAGGCTAGCCGTCCATATATGACTATGCTGAACGAATGGCTACACCAGGGAGCCATTAACGATCCTCACGCGGAGTTCCTCATCAAAGAGCAGAAAGGGATCAAGCGCGAGAAACTCGAGGAGGATTATACAGACGAATACTGGGAGAAACGGTATACCATCCGTGACAGCGAAGTCCCCCCACAACTGGACACCGTTAGAGATAAGGTTCTGCTGGCTGGCAAGTATCTCAATGTTGTTCGTGAGTGCGGTGGGGTTGACATCAGTAAAGAGATTCGAGATGTTCCTCCGACCTTTGACGATCCACGATTTCTTGATAACGTAAATTCGGCATACGCATACGCAAATGCGTCCTTACTCAACCTCCTTTTAACGAAAAATTCTTTGACGACCCGATTCCGCTCTTTGAAACATTACTTTTTCCTTGACCGTTCTGATTTTTTCTCCTACTTCTTGGAGCTGGGTGCATCAGAGCTCCGGAAACCGGCGAAGAATGTCAATGAAGGAAAATTACAGTCTCTACTTGATCTCGTTCTTCGACAACCCGGCAGTATTGCGGCTCAAGATCCGTTCAAGGAGGATGTGAAGGTTCGCATGAATTATATAGGATTAACCAAATGGCTCATGCGCGTGGTAAGCGTGTCCGGTATTGATCAAGACAATCCAGATGGTGGAATTGAACGATATCAAACTCCTGCTCCACAAGCTACGGAAGAGGAAAAGGATATTATTGGTTTTGATGCCCTAGAACTCGACTACATGGTCCCATTCCCACTTTCACTTGTTATTAGTCGTAAAACCGTCCTTCGTTATCAGCTTATTTTCAGGTACATTCTATCCCTTCGACATTTAGAAACATTACTCGGAGCCTCCTGGCAAGACCACATGAAAGTACAGAGCTGGCGCCATAGATCATCCGACCGGAAACTCGAACTGTGGAAACGAAGGGCCTGGACATTACGGGCGAGAATGCTCATATTTGTGCAACAGCTGCTTTACTTTTGCACGGCCGAAGTGATCGAGCCCAACTGGCAGAATCTCATGGACCGGGTGAATGGAGCCGATGCTGACGGAACCGAAGTAATGGTCAATGGCACAAAACAAGTCAATCGGACAGTTGATGAATTGATGCAAGACCACGTTGATTTCCTAGACACCTGTCTGAAAGAGTGCATGTTAACTCAGGGAAAGCTGCTCAAGGTAAACATTTTTTTATATACCCCGTTCCTTCCGTTTTACATTTGATTATCAGACGACTTACACAAAAGATTTTTCTAGATCCATTCCAAGCTCATGATCTGCTGTACTATGTTTGCTTCCTGGACAGCGTCGTCGCTCTCACGCAGTCTTGTCTCTGCGGATCCTGACCTGTCGGGGCCTAATTCCAAACAAAACGTCGCTGGCTCCGATGCCACTAAAGCGTACGACCCCACACGTCTAGGTAAGCTGGAGGATACTTTGAAAAGATATGAGGACCATTTCAATCGACACCTGAGAATTTTAATGGACAGGTATGTTATAAGCTACCTCCTTTCGAATTGCCTGCTATCCCCTGATAGAAGCTGAAATTAACCTTCGTCCGTGTGCGTATTAGTTTGAACTATTTCGCCGCTACTGAGAGCGTGGTTTTGCTCAAATTAGCTCATTCGTTGAGTACGATTTGCAAGGAAGATTGATTGAGCCCTTAGAACAGCTAGGAATATATTTCGCCACTATTCATCAGCGGCCTCGTCTCCTAATCGAGCCATATTGCGATATGCGGATAATACTTGCCCAGTTCCGAAACCGATCAAAGACGGAGAGGTGTGCGCGCCTTGTCTATATAGAACATGCTTTGTAGCTTGTTACCCTGACTTTCTGGAACCGAATTGGCGGCAAATCGACGTGCCCAGCCCGCGGTTAGTTCGCATAGATGGGACCACCACCCGGAATAGTCTAAGGCCCCTCTATGGAATCGTACCAATCGTTTCAATCCGGCATGTTCTTTTCTGGCATGAACCATTGACATCCGGGGTGTTGCTAGGATGAGGTAAACTGGCATGGCATGATATCGCTGCCCAAAAGCCACGAACCTAGGTTTTCATACGGCCACAATGGCAATATGGTATCCGACACTACCCACCAGGATCGACAGAATTTATGGAGAAGGATATTGAAAGAAATATCGATATAGGGAACGCTCCAGTAGGACGTGCCGACCATTACTGAAGAGGGGCCGGAGTGAAATGAGTTGACATCTAAAGCTGTCTCATATCGACATTAAAGCTGGAGAGAACATGTCCTCAACCCCGGCTTATTTTCAGGTAATATTCACATCTAAATTACACTGCCGTGCGGTTCGCCTTTTTGTTAAATTGCGTTCTAAACTATGTATTCATAGAATCACTACCCCAATTGGAATTAATCCCAACATGTCGTCATATATGTACAGTCCATAAATAATGTGCCGCTATTCTTCAATGAAATCAGAAGAACAAGAGCAAGTAGCCATGCCGTTGAAGTGTAATCATCACTTCTTCAATGCTCTGAAACGAAAACACCAGCCATTCCCATACCCTAGAGAAGTAGAATAAGTGGTTAGCCGCATTCCTTCCAGTTCATGGCAGCTCGACAGTGGGATCTTCCACCCGAACGCAGGGGTTAAGAGGACTTACAGTTCCAACACACATAGACGTCACTACGACGCGCTTATTTTGTCTCCGAAGTTCTGAGAGGGCTGTCACTACTTGACGAGCGCCAGTGCAGCCAAGGGGGTGGCCAATGGCACTAATGATTTGTAACAGTGGATGTTAGCCAGACTCTTAACATAATGTTAGCGGGAGGAAGATTATACGCACATCGCACCACCGCGAGGGTTTACTTTTGCAATGTCAAGACCGAGGTTGTTGACGCAGTAGACTCCCTATTTTATCACAGGTAGTTAGCATCAAAAAACGGAATATGAAAATGCTGTCGAGTTCCACCGCTGTGATAAACGCATATGGATATTTTAACATACCATTGATGCGAACGCCTCGTTGATCTCGAAGATATCCACATCCTCCTTCTGTAGATTGAGCTTCTTCATCATCTTCGGGATGGCGAGTGTCGGGCCAATGCCCATAATCCGTGGCTCCAGACCAGCAACAGTTGCGCCGCAGAATTTAGCAAGAATAGGTTGGCCCAGCTCCTGCGCACGGGATCGCTTCATCAGAAGCACAGCCGCAGCGCCGTCGGTGACTTGCGATGCATTGCCGCCAGTTGTGCGGCCGGGCTGCCACTGAGGGAACGCTGGGCGGATCTTAGCCAAGCTTTCGGCAGTGGTTCCGTATCGGACACCATCATCTCTATCCGCGACAATTTCCTTAACCTCGCCCGTCTTGGGATCCTTCACCTTGACTTTGATGGGTGTGATTTCGTCGACCACCCAGCCGCTCTTCTGCGCCAATTCAGCTCGCTGATACGACCGCGCGGCGAATTCATCCTGCAGTTCTCTGGTGATGTTGAATTGGCCTGCAACGTTCTCCGAGGTCTGGCCCATTGGCATTTGGTTTTGAGACGCAATGGGGTGGTTGAGCACGGCTTCTGAGACAACCGCGGGGCCATTGTCCGGGATCGTGCTCATGCTCTCTGCACCGACGCCAATGCCGATATCGATAGCTCCGGTTTGGATCTGGTTGGCAATCTGCTGGATGGCGAGCAACCCGGACGAGCAGAAGCGGTTGGCGACTGACACAGAGGCAGTTACGGGATATCCAGCGACCAGGACCGCGGAGCGGGAAGCGTATGCAGCACCAGGAGCAGAAACATTTCCGACGCAGATATCTTCAACGAGAGATGGGTCGAGATTGGATTTCTCGCGGACGGCCTGGAAAGAGATAGGGTAAGCTAGTTTGTTCTGCTTTGTTTTATCATTTTGCTTCTTAACAGATTGAGAGGTTTAGCTTACAGTAAGTAAAGCGATCAGAAGGTCATCAAAGTGGGTATCCTTGAGAGCTCCCTTGCGAGCTTTGGTGAGAGGGGTGCGTGTAGCAAAAGTGATAACCTATCCATTTCATGTTCTGTCAGCGTCTCCGGCCAAAGAACCTCAGTTACCGGAAATATGGCCTTACAATGTCATCGGGATTTTTTGTCAGAAGCGCCTGTCTTGCTGGCGAATCTCCAGCCTGGAGATGGCCCTGGATCGAGGAGAGTCTCTGCTGTGCGGATGCCATTGTGGAGGATGATGTAGTTGTCTGAACTTCGCTCAGGTATGCCGAACAAAACACGCAAGAGTCAACGATAAATATATAAAAGAAAGCGGAAGAGAAAGCAGATATTTAAATAAGTCGGAGAAATCACAAGCTTATTTATTGTCTGCAATCTTTTCTCGCCCATCCCCACCGATGCATGGAAACGGTTCCGAATCTGGCTGCCGCCACCTCCAGAATCGCTGGTTGTCCCTCGGCAGTTCCTGACTTTTCCACCAACGCTGCAAAGTCTCACGCCCGAACAGCCGATACGGCTGATATCTCAGCTGGAGAAAGTTTATAGCTCGACTCTTCAAAAGCCATCGATTATTCAGCCGCTCCGGATTTTAAATATGCATCATCCCGGATTCCCTGGTGGATTATTCCCACCATTTGCCATTTTTTTACCTGGTGGCTGGCAGGACCACAAGTTGCCGGGTAGGCTTGAAGGTTGTGCTGACGCACCAAATGAACTTGGGTTGCCTTCAGAACTCTCCTCTCAGCCGCCGTGGACCGGGGAAGAGTCGTTATCTTGGTGGTGGTGCTGCTGCTACTGTAGTTCAGCTGGCTCTCTGGGCTGAAACATCCATGGAGTTGGTTGTAAATATATGTAGCCTCCCTCCTGGCTCAACAATCCATCATTCTCGTAAAAGGACTGTTTCTTCTCTGTTTCGAATCTCTTCCCAGCTTTCTCATTAGAGTAAATACTTAAGGTATTTAATCATCTTGCGTCAAAAGGGGATGCGTTCAAATTCAGACGAGCGTGATACTCCTCTCAAGCAGCTCTAGCCCCACGTTTCAAGCCGAGCTCTGAAGGTGGATGAGGCAAACCTGTTATCTCAATACCCAAGTGTTAGCAATACGGCGACCAACAATCTATGACAATGGAAGTCATTACCTCTCACCCCCTTGCCTCGCTTTTTGCCGTCACTGCAGGTATCAGCTATCTGAACGCCAAGTTCGCGATAGGCTCTGATCTCAGAGACATACGGCACGGGCGAGACTTTGCGCGCCGGAAGCAGTGGAGAATTGCTTGTGCGAAAAGAACACTCTCTCTGTATGAGATCCTCGAGCAGTCAGGGGCCGGGGATGGAGACGACGCGATTTGGTTCGAGGGCAAAACGAAGTCATACGGCCAACTGAAAAACGGCAAGTTGAGCTTCTCAAATATCCCGACCGGTTCTTTTTTAGTATCCCATTTTCTAGTATCATTGAAACTGTTCCGAGTTCGTTTGTATTTTTTATATGTCGTTGGAACGAAGAATGAATGGACGATACAAGTCAGACAAGCACCTTGCGATCTCTAACATCTGCCATATCTTCAGAGGTCGACCAACTCGCGGGTTTGCTGCATACTCGCAGCATCAAGACTGGGGATGTTGTGGCGGTGTTCATGACGAACTCTCCTGAAATGGTCGTGACTATTCTCGCTCTCTCGAAACTAGGTGCGGTGGTAGGTCTGATCAATGCGAATCTTCGAAGTGAGTGTTCGGTCTGCAATATATTGACATATATATTTTTCTTTAGTATATTTTGAATGCTAATGGAATATGTCATGTCCTAATAGACGACACCTTAATTTATGCGCTGGGGATATCCAAACCAACATACATACTATCTACCCCTGATTTGGCCCAGCATGTCAAGGCTGATCTCCCACATATTTCTCTGGATTTATCATCTTTTACCCATACAACAGAAAGCCCAATTCCACCCAAGGTCGAATTGGTTGGCTTGAATGACCTCCAGAATGCTAGCCATGTAGACCTCGTGCCCGCTAAGCGTAGCCTCACGGACATGGCCGCTCTCATATACACGTCTGGTTAGCTTTTTCCCTTGACATGCGCAATGGTAACCGACGACACAATCTGCATTGCTAACTCAGAATTTAGGGACGACGGGGAAACCAAAGGCTTGTGTAATTCGGAACGACCTGTTGTGGATTACCTCAACCCCTTTAACCACAGATGTCAGGAATCCTTCAAAATACTACCCGCTCCGAACATACTCCCCACTCCCCTTGTTCCACGGCACCGCCTTCTTAGCAGGCTTATGCTACAATCTGGGGTCTGCGGGGACCTTCTGTCTAGCTCGAAAGTTCTCCGCCTCGGGCTTTTGGAAAGATGCAACAGAATGCAGGGCAAATCGTATTCTTTACGTAGGCGAGCTGTGCCGATATCTCCTCGCAGCACCAGCTTCGTCGTACGATCGATCTCACTCCGTTACACACGCTTACGGCAATGGCCTCCGGGCCGATGTTTGGGAGAAATTCAAGGAACGCTTCGGGATCGAGGAGATACGTGAAATCTACCGTGCTACAGAAGGTATCGCTAAATTTGACAATCACGGCCGCTCCGCGGCCGGTGCAGGCAAAATTGGGTTTGCAGGGCCTATCAAGCGATACTTGGAGGATGTGACGTTTGTGGTCAAATATGATCCGGAGACGCAGATGCCTGTTCGAGATCCGAAAACTGGGTTTTGTATTAAGGTGAACCTGGGTGAGGAAGGGGAGGTCATTGGGCGCGTTTTGGATTTGAAGCTACTGTCAAATTATCTGAATGATGACGCAGCGACTGAAAAGAAACTTTTAAGAGATGTGTTCCGAAAAGGGGATTTGTTTCAACGGATGGGTGATTTGGTTATTCATGAAGAATCTGGGTGGGTGAGATTTCAGGAGAGGGTTGGTGATACATTTCGTTGGAAAGGGGAGAATGTGAGTGCGGGTGAGGTAGCGGAGTATATCCGCCTGCTTCCCAATGTGACGGATGCTGCTGTATTCGGAGTTAAGCTTGATAGGTACGAACGTGGATGGTTTCCTTTCATGATTGTCCGCAGACTTGATGGAATATGCTGATTTTCGAGATTATGTAGATACGATGGCAAAACTGGCGGAGCCATCATTGTCTTACACTCACGCACGGAAGTGTCCGAAGCTGAATTTATCAACTCTCTCCACTCTGCCCTGATTAAGAGAGGAGTCACATCCTACGCTCTACCGCGTCTTGTGCGTATGACCAATAGGTAAGTCTTTTGCTATTGCCATCTAGATAGAGCAGAAGGCCTGTACGTAATTCGTTAACACGACAAACCCACACAGCATCGCAGCTGGGGACACATTCAAGCAGGCTAAAACCGTTATGGAAAGGCTGAGCTGGAATCCGAATACCGTTCCACCTCCGGAAGTGAAGTCGGGAGATGAAGAGGAGTATCCAGCACCAGAGCCACTCCAGTACGATACGCTGTACTGGTTTAATCCTGCGAAAGGGTATCAGCGGATGGATGCAGGCGCTTGGAGTGGTATTGAGAGGGGCACAGTGAAATTGTGAGAAAAAGGAACAAGAACAAGGTTGGTTGCAATAGGCACTAGTATACGATATATATTATCTAGATAGAGAAATTAAAGGGGTACTTTCCGTGGCATGGCTCCTGAACCCAACGTTAAAAATAAATCACAGTTGAGCGACCTGAGGGAACGAACAAAATGCTCATGAGGATGCTTATGATATTTACAAACCTGCAAAAATAGCGGATAACAGAAATGGGGCGTTCCAACCATTGCGCCAGATATAATTGAACATAAAACAAGCAAACATGACTCAACATGATCATCCCTCCGTCTCAATCTGCTTTACCTTTTTCGACTTCTTATGTTTCTTTTCAGCCGACTTCTCGCCGTCTCCTTCCTTCCCTTCCCCGTCTTGCCGTTTCCGCTTCTTTTTCTTCTTCTCAACCGCATCCACTTCTTTAGGTGGAACAAAATCTTTCTCCAACTCCTTTTTCTTCTCCTCTCTCTTCTCCCTTTGCCGTTCTACCATCTCTTCCTTTTTAGCTCGCTCCCGCGCCTGCTTACTTAGGAAGTATTCACCACTCTCAATCTGCAGATCAACCTTGCTCTTCTCCTGCGGCGGTGGGAATGGTGTGTACACCTTCTTGCTCTTATCAATGACCTTGAACGGCTTCCTCCGCTTGCTTAAAGTGCGTTTCTTGAAGTGGGGCAAAAATCGATCCCAGCTTTCATTGGCAAGCTGAGGGTCTTTCGCGAGCTCCTTTTTGATCATCATTTCCTTGATATGGTATATAGGATGAATGTTGTTCATGCAGTCCTCCACCACCCTTCTGATTTCTTTCAGTCCTTTATATGGGCCCATGACGGACACTGTGTTTCCTTGGACGAGGATGTAGGTGTCGGAGAGAAGCTCGAGAGCTTTTAGGGTGGAACCCGAAGGTCCAAGGATACGTTGGCGTCGTTTCACGAATCGTTCTTTATTCCGTACTAGATTCCGGATTTTAATGATATCGCAAGCTACACCATCTTCGAGGATTTTTAAAGCCTTTGACATTTGTGTATTCAAATCCGTTAGCCGTCTGGAGAACAGCAAATACAAGCTCTTATTTTGGATAAAATGTGTAGGCATACCTGTGGTGCTGGTACGCTTCGTGCGAGAAGCTTAATTAAATCACGCGCATTCAAAATCGCGGCTGGATCAAAGGTTTTTCGGGTGGTCTTCACGGTCATGCTTCCGTCCACCAAATCCAGCGTGCAGGCTATACCGTACTTTTCCAGTGCTCTTGTTATCATAGGCCAGGTTTCTTTTAAATATGCTTCTCTGTATTTTGGGAATAAGCTGACGAAAGACGACTCCTCCGTGAATGTACCGCCGGCATTGTGTTCTGGTTTGAATTCCTCGATCTAAAAGTAAGGCATTATGAGCAACTCTAGCCAAAGAAACTCGTGGTGAGCCAATGGCAGAAGAATGACTAACCTTCCATTTGTCAATATCATCCGTATCCCAGGGTTTATCTTTCTTATATGTGGACGGCATTTTGGCTGTGCCCTATATTAGAAATGGCAGCAGCTGTTCTGTAGTTGCTGAGGTGCGTTAGTCGATTATCCGAGTGGCATTGTCGCAGCAATCCGGTGGAGGTTTTTTTTCTCTCCGTTTTAAGCAGTGGCTGCAGGTGGAGCCGAGGCTAAGCCGAAATAGTGCAAGAATTGCCGATTCTGGGGTCTAGTCCTGGTCTGGGCGCTTACAAAGCGCCCAAGCGCCCGCTAAATTTTCATACCATACGTCGATGTAAAAACAACAAAGGGGCAGAGGAAGCAGAGGAATCTCAGAAACAAGTTCGAAAGCTCAATTCTAGGCCTGTGAAGTGATATGCCGCCTGTAACACACATGTAAATGTGATATTCAAAAATATAAATAAAAATTGGTTATCTATGTGCGGCTATCGTTATAACTGCCCACCAATTAAGGTAGGGGCTGAGCTTGCTCTGAGGAGCCAGGAAAGCAGGAGCGTTGACATGAGAGTCAAGTGATGTATCTCACATGCGGGCGAGTGGAACTTGTGAGCTTGACGCTGGTCGGAAGCTTTCCCCGATGCCCGTTGGCAAGGGATGGGGAGGCTATCCAGGGCCAAAACACACCGCGCGGCGCCATCTCTCCCCATTTCCCGTCTTTCCCTGATCCTCGGTTCACTAGGTCGAGCTACGCCAGCAGATTATGATGGTGATTTCAGTCCAGAACGGCCCACTTAAACTTGTTTCTGACAGAATATTTTACTTCGCAAACTGAAGCTGCTGGCGGAGGCCTGAAGGACTGATGTTCTCTGGGGTCGGGTCGAATGCGCGACAGCATGATCCCAAACTCGCGAACAAAGATTAAAATCGTAGTTACTCGTTGCCTCAAATCGCGGCCCGTCTCGGTACTTTTTCCATCCTTTTAAGATGGCTCCGCCCGCAGCAATCTAGACTGACAACAAAATAGTACGGGTAAGTTTTTGTTTCCCGTGTTCCGTATCGAAAGATCGGTAATTATTGAAGCTCTTCCAGAAGCGCTCTGCCTGCTGCGAACCCGGGGCTTGATAGACGGCAGAGAAAACACGCTGGGGCCCAACTCGACAACTTCCAAACAACTGAATATTGCGCGGTTCACCACTTCGCTCTCCCTCTCTATCGGCGCTGTTTGAGTACTATTAGCATATGTTCTCGAATATTTGCTCTCCGTACGAAGCACAAGGATCTTGTTTTGGTTCAACCAACCAGACTTCGCGGGAACCAACGGGATGGAACCAACAGAACATTCCTGTCGGAAGACAGGGCCGTGTACGGCTGGTCCCAACAAGAAGATGCAATTTCATTGGATTCAGCTGAGGGGGAAGATTCATGGACCCTAGTTCTAACCGGCACTGATAGCAACACAATGCACAGTAAATTTAACCCAAGGGCCCTCATATAATTGCTGTCTGCGAGGGCAGAACAAATTAGTTTCACTCCTATGGTCAGAGGAGTGGCTGTCTGTGAGCGCCCATGCGTCCTTGCGTCCCCGCTGACCCAGTTGTCTGATGGCCGTCAAGTTGAGGAAAAAAAACAACTTCTGTGAGTTGTCGTTGTGTCACACCTCCAAAGGGGCACGCAACTGCCACGGCCCCTGGAGCCTCAAATCCAACTCCCACCACTCTTTTCTACACTCCCTCCACCACTTCTAACTTCACTTCCATCCGTTTGTCTTCAAAAATGCCCAAATTTTGAGGTCTATGTTTATCATGCGCTCTGTCATGGAGAAGTGACCCTTATTGACATCTGCAGATCTCAATTGGATCCCCGCAAACACCTTCGTGGTGTAGTTTATTCCAGTCCAGCCAACTCCTGGCATCGCCGTGAGTGAGCTCATTAGCCAGCTGCGTCTGGTTTGAAGCCATTACAAGCTTGTGAATTTCCCCTCGATCATTCCAACTATGGTCTGGGACGTGGTACAGTACCTTCTAGCTGACTATTATAGGCCCTGCAGCTGCTGAATCTCTCCCAAATCCCGGACTTGCCAACTCTTAGCTTCTCTATTATTCGTCTCCCCCATATGCCCTAGCGCAACTTGATAGCGCGTGTATTCATCTTTCATGGTTTGGGCGGGGGTATCGTGCAGTTAATCGAAATGGGGTACATAGAAGGAACAGCTTCGGACAGCATTCAAGCGACGGCTTTCCTGTCGAATTCCCGGAAATTCTCCTCCTCTGGTACAGCATCAACTCCCAGGTCTCCACTACATGCTATGTCAGTGGTTGAACGGCAGGTGGCGCGGATGCGTGTTATGAGCGTAATCTCGATCCTTTTCAGAAAGGTACTATGCCAGTTTTGTCGTTATCGGGTGCAGGAAACGCGCAGTTTGGTGTGAAATACAGCATTATCAATTGGGACAAAGTGGGTTGGGGCCATTTAATAACAAACGGAATTGTCCGGGTATATCCATTTCTGTTCTTTGTACTTGGAAGTACAGTGCTAAGGCTTTGTGGATATTAACAGGCTGATGAAACTGAATCTACATCCATAGGTACCAGAGACGGACTTGAATGAATATTTGGTTTTTGGTAACCTTAGTATCCCATCCAAGAAACGGAAAAATGGGCATACCAAAAACAAACAATACCCTCCTGATTGTCACGGCTTGCGATGCTTCAGCAGATTTCCCCCCACGCAGTTTGATTCGTATTTACCCACGGTACGCAATGCAGCAGGTGGCTGTACTAGCTGATCACGGCTTTTGGCCAATGGAAACATATCTACATTATCAGTCAGAAAATTGGAATAATCCAGACAGTCCAGAAAGCCAAACTATAGGATACTTACAACGGGAAGTATGCTTTAAGCGATAGGTTATCTACTTCGGTGCGAGCCTGGGCGACAAGCACCTCAAATTCTTCTCGAGACATGTGCATCCGCTTCATAAGTGGATATAATGCCAATGATCCGAGAAGACGGTAGACATTTGGGCTGTTCATGCTTCCTATCTCACGCAAACGGGCGTCTGAGAAGTGTCAGCAAGCATTCGCTGAGCAAGCGGCCGTTGGACAAGCTTACCATTTGGCCAGGGAGCCAAAGGGACATTAATCAATTTCGTTTCGACATTGACGAATCCGGCAGATGTCAGAAGGTTTCCCAAATTCATTGCAACTCTAGGATCTTTCACGTCCTCGATTGCTCGAACATATCTCGAACTCCACTGCCTCAAAGCGTGATCATTGGTAATAGTACCATTATCCGATTGTACATTGAAGTACATTTCGGCCATTTGTACCCAACCGCCAGGTCTCAGAGTTCTAGTTGTATGAATGATTTGATCCGTCAGCCTGCTCCCTCTCAGCGCCACTACCGGTTTCAATCGTGTTTATATAGCTTTATATATTGAAATGGGTTTGGGACAGCCGCTTACCTTTTTATATCCCTAATATATCCGGGCCATCTCTGTCTATGCAATCCGGAAGCGACAAGCCTGGAGTGAACAAGGTCGAAATGGTTTGGTGGAAATGTGAACGTTCGATTTAAGTCATCAACCTTGTTACGAGAAGAAAGTTAGCCAAGGAAATCACCTTACGAGTGGAGAGAATGAGAAGTCGGGTGATACCCCCAAGACTTTTGCCTAGGGTGCCCAGCGTCCGGTATGTGACTCGATCATTGAATCACAGGATATTTTAAATTAACGGAAACCTGAGGGAAGGGACTCGAAACCATCATGTTCAACTTACCTGCAACCATAGGTTCTCAGGCGTGTCGTCCGGCTTCATGTGCGGAGATATATCTACCCCGATAACCTTCAAGTGGCATTAGCATCGGCCACTGCGAGGGCATTAGCAGTACCTACTTCACAAGATGGATGTTGTTCAGCAACTTCGACAGCCCAAGCTCCATTCCCATAACCGCAATCAAGAACTCGTCTTAGTGAGTGCACGGGAGGGAAGATCAATCGATTGTCGAAAATTTTGCTGAGAATCCGATGTTGTAGTTCGAGCCGTTCTATTTCATCCTACATCCGATCAGCCGACGGACTCTAGCAATAAATGGTGTGTCCGATATGAGCCATACATCGTCAACAGGGCCAAAATAAATGGCATTTTCCACAGAGTAATTTTGAAAATCCCTCCCTTGATATGTGATAAGTTCAAGGAAAGATTCGTCCAATTCCGTGGTTCCAGATTCCGGGTTCCTGGATAACAATACTGGCGTCAGTTGAGGTTTTGCGGGAATCACAAACCGGGATTTTGGTACATGATCTTAGCCTTATTTCGGAATATAATGTACTTGCGATATATCGTGAGTATCCCGAACTGAAGGGAGGGGAGAAAATTGACTCCAGACTGGAATGGTACTTTCTGATGCTTAAATGGTACCGACTAATATTCGGATTGAGGTTCGAGTGCACTCAAAAATTGCTGAGGTACAATACCCCTTTCGTTTTGCATTTATGCCTTTGTGTCAGCGGAGTTACTGTTAGATGCGGAAACGGACTGAGCTTAGATTTGTTCAGGATAGCGTCGCATTCGGCTCAGATCAACCGGGCTTTCATTCTACGGTTTTTGAAAATGCCAGTCATACGGGCTACGGCTTGTATGTCTGTTGGTATTCGATCCGCGCCGCGTACCCCTGTCCCGCATTAAACTTGGAAAAGGAAATCCAAGGGATGTTGAGCGTCGGAGAAATCCTGATCACGACTGACTGACTGACTTTCAGATCTACTGACCATGTGCAAGGCTTCTCATCTCCACATATTTCCCGTGCGATCCCATCATTGTCAGCAATGTTCGCTTTACTCTTAGTCAAATTCGTGGTCTTGGGGCTCCATAAAACTAAGGCGACAATGGTTAATAACGCCCCTACAACTGGGGCAAAGCGATATGCATGGTTAAATGGGTTGAATGGAATGGCAAACTGGATGGAGAGAGCAGTGTTAGACTGGCTTTTACTAGTCGGTTCTTTCATCCCACTGGAATGCCTGCAGAGAAGTCTTTCGAAAGTCCACCAAATTACTAGAACTGATGATTGGTGAATATAAAGTCACATGGTTAAGGTATGCGGCCAGAGGCTGTTACTTTTCAAAACGGCCACATCCTTGGGTCTTACCTTTAGGGTTAGTGATTGCGAATCAGAAATCTAACTCGGACTCTCAGGCCCCTCTCAAAATTCAGATAAATTCTATTATTCGTCCCCCAGCAAACGCCTTCCCGTCGGCAGCAATTCAACTTCAGGTGGGACCGGGGTTTGGACAAGGGTTGGTGATAGTGATTGAGCCTTTGATCCGCATTATCCATTAACAGGTGCAACAGCACGTCATCGAAACCTCTATTCTCGGTTGCAACACTTGCCATGGAATTCTAGGCGTGTTCTATCCTCTTCCCAGTGACATGGACTTGGGATTTCGCCAACTCCCGTCCCGTGTCCGTCAACAACGGAACCAACGACTTTCCGGGGGAGGGAATTTGGAAGGTGGATACAGAACAACCCCAACGTATTGCCAGACTCGGCTGGTCCTAGTCTGCTACTTGCGATGGATTGGCCAGTGGCAACCAGTATGGTAGCCGATTCAACTTCATCCGAATAGAAGGCAAGGGATGCTGGTGAGACAGAAGAACTGACAAATTAACTTAATTCCTGACAGGTGAGGTGGGTAGCATAGCGCGGGGACCGAACACGACTCCATCCATGGATGCCCACTTATGCATATCATCAACCTGGACCTGCGGTTGGCGTGTCCCTGTCGTGAGCACCAAAACCAAGGATGGAAATTTTGGTGCTGCCCTCTGCCTTTGACCCCGAAAGCTGATAATCTCGCACTCGTTCCATTTATTCTTGTTCACGCGGTGATCGTTGGTGCCTTGAACTCTATTATCTTTTTTTTTAACCCGGTCCCTCGAACGCCCCAAACGCCTGCATTTCTCTTGCAGTTCGCGAAATAAAAACTAAAAAAGCTGGGTCCACAAATGACGAATTAAAATTTAGGATGGCTCATCAGGAGGCGGTGAGCAAACGTTGAACGAACTAGATTGAAAGTCAAACTCGAATTGAATGATATTTGCGTAGTCATCTGCTGCACGAAATTATTTATCCGGCGTGGCCTCAAATATCCTCCCAGTTTGTCGGGTCCATTTCAACCCAGTCCCACTAGCCTAACGATGGTGCCATACTGCGAATTCTTATCTAGCCATATGTCGATTTTATGAACATCTCAACCCGTGGCCCACAATTGACGTGGCATCCTTTCTTTCGTCAGGATATACTTCTCCTTTCAAGACCGAAGCTAAGAGGCATAGGCTATTTTACCAATGGGCGGAACGATCCTTGGATATGCCAAGTTCCATTTGCGAACGGATAGGAAATCCCAAGGAAGTGGGAAAAAGAAATTTACATTTCTCTCTTGATAATAACGGAACTTTAATTTCAATGTTAAGAAATTACTGACTTGACATTGTTCAAGTTGCGCATACACTACTACGAGAAGAAGAGACAATAGAAAAGGGTCATTTTTTCTCAAAATAATGATCTGAGATTGTTAAAACAAAGAGCATCAAAACCCCCCTTTTTTACGCTGACCTCAACCCTCTCCCTTTTTCCGCAGCAACTTCCTTTGTCTCCTGCGTGGCGTCTGCAGTTTCTGCCCATACGCAAAGCATGGCCGAGACCCCTCTAACCGTGGCTCAGACTATGGTGAATGACTTCGGGATCTAACTCTCTCACACTGTTGCTTCAGCTATCGGTTAAGCGAATGTTTTTCAATATCTCACAATCATCCCTTTCACGAATTATAGGATATTGTGCTTAAAAATCTGTGAAATTCGATTTTATCTATTAGTCATTTCCTGAATAAGCCTCACCATATCGCATTGAATCTAGTGTCATTGCCCCTCTGCGAATCCCTTGCCGAATAATCAAGGTGTGGACGCGTTACGGCTATTGACCCTCTAGGCTCGGGGTTTGGGTTCAGCTCGTCCAGCGGGAGAGCCGTATCTCTGCGCATTTGCAAGGTCCTGATCAGCAAGAAGCCGGCATCTTGTTTGTTTGTAGGGTTGGTGGGGTCGGTGGGATATGCTCAGCCGATGCTACTCGGCTACGCTCAACTGCAAAAAACCCCCTGGTCGCAATGATGCGGTGACGACGTCGCGATGTCTGCACATTCATTTGGTCTCAACGAAGGGTGCTAGCGCTTCGTGGTGGGGGTTTTCAATCCGATTGTTTGGCATAGTGCTAAGAATGAGACTAACATAGTGGAGGATGTCACCTGCAACTTTCCAGCTGTCCAAGCGAATTACTTTTACAGCGATGGGGTAAGGCAACTGCAGGCCGCCAGAAGCATCCAGGGGTCGAAGTTACTGCGACGCTATGGTCTTTGGGAGCGTTTCGGCAATTGGTCTCCATCACCCCTCCTAGCTGGTTGGAAGGGGTAAAAACTGCACTAAATTGGGGGGGACGGAGTACGCTGCTCTCTGTTCATTCTGCAGAATACCGTGCGGCTTGGCAGTTGGGTTGACTGTTGGAATGACATCGAAGTTGTTTTTTAGAGCTTCAACTTGTTTACTAAATTCTGACTTTTGACTTTCTCTTGTCCCCCCCGCCCATCAAAACTCTTTGTTTCTTCTAGGAACTCCCGAACTGACGAGTTGAAACAAAGAGGGGCTGGGGTTTACAGATGTGTGCATGAATAATTCGCAATGCATGACCCATACGAATTAGGGTTTAACCCAGTACCATGATTCAATGATGCATGGCGTCCGTTGAAGTGTTCGGAAGCCTTACTATTGGTTGAAACATGATCTTCGGATGGCTTGCGGTCCACCAATGGCTCCGTGGGCCCGGCGAGTGTGAGGGGTTGCAGTCTGGTCGACGTCGGCCAAGAGCTCTTGATTTTTGGGTTACCAAAACCCCTCCATGACAAGGGACAAATATTATTTGGCCTTTGGGTGAATTGGTGTCTTCATTCAGATCAAAGAAGGACGGAGATCTGGGGACCTCGAAATGCAGCCACCCTTGTTCCAGACATCCCCCACTTGAGGCCTTTGTTAGATTACTTGCGCAAGCAGTTCATTCCGCATATCATTTCAACTTCCGCGATCTTTTATGATCATCATTATTATTATTATTAATAGAATTACCATTACCCCTCCAACCCCACCCCTCACATCACCTTTTCCGAAACCCCCAAAACTATTCCTGCGGGTGGGCGAGCGAACAATAGCCGAAGCAAATCTATGCGAGTCATGAAGTCTCCGCGTGAACAGACTAGAGGACGGCAGTCGTCAGTTTGTGGCGTGGGATGTGGAGCCATTTTCGTTCCATCCGCTCGACGTCATGCCGTGAATGGCTTTCATTTTAGTGGGTTGAATTTTTTTTTCTCTTTAAAATTTGAACTATGAATTGAACGGGGAGAAATTTGAGACATAACGCGATGGATAATTGCTTCACCTTCCTAAATTGTGTTATTTGAAGGGAGTCGGTGAAAAAATGGGCGCTGATAAAGCCGTTGATACCAGCCCTGGTCGCCCTCTTGCCCCACCTCTTCTAACTAAAAAGGATTTTGAAGACACCGACATAGTTTCATGCCGTCGTAGTGAAGTAGCGTATTCCTTTGCCCGACCTTCCTGTGGAAAGAAACTAAAGTCGGCTATTAGGACATGTCGGACTTGGCCTCGGCTTTCCATTTTGAAAGAAGATCGAGTAGCATCTGTAAGTGTCCATTGATTGTGCAAGAGCTCGCTAAGATTTGCTGCTGCGCTATACGGAATTAACCAAGCCTACTTTAGAAGAAATAGGAGTAGTAGCAAAAACCAATTAGAATACATATATGTCAGTCTTTTTGGTTACTTAGCCAATCTCTCACAGGCGCACAAAATGCCACTCCCGTCCAGCTTCAGGCAGCGAGACGCGGACTTGCGGGGCCTGCTTTCAAACTAAGCATTGTTAATCACTCATATCCCGTGGATTTATAAACTCATGAAATAGTTAGAGAAAGTGGTTAAATTTTAACAAAATACCTGCTTGGTTCCAAAGCACAGGTTGAAGTTGCGATATAGCCTTTGTAGGGTGAGGTTGAAAACTTGGTTCCGAGCGTTCGGGTCGTCCCGAGCCAAAGTTTGGGGATCGCGCGCTTAACAAAAATAAGCGCCGCGCTTATTATAGTCGATGCCAAGGTTTGGAAAATATCAAAATATTGAACCAGGACAACACAGATGAGGCGGGACAGAGTTTGAAAGAATGCTGAATATCATATTAAACCGCTCTATCATCAACTAACATTACAGCTCATACATAATATGGATGCGAACATAGGATGACAAACGAACATCCGGACATACATGTATCTGAAGAAGCCCCCATCCCTATTTTTAGCCAGCCAGAAAACATAGCTGTAATACATCAACCCTTTTATTAAATTTTGTTTATTCCCCTGAGACAAGTTCCGATTCCCCGTTTTTAACCTTTCCCGGAAAATTAGTTACAACCATACTGTCCCACCTTCGCACCCATACAGAGGACGGTAGATTCCCGAGACACCCATAGTTCGGATGAGACACGCCGCGAAGGAGACAGCTTCGAGCGGTTAAAAGTACAAAATAGTAAGAGGAGGTACAAATCAAGTAGATTTCTTGTTCTTCTCCCGTTCAGCCTTCCGTAGCGCACGTGTCCGAATAGATTCGTGGAGGGCTTTATTATAACCCAGAACGAATTTACCCATGTGGTTTAGAACTTGCGTGAGAGCAAACGCCATCACACCGTGACTCCAGTAGGGCGCAGAGGTATTCGCGTATGCCGACAAACCGCTCCCGCGGCCAATTTTGCTGAGGATTGCTCGAACCAGGTCGCGCGGAATGGGAACTGTAACAGTGGGCCGGCGGATCTTAGACATGGCAGATGTCACCAAGTGGCTCTGGACAAGCTCAACCTGCACTCCGTACGGTTGCAGCTCGCTACTTAGGGCAGTCGACCAGTATTGCAGGAATGCCTTGCTCCCGGAGTAAGTAGCCAACAGCGGGGTAGGAAGCATGCCGGCAAACGATGCCATGGTCATGATTAAACCACGCTTGCGCTGCATCATTCCCGGTGCAACCAGCTGGGTGATGCGCAGGGTTCCAATGCAATTGATGGTGATTATACTCTCCAGTTCCTCGAGCGGGGTGAGGACAAATGGGGTCGGAATGCTATGGCTGCGGCCGACGTTGTTGACGAGGATAGAAATATCGAGATCTTGGATGAAGAGCTTGAGTTTATCGTAGTCCTCATCGTTGTTTTCGACGAAGTCCATTGCGAAGAATTTGGTTTCTACATTGGGTGACTTGCTTTTGATTTCATTGGCGACAGCAGCCATTTTCGAAGTCGTACGCGAGACGAGGAGGATGTTGTAGCCGGCGCGGGCGAGCTGGAGGGAGAATTCTTTGCCAATTCCATCTGAGGCGCCCGTGACAAGTGCCCAGCTTCCTTTTGGGCCGAATTTGGAGAGCTAGATTCGATGGACCAGGGAACGTGTTAGGTGAAAGTGCTGGTATACAAGAGGAATGCGAGACGGCAGGGGCTTGGGATGGCCATACCTTCTGCCCTGGAAGGACGAAAATACTGAGTAGGGCACGGAAAAAGTTCAACAGTTTGCATGCTGTGAACAATCCTCCAGTCAACAGGAGGAATAGAGCCGCATTCGACTGCCAGCCAGGGGCTGGGGCGAAGCGGAACTGCGAAAGGCGGTCCATACAGTCGCAGGCCAAACCCATTGCTTCGCTTGCGGAGCTTTCCAGTCAGTGAAAGGTAAGCGGTTAGGGTTGGATAGTCCGTCACGGGGATAGGGGGATGGTTGGCAGTGTGAACCAGGATGCTGTTTTATGTTACCCTGTCCAGTGTGGTGAAAGATAAATGAATACCGCAGAAAAATGGTGCCGAACGACGCAGACGTTCCGCCAAGAAAAGCGATCCCTGAAAATACCTAGGTAGGGCGGAGATATATTTCAGCTCATCGGGCATATTATTAAACACCAGCTCTCGTCGGCCCAGAACCTGCGCAAATCCACAGAGAGCACCGTATATAAACGCGTCCCAATCATTAAAAGTTGTAAAGGCAATCAATCCGCCAACTCGATCACAATGTCTCTCCTCTCCTACCTCCCGCAGCACGAAGGGTTTCTCCCCAAATGGCTCATTTTCGTATGTTACCTGTCTAGCGACCTCCGGTCCATTCAATCTTTGCCCATTCGCTTCCAGCTCTCCTCAACAACTCCCTACTACATAAAAAGAATAACTAGAAAAGCTAATCAAAGAAACCCCAAACCTGCAGCTCGCCGTCGTCTCCACCGTAAACACCTCCCAGGCCTTCCTCAGCCGAACGTACACGTCCCTGCTATACAATAACACCCCAGGAAACGCACTGCAATCGCGCACCTTCGGCACCTGGACCTTCATTTCTGCTGTCGTCCGCGGGTACGCTGCCTTCCACATCGATGAGCCTCATATGTACGACCTGGCCATGTGGACGTTTGGGACTGCCTTTGCGCACTTCGTGAGCGAATGGTTGATTTTCGGTAGCGCGAAGCCTAAGGGCAGGTTTGTGAGCCCGCTGTGCGTCGCGAGTGGTACTCTGGCGTGGATGGCTACGCAGAGAGGGTTCTATTTGGGATAGGCTTGGAATTCCAGTCTTGTTGTGATTATTGTGTGAACGGGGGGTCTGCAAAGGAAGGAAATCTGAGATTATGTACTCTAATTGGAACTTGCGAATTTATTTACTGGGTAATTGGATTTTATTAAGGATAGTGTTACCCAGGTATCTATTATTTCTTGAAATATGGTATACTGGTTTCTGCCTTCTGGATTTGACATCAACGAGATGTCGAATCCAGCATCTAAGTTATGCAAACCACCTCTACATCGAAACGACTCCTGGACGACATTAATAGTTATACACAGGGCAATCTTCCAATATACAGGGGGATCTATTCCAAAATTACTGGCGTTGGCTGTTCAATGTATCGCGATACAGAGGGCCAGCACAATCCCTTAATCGAGCCGCTGCTTGCTCAGGCGTGATGTCCCGTTGGGGCTCCGCAAGCATTTCGTACCTATACAACGCCGGGTCAGACAGACTTCATCCAAGGAGAAAATTGCTCCCCTGATTGCTCAGTACATATATGTAGATAGGGTGTACTAACCCAACCAAAAACTTCCTTACAGACGCACTCCTCAACAACGGAGGATAGAAATGGACATGCAAATGGGACGCCTCGATTTCCTCTTCTGAACCGCAGAGCGGTGCTTGATGAATACCCATGCTGTACGGAAAATGCGTCTCAAACAAGTTATCATACCGCCGCGTGATTTCAGCAATTGCGTTGGCTAGTAGCCCCCTTTCTGCTGTAGTCAGATCGACAAGGGCGCGCTTATGTTCTTTGCTGAGTATCATTGTTTCGAAGGGCCAGGTTCCCCACCATGGACAAAGGACGAGGAACAACTCATTCTCGAATACCACGCGTTCCTTCTTTTGTGATTCGAGAGCAGCGTAATCCTGTAGCATGTGCCTGCCGTTATGCTCATGGCGGTATTTCTGTAATTGGGCCAGTTCTATCGTGAGTTCTTCCGGGAGAGAGCTAAGCGCCCAGACCTGCCCGTGCGGGTGTGGATTAGAACAACCCATAGCGGAGCCCTTGTTTTCAAATATCTGCATGTAGCGGAGCTGGTTTTTCGGTAGCGCTATTTGAGAAATCGGCGACTCTGGTGATATGGGCGTGAGAGAAGCGGCTGCTGCTAATGGGGACGTTGGCGATAGGTGGGAGATATATAGATCCGTCCAGGCGTCGATGATAGGCTTGATCTCGGCGGGAGTGAGATCTGCGAGGGTGCGATTGTGACTGGCGGAGAATGTGATGACATAACATCTTCCCGTGACGGGTTCGGCTTGAAGGAATAGAGAGGAAAGGTCTGCAGCGCACAAATATCATTAATAAGAGCTAGACACCTCTCTCAAGAAACATGGTGTATATAAGGTGAACGAATGGATGGCAATATCTTGCACGTACCGCCTTGGTCCGATTCTGGCTGATACGCAGCTTGCTCCTCCTTGACCGCACTGTAGTCATTTATGAATATAAACGTGTTCTTGTATTGCGGGTTCTGATCACCTTGCGCCCGCTTGTTTCCAGGACACAAGTAACAGGCAGGGTCGTAGACTGGCAAAACGGTTTTGGACGGGGATTCCTGTTGACCCCTATGGATAATTTATCAGAGGCAATACTGGCGACATGTTCTTCTTTTGTATTGGGAGCAATGCTTACTGCCATGGCCTCTTTGTGCGGTGTGGGGATACCAGGACGTAGGAACCACGCAAGATGTTGTATCTTCGATGCGAGATGTCGTCGAGAACGGATTCCACCATCTTTTCTAATAGATTTCTCTGCTCTGAAGTCCTAGATGAATATACGATCCTCCAAATAGATTAGAAGTCAATGGAGATGGAGCGGTTGTGAAGATATTTCAAGGCCCCTTTTCCTTTGCTGTCGCAATATCTAACTATCACCGCGCATGTTCGGGAAACTATGCCAGACCCCGCGCGGGACCCCGTCCACCAATGACGTCGTTGATGCTTTTTGGATAAACCTCTGGAATCAAGCTGGACGAAAGCCTACCTAGGTACAACAAGATGCTTCAAAATAAAGAATTAAGGTGCACATGTGTCCATGGACGATAAACCCGTGGAAGAAGGGCGGAGTTATGAATAACTAATAGCTAGCGGTTCTACGAAGCTCGTATTATTTCCACATCTAGCAATATTACTAGCAATTGCAGCATCGTTATAAGCATATCTATCTCTACACTGGATATCAACTCCAATGCAAATTTTTGACTGATCTTTGATGTAACGGAAATAGCTTAAATTGAACCTATAGCTTTAATCACCATCCCAGTTCTCAGAGAACCATTACCAAATAAGTTAATTAGCTCATCTTTCACCAGCTTTTCTAATTGCTCACAACTCCGTCCTCAGAGTTTCGCAGCTCATTTCTAACAAATTCATGTCGTCCAGCACCTCAGACTCAGTACATAACTGGGCCCCAACCCTCCATCGTGTTCCAGCTAGCATATGGCATGTACCCCAATCGGATGTGGCTCGTTCCACCAAGCACAATAGCTAATCAAATTGGGCAGAGCAGTCGACAGATCTATGTCTGCGTCAATCGAAGGTCAGGCGCTTGGTCAAGCTTAATACCCGCTTCTTCTACCAAATGAGGAAACCATCTCAGGATCCTGTCCCGGAAAACCTCGTAACCCGCCCCCATACGCAGGATGCGCATGTTCTCAACATCAAAGTTGACCCCGCCTCGACCGTATATATGCCACTTCTGCAGGCCGTAGTCAACGATTAGATCGACGCTCTCACGGACGGAGGGTTCAATGTCTTCGACTCGGAACCGCTGCCCCTGGCCGGTCAGGTTTGCAGAGGTTCCAAACATTAACATACCCTGATGGTCTTCGTCACAAAGCCGGCCGAGTTCCTGCAAGAATCGGCCTTCTGGAACTGCAATACTGATCGTATCTCCCTTAGTAACCTGCGAGAACGTGGCCTTGTCCAGCGCTGCGAGGCGCGGGTGGAGGTTATGAGAATTGAATTTCGCGATAAGTCCCACGATCATCCCCAAGTCTTCTGTCAATACACGGGTCATTTCAAATTTCGATTCCGGTAAAAGGTGGAGTTCTCGATGCTGTCGATATGTTCCAATAATTCCAATGTTATGATTAGGTTGGCGGTGCTTCGAAGCAAAAATCCGCTGGATGCCCTCTTGAGTGCTGGTCATGAGTGCGTAGCCAACATCCGTCGGAGCGATGATGACACCCCCGGCCTTGAGAGTCTCGTACGCTTGTTGGGCATCGTGGGATATACTTGGTGCATTGCCTGGAGGTGGAACAACGCGAGGAGCCATAGAAAAGAGTAGTGGATGTCCTCAAATCTGCATCGAGAGAGCGCAAGGTCATGTAAAGTTTGATATGCGCCCTCTCCTTGAGCCAAGGAGCATCTAAGAGCGCTATGAATTAACTACCTTGAAGCATTTTAGCACTCGTCAATGAGCTTCACAACTCAAGGGCCTAATAATATAGTTTGAACGGAACCTAAAAGTAAAGGAGTTTTGAATACGCTCTGAACCTCGGCCGGATAAACTTTTGGCGGGGACTTCATTGCAGCTAACTACGTCATCCCCGCTGGACAGGAATGTCCAATCTCCTCTCTGCAAACTCATGTAAAGGTGAGTATAGCAAGGCAGAAGATCCCTCGCCGGTATACAAACAACTGAACAGACATCTCTGGCTAATTGTATGGACCCTTGTCGATATTAGCCATGTTAACAGCAGTTGAGCCGTCGACTCGCCACAGAGCCACGCTCCTCTCTCTTCCAAACGAGGTAAGTTATGTATTCTGTGCCTTGACAGCCAGCCAAACCTCATGGATTCTCAATGCAATATACCCGTCTTCTCTCAAGTAACCATCATATTGCCAGCTCATTCAACTAATTCTCGATCTCTTCCCGCTCCGCTCCCTCCTCCCGCTAACCCTTGTCTGCCATCGCATCCATGACATCATCGCGCGCCTCATCCATTACCGGCTGAACGCCCTCGTCTCAGCTATCGAGCCCGATAACATATTCCTCGAATGCTACCATCCAGTGTGCAAACCCATAGGGCCTTATTTGAAATGCGCGTATGTGCACACTGACATCCTAACTAACGGTGCACGCACCCGCCGCAATGACATCACACAGAACGACTGGCATCACCGCCAATTTCACTGGCCAAAGTTTTCATCATTTGGATACCTGGGCCGTTTGAAAGATTCCTACACCCACTTTCATCCGCTGTGTCATGCTGGACCATGGATCAACACCAACATGCACATGGCTCCTCCGCCGCGGTACAACATACCAATGGACCCTCTGAACTCGGAACAATCTGATAGCATGCTCATTAGAGGCTCCATTTTCCTTGATGAGAATGAATTATTCTCGCAACTTATTACAGGGGTTTGGCTTAGGGGCCAGAATCGGCAGATACGTCTACTTGATGGTGTTTTAAGGCTTTGGAGACAATGGTTGGGAGATATGGATAGGATCGGGAACTTCGCAGTGAGAATGGCGTCGAGGAACCCGGCCAAAGACCACCGTCGTGGTGGTGGTGGCGGTGGTGGTGCGAGCCGCTATACATGGAAGGTAGGAAGTGAGAATAGTGATGGAGAGTCACCGGTTTATCCCTTGGAAGACCACAGCATCATCTGGCTTGGAGAAAAACAGGCTGGACTCAAGTTTCGTGCGTGTCAGCAGAGGCGAACCGAGGGTCTCTCATTTGCAGATGATTCCGGGAGTGATGAGGCCGATGAAAATGGCAATGACGATGGAAATAATCCAGTCTGTTACGACGTTGAGATTGAAGGTTGGTATTATATTCTTAACCGCCGTCGATGTTTTAACCCATCGCTTATGAGGCCTTTTGCTTTACTGCACATTCTGTTCCTAGAATGAATTTTAACTTTGTGATCAGAGCTTCTTGTGCGGACTACGGCCCTCTTACTGGCGGCGGATAAGGGCTTTTGGATACAGTAATATTGTGAAGACAGACCAGCCTAGCTAGGGACAGAGCAGTATTCGTTGGGATACTTTGATTTTGGTATATAATTGTGCCACGCAATATAGGAGGCCCTGGAGCCTGGGTATCTAGGGCGGCTTGGTAGACTGGAAAGAATGCTTCCCTGTTCAATCTTGGGATGATGAAATTGCTCTGGAAAATAATTTTGACAGGTATAGCTTCTAGATATAGGTACCTTAACTACAGCAATCAATCCCTTCCCATAACTAACCCTTCCATTGCCCCATAGCAGATGAAACTGAAGGAGTTGTCCCTTTCCCTAATTCTCGAATTTCAATCCTCCCCCTTTTCCCCCTTAATGTGCTTCTCGACGCCTTGCAAATATTCATCCGCCAACTCAAGCCCTTTCATCCTCACACCCACAGCGCTCGCCACATCCATTGCATACCTCGCATCCTTCCGGGCCAAATCTACCGCAAACGGCGGCTCCTCACGCGTCTGGCCCCCCCCCGAACGCACGCGGTTGGAATTGCGGACGTAGGCACCAGGATACATCAGCTCGAGAAAGCTGTGCAGTGAGTCAACTCCAAGGCCAGATTTCTCGGCTACTGTCATTGCCTCCGCGACTGCATTCACCATATTCAGGCTCAGCGCACTACCCAGGACTTTGAGCAAGCTTGCCCGTCCGGGGTCCATAAGCGGCTCCTTCTCGTCATCATCGTCATTGCCGGTTGGGCCGCCGGCTGGTGAAGTTGACAGGTCCAAACTGACCCGCCCCATTACACCCGCGCAGAATGGCTTAACTCTTTCCACCAACTCCCTCTTCCCAGCCAGGACGAATATCAGCTGTCCTGCGTCAGCGGCAGGAGGGGTGCCAAAAACAGGACATGCCACGAACAGCCCTCCGTGCGACTCTACTAAGTTCGCTATACGCCGTGAAGTGTCCGGGTGTACTGTTGAGCAGTCTATGAATAGCTTTCCGGCTATGGTGCAGGTGCTTATAGCTGTTTGAAACGTTTCAGTCACGGCGTTATCGTCTGAGAGACAGATGAAGATGATTGTTGCAGATCCGACGGCTTCTGTGATGGTTGGGGCGATGTTGACCGGCTTGGCCAGCGTGCAAGCTACGTCCTTTGCGCGGGAATGGGTTCTGTTATAGACTATTAGAGGGGTTTGAAGGGGATATTTGGCGACGAGGTTTTTGACCATCCCCTGGATTTGAAGGAGGTTTGATTAGTTGTGCATGTCCCAAGCTATAATACTTCTTGGGGCTTCAGTATAGCTTGACATACCCGTCCCATATTCCCCAGGCCAATCCAGGCTACTTGCTCTGCCATGTTTCGTTAGTAGTAAGGAATAATTGCTATTTTTTGAGGGTATTGTTGATGATTGAGCAGTTATTGCTGTTCAATGCTGCCGGCCAAGGTTATATGTCTGTCTCTGCCCCACCTATGCTCAATGTAGGAGGTAGAATGCTTGCCCGATTACATAGCGATCGCTAACTACCTGGTAGTTATTGTGGCATGGTTAAATCTCCTCTTATTCTCGGGTGAGCTAGCTACATTATTATCTTACATATCTTTACATAAGATCTCATGGGGGCAGCGCCATCGCTAGGGCAATGCATATCTCCGCACCCCTCCCCTGTTGCTTGAACACTAGATGCCATGAGTCCTGTTCTCGCATACCATAAGACCCAATTTGCTCACGTGGGGGATCATGCGATACGAGCCTTTGCCTACCAAAATATCGAAGGAGTAAACGATTTGAAAACTGGGCTTTACTCTTCTCACTTCTTAACAGCTCTTCAGGCTGCATTACTTACTACCTTAGCAGGCCCTTCCCAAATCTCGCAGCCCGACACCACCGTCTTGTCCCTGCCCATATTTACCAGAAACCAGATCTTTGCCCGGCGATTTTATCCAGCGAGTCTGCTACTAAAAGTGTGACGTTTGGCAAACTTTGATAGATCTAGGGCGCCAAGATGGTAGTAGGATTTGCCAGGTATACTTCAATTGTTGCCATACGCCTTTCAGGACATGCAGAGAGACACAAAGTAAGAGTCTCAAGCCATCTGTGCGGTCATGCTTGACGGAATTGGAGTTTTATATGCACCCCAGGTGTTGTTAATTTGAAACCGGTTCACATCCAGAAATTGCGTATCAAAGGAATATTCCTCTGCAATCTCTCGAAAACAAAAACCAAAGTCAAAATAAAAACAATAACGGGACCAAATTCCACCTTAATGGAAATGACAGGGAAGGAATGTTTTGACTGACACATGATGGTTGAAATGTTAATTGTCAAACGGTGTAAAGGTGGACGTTTCTAGATAGAGACAAACTTGCTAGATATCGACCCATACATCCAGGACGAGCAGATTCTCCTAAGCTGGTGCTGCCGGGCGCTGCGAATTCGGAATCCGTTTCTCACTGGCTCCAGATGACACCACAGTGTGCGTCACAAGATGGGCAAACTGATGGCCAGCTCAACATTGAACATCCCCAGCGCAATAAGATTCCGAGCTGAACATGAATGGCAGGCTTTCGGCTTCTCGTGAAGCTCCGGTGCCAAGGACGCATCCATATCCTCTTCTCAGAGATGCGATTTCTGTAGTATCTAGGGATGTTGTTCGGCATTATCAACGTATCGATCGTCAACGTTTGAAGGTTAATAACAGAGGCTCACGGTGCGGGAGTTGGTTGGTTAACCGGGCAAGTGTGTGAACAAGCAAGACGATAGATGTAGTGTATTTCAAGGATTCGAAATAGTAGCCTTCATCAGTAGCGCGGAGTGATGTGAATCGGATCCCGCATATGTGCTGTCTAAACAGCATCCTCATGTACTTCAGGCGTTCCGGGGCACACTGACGGAAGTTATGGGATGGATGTCCTCGGGTCCTCATGATTTGCTGGTAGCCAGAAGTCAGGGATTAAGCAGCAAAGTTCCAGCAAGGAGCATCGTCATGGATGAGAGAAAGCAAAGAGCGGTGATGCCATCCATAGCGGATAAGAACAGACCTAACTGTTTATACCCAACATGTTTCCATCTAGCCGTTGCCCGGGAGGATGTTGTTGGTAAGGTATCCTTTGGCACAGATTGCCTTTAGCCACATGACAGGTCATGGGGAAAATATCCCATGGGCGAAAAATAACAGAGTAGATTGCGCAGCGTGAACAGAACCCAATAATATAGAAACCAAAGGATGTCCTGCTGATGATATCGCTCTTTGCTTTTTCTATTCTGGTGGTCGACTCCATCAGCACAGACATTGTAAGTGGAACAATTGGACTATCCAGACAGCTGGCCACCCACTAACGCCTTCGCAACAGGGTGGACAACAAAAGAGCTTGTGGCCCATAGCGAGTGGGAAACGACGCAGAAAATTGGGCTCGTTCCTCGGATTTCGGGAAGAGATGACAGGGTTCGTGCAGACAACAAAGAACCACATGTAGTCAGGATATCCTCCGCGAGCCGTGGACGATTGAAGTAAGGCCTGCGCTAACTGCTGTGCTTCTCAAAAGGGTGTATGTATGACCACGTCGAGCCGGCTAAACATGCTGGGCTACTGCAGCAAGTCCAAATAGATGCACCGACGATATGGAGGTGTAGCAGCTGTATGGTCTGGATGGGGGATCAGTTATGCATCTTCATAACAGCCAGTCCTTCATTGTGGATGAGGCAAACGAGCCCATTTGACCCTGCACTATGCACCCTGTGGGCATGCTGAGGAAATCCGAACAGATGCTGGATATTTCCAGGCCAACCACATATCAACTTATGGAAAGGGCAATGGCAGGCAAGAAAACATCAGACGCCGTGCACGAGAACCACAGTGCCAATTAGCCCAATAGGAGAAAACGGTGATGCAGTGTTTTGCTATCAATCAGCGAATCAGTCGTGTCCCTGTCGGGCGCAACCGGGCTAATTGGAGGATAATTACTCTCTTGGCTTGGCCAGCAGAGAATGTGTGCATGCAGCAGACGAATCTGTGGGGTACAACGAGAGAAAACAAACATTGAAAAAGGGACAAAATAGCTGCCAAATAAGGGCGGCTAATGAGGACCCGAGGAATCAATCCCGAATGGTGAGCAGAGCTATTTACAAGCGGCCTTGATGGGCCATACAGGAACGATATTGGACTGACAAGCTGACCCCTGGCTGTTCAAATTTAAATGAGAAACCACAGACAAAAAAGAGGATGGACGAGAATCGATTTCTTGTCAATGGCAGCAGTTGGGCAGCCAGGGCGTCAAGGAAACTTGGTTGATCAAGAGTTGAGACAGACGACGCCTCGATAGGCGCTGGCCAAGGCAGATCTGGCTAGCAACTGGACAGCGCTGCTGGGAGGCTGGATGAAACAAGATCGCAGTTGTTTCGCATTTGTCTGTTATTTCCAATTTTTTCTTTTTATACACAAGATCTATAATATATAAACGCGGCACGAGACCAGGCAAGCTGAACGCTGAAGTTGCCACTGTGAGCGTCATCAATCCCCTCGCTGGTCGAGAGATATTTAGCAATTAGGCGTCACCCACAACCACCGTTCTTCGAAGGTCGTGTTCGGCTAAATATTAAGTTCAATATCTATGACTGCATCCACAGCCATGCTGGAGGATTAACTCTCCTCTCGACTGAACAGGCACCATCCTCTTGCTCGTGCATTTAAATACCGCTTGCCTTGCCTCCCCGTGCTTACTGAATTGAAAGAACCCCGCGATATTCTGACCACGGTCCAGCACAAAAATAACTTCGTCCCCGCTTCAGCCTTACCAAATCAAATCTCAGTCCCTGGTTCCTGTCCGCCTCAATTTCCACGGTACCAGATTTACTTTGTTTCTGTCTCATCCAAGAACTTAAATAAAAAGTCTCCACTCCGGGTTCATCAATAACTTTGCTTCATGTCCCGCCGCGGCGATTCGTCCTCCGCCTCCACCAGCAGCTCTGGCGGAGGTGGTGGTGGAGGAGGCAGATGGGATGCGGGCCGCTTTTTCAGAGAGCGCGAGGAACGACAGGAGTCACAGACTCGAGAGAGACGAACACAGGTCGTTGACCGACCTCCCCCAGCTGAAAGACGGAGACGGGATGTCGACGAATTACTCCAGGCTGCACATGAACGCTTCGGCCCGCCGGCCAGGAGGCCCGATCGAACCTACAATGATGAACACCTCGTCTCGTCTTCAGGCGCCATGATTCCATTCCGTGAGAGGGGAGAGCGAGAGCGAAACCGAGACCGAAGCCCCCCAGTACGCCCTCAGCTACTCCGTCGCCAGTCGTCACTGGATACTTTTGACCGCGCGGCTGCTCGTCGGGGTTATGACAAATACGATCGTGAAGACTACGGTCCGCCGGTGACTCCAGTCCATGTCCCACGCCGGAGACGTACCCCGCCCAGTCATGAAAGGGTAGACTTCGAGGAGATCAGGGTTGCGGAGCCGGACTATTATGGGGATGAAGAATACCATCGACTACGAATGCGGGATAGGAGTGTAACCCCGCGACCCCGCGGGCGGAGTATTCCACCTCCCCTCCAGGCAGTAGAAGTGAGGGAGATTCGACCATCAACTGCCCCGCGTCGAGGCAAAACCCGTATGCCCAAACGCTTAGTGCACCCTCGGGCCATTATTGATCTCGGCTACCAATATGAAGAAGAGGTGAGGAATCTTTCTCTGTTAATCACCCTGAGGTCGGGCTTATTTATTGTGACTAGAATACTAACTGGCAATATGATATGTAGGAGGATGCCTACGTCATTTTCCAAGCATTACAAGAGGCCCATATAGAGGACTTGGTAACCCGGAGCAGAGAAGTCAGACGGACAGCCAGTGCGTGCAGTAGATCCCACCATCCCAACTTAGTGGCCTCTTGTTTTCTGGTGGTTCGTTCCCCAAGGATTCCAGCTAACACGATCCCTTTATACAGCAACAACGGAAATTACAGATACACTGACCGTTGGCCATCCACGGGACAACATCGGCGTGGAAAGACGGCGGTCAGTCTCAAGACGGCCTCCAGCAAGAGTAGTTGAGGTATCTCGATCACGCCGGCCGTCCGTCTCACGACCAGAGCCCGCTCCAGTACGCCACCACCGCCGCCGACGATCCTCGCCTATCCGGATAATCCAACCCAGAGATGTCGTTTTTGAGGACGTCATTGAGCCCCGTGCTGATGTCGCGCTCATCATACCTGACCGTCGACGGTTAGGGAGAGACACACAAGCGGAAATCCGCGCATTGGATCGTGAGAGGCGGGCTTTGAGGTATGAGCGGGAGGGAGCTTTGGAAGTTGAGGAAACTCTCGACGTGCGGCGGGAGCCTAAAGGTATATTCTTATCCTACTTGTTCCCCACCCCATTCCTTTCTCTAAACCGTTTATATTTATATTTTTGAAACTAATATTGTGGATTTTAGCTCCAAGCCCTCGACTGATCAGAGCCATGATGGCGACGCTGACATGAAGGGTTTATTACAAGTTCAATCACGCACTTCTGCTCATCGGAATCAGCGGCTTTATCATACCATTTATGTTGAACCTGACGACAATGTCCCTACGAAGAACGACAGATGGGTGTGCAGACTCTCTTTTTCATGATTTCTCCTAATTTTCAAGTCAGCATGCTCCTGTATATGTTCCCGTCGCCTGTTCTATTGATCTGGCGTAATGTAATTCTTATGTTTTCTATCAATGTAACGACCCCCATAGCTATTACCCATAGATAGCCATTTTAATTTAATAATATAAGTGATTGAACACGAATTCATTCTCCCCAGCTCTTACATACGAGAATCTTCGTTTCGCATGTCTAATAATAGAACCCTCCAGGCAGCGGGACCACATGACTTAGGGCCAACGGTGCCGCATCCCAAAATGGATAGTTTCTCCGGCGTCGCAGCTGAACGTCGGAAGCCTGACGTCCATCCAAAAGCTTCATCCAAACACGACATCAAACATTCGCGAAACGGAGGACCGCCTGCCTCCCTCTTATATCTTCCTCTCTAAAGTATCATACATATTGAACTGTCGTCGAGGGCAATTCCCCTTCCGCAACCATGGACAAAGTACAGGCTTTCGGGAAGAACATCAGGTAACTATATCTCCCTCTCCTGACTTGGCGAGGCACCGTAGTTCCAATTCCAATACACGCGATGCATAACCCTTTCACGCAACCAGTGAGCGTTTTATGTTTTTTGAGGAATCTCATTTCTGACCAATGGACGCCTTTGCCCGCATCTTGCACAGTGCGTCGTTTACCCCTTTCGCAGCTAGAACGCAGCAATATGTCAAGGAACAACTTGGCACTGCCGATGAGAAGGTACATCATCTCCAAACGCCGGCAATACGCAGATTGGCTTCGACACCCCCGTATTGGCATGATGGACCTCCTAGTTGACCCCCGATATGTTCCCTAGACACAACTTCCCGATGATTATATCGAGCTCGAGAAGCGTGTGGATGCGCTGAAGCTGGTCCATCAGAAGCTCTTGCAGGTTACGTATGTGTATCCAGTTCATGTCTGAATTACATGTTTGGGATGTTGTCCAATTCGACAATATCTACCCTCCTCTCAGATCAGGTCCTAACTAATATTATATTTGATTTTGTTTCTAGTTCCCAATACTCCAACGAGCCTTATGACTATCCTCCCAACATTCGAGAGTCGTTCAACGACCTTGGCCGCACCATCAGCGAGAAAGTCCAGCTTCTATCCCACGCTACTTCCCCCGCCGAAGCACAGGCGGCTCTCACGGCACCTCCATCCGCCAAACCACAGCCAAAAACTTTCAGCCATGCCATCGCCCGTGCCTCTCTGGCCGGTTCCCAATTGATCACCCAAACCCACCCCAGTGGCTCAGAGGACCCTCTCGCCATCGGCTTAGAGAAGTATGCTCTGGCCTCTGAACGGGTTGGCGAGGCACGGCTTGCCCAGGATGCTCAGATCCAGAGCCGATTCCTGGCCGGCTGGAACACCACGTTGAACACCAACCTGATGTTCGCAGCCAAGGCCCGCAAGAACGTCGAAAATGCGAGATTGATGCTTGATTCGATTAAAGCTAGGAAGGGTGTCTCGAAGGGAGATATGGACAGCCTCAGCGAGGAAGATCGGGCTGAGATTGAGCAAGCTGAAGATGAGTTTGTGGGTCAGACTGAGGAGGCTGTCGGCGTGATGAAAAATGTGAGTTATTTTGTTTTTCTTTTTCTTTTCCCCCGGAAGCTTTGATAATTTGTGTTTCAATTTCCATCTGGTATATTTTACTGACGAAAGATTTCAGGTTTTGGATACGCCCGAGCCACTCCGGAATTTGGCAGATCTGATCGCGGCTCAGCTGGAGTACCACAAGAGATCTTACGAGATTCTCAGCGAGCTTGCCCCAGTTGTTGATGGCTTGCAAGTCGAACAAGAGGTTCGTGATTAACTTTTAAAATTCCACCTTAGCTACTTTCAAAATAAATAGCTCCCTTGGCTATTATTTCACCCCTCCTCCCGTAATATTAAACGCTTACCCCACTGTCCATACAGAATTCATTCCACTAATTGCCCTTCAACCCTACCAACAGGCTAGCTACCGCAAAAGCCGAGAAGGAGCGTAAGCCTCCCAGGGAAGGGACCGATCCCTTGAACAGCTCTCATTCTCGTCCATTCTGAAATTTCCATTTCGAGATTCAAGCCCTGCTTTCCTCCATATTAGGTTAGAAGGTTTCAACCTAATAATAGACGAGCGATAGAGGAATCTGGCATGCTTGGATAAGAAGGGATATCAACTGCAATTTCTCTCCATTTTGAACTCCCTCGCACACCAATCGATTTCTCGTAACCTCAACAGTTTCCCCTGCGCAACGAATTAAAGGTTTTGGAATCTGTGTCCTTACTCCTTTGTTTCTTTACTGTTTCATACTACTTCCCTTCTCTCAAGCTGTTGCCGGTCGACCTACGGGGGTATCAGACAGTTTTTTTTCCTTCTTTTCTTTTGTCTTTTCTATTCCTTGTGTGTTTCTCGCTGTATAAGTCAGTGTCCTACCCCTTTGTATATCCAGCTTCCTATTTCCCTCCTTTCCATTTCCCTGTTTTGGTTTCATCTATTTATTTTTACGTTGCTTTGCCTCAATTTTAAGATGCCTATGCCGATTTCGGCTCCATTTTTCTTTTTTGGCTCGTGCCCTGTAATGCTAACATGCCTGTGAAACTTATTTATGCTCCCCATTTGCCCATTATTAGTATTGCTCTTGTAAATTCGTCCTATCAACTTAAAGGGATTTATCCCCCTTATACTAGAAACCCATTACCGATATATATTCTAATTCAACTCCCCAACCCCCACCTCCTCCGCGCTTGAACTCCTTTTTCCCCTCTGCTATCAACTGAGCAAATTACCAATTCAGAAGATAAGAAACTGACGATCATACAGAACAAGCGAAAAGGCAGCCAGCCATTATGGAGCAGAGTTACATTTATTCCTACACTGAGATCAACATGGCAGCTCAAAATTGGGGCCACCGCTCTTGGGTTCTATGATGTCCTCCAACCAGCAATCTGAAACTTGAAGCGGTTTTATTGGAGAAACAGATATAGCAGAAGAGTTATTGTTCTTATTTTCTTAAAATCAACGTTCATGAAAAGCATGAAATTAGACGATCGTTGCTGCATATGAATCACACCAGTATTTAACATAATATCGGCGTATTGTTGGCTCAAAATTGAACATTTTCTCTCGAAAGCCCATGAAATCCTGCTTAGACAGAATCTAAAACTTGGAGAATAAATTCACTCGGGCAGATAAGAGGGTGGCCCTATATCATACACAAGGAGAGTTTCTCATTATTTCGTGCTCATTACGACTTACATTTTTGATGTTTTAGTCCAGTTGTCGTCTCATTTCCCTCTCTTTCCCATTCTCGCGCGCCGTTCTTCCTGTCCGAAAGCAATCATAGTTTACCAAAGCGCTGCTGGACAAACCGCCAGATGTCCAGGTTTGGTAACACACTCACATGCGGCACTGGGCATCCATGGATGTCGAAATCATTTCCTCGCTTTCGTGAACACTGAGAGATAAAGTTTGTCGATCACAAGAGATGCAGATCCTTGGACGCAGCGGATTTACTTGTTCATAAAGATCTTCTGCGCATCCAGGGTCTTCCCGCCAACATTGCAAAGCGCCCTATAATTCTAATCTCTCCAGATAGATCCCTTCATGACATATGCATTCACGGATCGCGGCTTGCTTCGCAGATGCGACCTATCGTTCCAGGAGAAACCCGGGAATGTGCCACTCCGATATAGACTCTGACTCATCATTAGAATCCGATATGAGAAGATGACCATTGTATCCTCTTCTTCCTTGAAAACAATGCCAGTCAGCTTTCCACCATCACCGCCTGTGGCACATTAAATCCCCCAAGGGGAACAATCCAAAATTGCGCAGCTTTCTTCCGCTTCGAAAACTTTTGGTGAGTTTCGTAGGTGTCAGCCTCTCAGGTAACAGCCCATATGTGAGTGAGTTTCAAATGGTAGTTCAGTTTGAATCGGGGTTCAGGAGGAGATCACTCGAGAGAAAGAACTTTAACCATGTGTTGTCATTGTAATGATCAACCCGCCCTTAGAAAGCTTTCTGCTCTTGACTATCAGATAATGACAGCAGGTGGTGAGTCTGGAGATGGGAAACAGTCCAGATCATATTTGGCTCAACTAGGGCATTTCATTCCTCTGCGATGGAAATTGTCAGAACCACGCTTTATTGCATTTTCTCCAGAAGTAAAAGAAAAGAAATAGGCTGCAATTCGACTCGACTTTGTAGAAATTCAACTCGAATATTGCAAAACTCATTTCGAGAAACGGGCGCAAACTTTGATCATTGATAGGCCTAGCCGTTGCATTATGCGCTAGAGAGGGAACCCATGCTACGGGAGCGAATAGGATCGGAAAGAGTGTATAAAATTGAGCGCATCCCAAACCACTTCCAGCATAGGGCGCTGAGGGGAGAAGGATCCTTCAAGAATAGCATGAATCTATAACAAATCATAGACTCTTAGCAAAGCTGGACAGATTCTTAAATTAGAACAACTCCATGCGTCTTGTTCCCACTTTTGCCATAGACCTCTTGGAAAATAGGATGAGGACATAGCAGAACCATTGGCCGAAAGAAGCGAGGCACAGTATGAAGCTATGACGGATATGATGAGCTGGACAACGATTACGGGAGGCGTTTGAACAGAAGTCTCCGTAGATTTGAACCATCGTACAGGCCAGATGAGAACTTAACAAGAAAGTAAAACATGCTGGAAGACCACATAAACGAAGCTTCTACATCTATGCTGCAAAGTATCTTCAATCGAAGCAAGGCGTTGAATTAGACTATGACGCTAATTCACTTATGTAAGCGACTCCTCCTCTGTTTGATAACATCACCTTCCAAGCTCCAGCTTCAGGCCCATCTCACCCAGCGCATTTTACCGCTTGAGCAGCGCTGTGTTAAGTTACAACAGCCCATCAAATTATCACACTCTAAGCTTCTGTACCTCCTAGGGCCGTGTCCTGCCACTCGGCCGTGCCCCGATTCCTCCAGCAACGCCCTACCTCCCACCTACTTCTGACCTCTGCCCTCAGCTGCTGGACCGCTACGGTTGTAATACATGAAGAGCCGATAGATATTTACTACATACGCACATATAAATCATGGCGAACGGGTATGTCACTACGCTCCGCATTTCGGCTTGCTTCTCCGTTCTCAGACTAACCAACAACACCTGCCGGCGCTCTCCGTTGAGCACCTGGGCATGATTTGGAATGATATAGTTGGAGCATAATTATCGGACTCGTGTTTGTGGTCATCGCGAACCTGCTGGCTTGGGTATTCAGTCCGAAGGGAGAGGATAGAACGTTAGTGCATACTTGTCCCCTCACTTCCGCCTTATTTCTCCTTTCGATTTGCACCGATGGGATTGGAACGTCTGGTTGGGATGAAATAAGATAGCCTTGAATAAGAAGTGGGACACATGTGGCTTGCTGGGCCTTTTTGGGAAAGAATGAGCTGTCGAGCGAGTCTCTTCGAATACTGTCGAATGAATGAGACCGTCGGTTTCCCAGACTCTACACCAACGTAGAAGCTCGGAGTCAACCGCAAACCACGCGCACGGCCGTTGGAAGCAGGTGAAAGGAGACAACCACGACCTTGCTCCCTAAGCGACCACAGATTCCACTCCATTTCCACCCATCGCTTTGGCACTATATCAGACGAGCATTCATATCAGTAATGGCAAACCACTAACATGCATTACAGGGTATGGCGAAGCTCGTTAATACTCGGATTTACAGCCTGCTATCTAATGTGGGGTAAGTAAATACATCATGCATCCACCAATTCCTCCTGTTGAAAGCTATACCCGCCATTCGCCCCATTTATAATGGAAACAGACGATCTAACTATACCTCTGGCATATAGCAATAACGTTCCTCGCCCAATTACATCCATTAATCGCGCCGAAGAGAAGTGACCTTCGGCCTGATAGGGTACCGCACTGAAGGAGGGAGGGGAGAGAATGCGGATTGTGGAGACTAGATTCGTTGTGAATTATTTTATACCTTTTTGCTGTTGAGATTCGCTGGGCTTTTACTTTGTGAATCTATTCCTTTAGCTTTGTTGCTTTTTTCCGGCTGGTTATCTGGGCCCGCTTTTCATTGTTGGGTTATTGGCGTGCATTGTATATTACTGTATGCCCTAGATGAATGATTATCTTTCACACAAATGGATTGGAATGCTAAAGATATATACCATGTTTACCATTTGAAGTAAAGCCCAAACATTAAGCAGTTGCCTAACGACGAGGCCTATATCCAGTCGCTAAAAAGAGTAGGTACAGTAGTAGTAGCGAACAAAATAGTTCATCTATCACGGAATGACTCGAGAAAGTGAAAAAAGCCAAAGATGGATAACAAACAGAAAAAGAAGCCAAATCCGAAACTCTCAATGCTAATCCCAAAGATATAAACACCCGATAAATACATACATTAAAATTAATTCGTAGGTATACATATAGTCAGGTTAACCTCCGTTCCCTTCCTTTGCTTTCAATGCGCGTGCCAATCACAATCCCACAGCCCCTAACAGCGTCTTCTCAACCAGCCATCTCGCTAACTGGCCACTGAGCGCTAGTATCGCTGCCCGTATATATCCGCAATCAAGCAGTATAAAAAGTGCCTCGGTATTATTCAAAAGGACGAGGTGGGTGTTAGTTATAGATAGAACGAGCGAGAGGAGCGGGTCGAGGATAGAGGAGGACAGGGATGATGAGGCAGATGTCGGCGCTGATGTTGATGAAGGAGAGGGCGAGGATGTGAGTTGTAACTGCTGCTGCTGTCGCGGTACAGTAGATATGGAGGAGGCGGAAGGCGAGATGTACTTCGTGACTGTAGATGTAAATAAGTTCGCGAACATTCCTGATGCTGTGCCTAACGCGGCAGACGGTGTGCCGCTGGCACCGTTGCCTTTGGGTTCGTGTGTTTCTGGGCTCCAGATCACGAGCAGAATTGGAAAGAGCTTTGTACAGCTGCTGACGAGAAGCGCAGTGCTTATGGAATTTGGACTAGCGGGGCAAGGAGGAGGCATGGGATCGACCTGGAGGGGTGAGGTAGACATTCGGCGGATGAGAGGTGGTGGCGTAGGGAGGTTATTTGTGAGGTTATGATTGGGCTGATTGGAGGAGGGCTGAGGAGGAACGGATCCATTATTAGACACCGCGCTGGCAATAGGTAGGTGATTCTGAGGTTGAGATTGCAAAGGCGTAGAGGTGGCAGAAGGGCTGGCTGGGATTACATCCCCAGTATTGGCGTCATTGGGCGTCGTGGTAATGGGCCGTGGACGTGGGACGAGAAACGAGGCAAAGAGACGAACAGTGACATGATGTGCGATTGTTGCGAGCGTGTTTAGAGTAAGGAAGAATATATACTGGACAATGATGGGAGCTGTGGAGAGGGGAGATGTGGAGAGTGCGTCGGACTTCTCCACTCGTGCCCACGACAGATAGACATCAAAGAGCAATATTAACGTTCCGAGGCGTATAATAGAGCGCTAGAGGAGAATATTATTATCCATTCAACAGATAGAAAGAATGCGAAACGCGGAAAACTGTAGGAGAGGAGGGGATATGATGTCGCATACATCGAACTTATTATCGGATCGCCCTATACGGTTGAAGAGCAAGTGACGATACACCTAGAGAGTTCAAAAAGTAAATTTAGCCCAGTGTCGCAACAGCACAAACATCGCGCGCCGGGAAGATATTTTACCTGAGGTTTTATCAAAACCAAATCAATGAATAGCACCACAAAATCGTGCTCGACATACTTGTCTGCAAACCGTTTGCAGCGCGGGCACTGGGTCAATCGCACACCTTTGCCAAGTGAGCGGTCATCGGCCTTGCTGTAGGAGGTGTAGAGATGCGAGACGGGGCAGCAGCATTCGATACATATTGGCATGGTGGAGGCTGTGTCTCATGTTCGCGGAGACAAGTTCAGTCTCTTCGTCCAAAGATGCTCTGGTTGTTCTCAAACGTGACCGTTGGAATTGTTTGCGGCTCCGGACGTGGATGCTGATGTTGGTCCGTGCACCGGGGATCCAAGCTTGCCCGAAAAGGCAATTTGCTGATTGCGCCGGGCGGGAATTCTGATATGCTCAGAGTGGTTTTGCTACTGATCGAAACAATATGTATATATATGCCCGTAAAAGCACGATTTAGGGCGCAATGCTACTGTAAAGATAATATTCAAAATAATATATAGACCACTACTAACCAAGATCCCGAACATATAGTACAAAAGGGTATATGTAAGTAAACTTCTATATATTATCACGACATGTCATGGCCGAAATAAACACCCCGGAAATGCGATTCAAAAAAAGCATCCGCAAAAGAACACACAGATGCATTTAATCAACCACATGTTTATTATCAGCCCAGCTAGGCTCAATACCCCGACAAACACCCTCATAATCCCGAAATATCCTATCGTTCTCCGGCACCCCGTCAGTCGTCCAGAACATGGTCCAATTCGACCCGGGAAGTTTCCACGTCCCCCTAGCCCGCTCGAAATACCACTTATTCACCGGATTATCACGACGGCTCCGCCAGCATACGCCCTTTGGCAAACAAGTTCGAACCATTGCGTTAAATACAATGTCCGCCACACCGCCCGCCCCCTGACTCCGTTTGAGAACGGCGAATTTATCAAGATAGGGAACCATTCGTGATCTACTCTCCTCGCTTCCGTCGTTGGGTACACCCGGCGGCAGTTCCCAGGTTAAAACAGCTCCGCCCTCGTACTCGCCTGCAATAATGAGGCCAGCCAACCGATCACTGACGCGGTTGAGGTAGTGCTGGACGTCAAGTTTTCTATTAAAAGAATCCTCGATTAGTTGGACCAGGCGGGGTAAATCAATATGCGGATCATTAAGTGTCATCTGGGATTCTCCATTTATTGGAGGTTTCCAGGTGTGCACTCGTGGGTCGGGAAAGAGGGTCAGGGGCATTCCCTTTTTAACAAACGTTGAATGCGTCACCGGGGTGGTATTGTAGGATGAAGAGCCGTTGTTGGCGGCACCTAACCTTCCAGCTGGCAGGGAAGCAGAGTGACTGGGTTTATCTGTCAGCAGGTTGTGGATCAAGGGGTTCCGTTGACGTCGGGTCGCAACTGTGGATAACTGTGATGGGTCCCGCGATGAGCTTGATGAATTTGCTGCATCTTGGGGGGTTGTGATGATGCCAGACGATGATGGCGGGAGATACGTAAGCGCGCTATGTAGAAGTTCTAAATTGTCGAGATGGGTCTCAAGGTCAGGAATGCGAATGTTATTAGGTCGGCCACTGACGGTAACCTCTTGCTCACGAGGTAACGACACAACTTCCCTCTCTACAAATGTTGAAAACGGATTAGATCTCGCCAACGACGATACTTGTTGTTGTTTTCCATTTTGATCATCCGTAGCTGGAGAATCACTTGCTACCATTCCCTCTTTTAGCTCGTTCCTAATCTCCTCAAATTCCTGCTCCAAGTTGACGAAAACGTGCGATTGCGAAGGTCTTTTGAGGGACGGTATACCCCCTGCAGGATCCAAAATAATAAGCCTATCGACAGAGACTTCTTCTTGGAGCTTAGAAATCATCCGGGCTAGTTCATGAGGGTTGTCATCGGGACGCGCTCTGACACTCAATCCCGTAAATTCTTTGGTTAATGCCAATACAACGTCGTTTGCACGAATAGGTACCGCTCGAAGCGTTTCTTCCGTGTAGCCAATAGGCGGAATCACTACAATTCTTCCGCGACGCAGAGGGGAAAGAATCAACCCCCTGGACGACACCGAAAGCGCATCTGAAGAAGAAAGCGCTAGGCGAATCACGTCGTCCAGTCGCCGAGAGTCCAAGTCATTATTTGCATCAATCGCCGCTAGCATACGATCGGCCTGCTCAAGTGACCGGCTTCTCCAGGATGGGTCACTCTGGGGAAAGCCGGTGTCAATTACAACGCAGCAGCCCATTCCAAGTAAGGAAAGTTGTGACAATGTCCGCCCAACCTCTCCAAGGGTCTGGTCGTTTAGTAATTGGGGCCCACGAATTTTAACCAGAGCGATGTGTAGCCGTTCCTCTGACGCCGCTGCCATTGACGGTGATGATTCTAATGTAGCTTCCTGTCGAAACACTGGATGATTATCCACTGCTCTTGCCATGCCAAACACCCCTCCACCTAAATTCACCCCTGACTGAACAAAATTGGTAGAGACATAGTCTACTCCTCGTTGTTCTGGTAAATCTTTCGCAGGCGCTGAATTTTTAGCTTTGAAGCGGGAGAGATATGATTTAGCCTCTCGTTTCGTCGACGCAGAGCTTAACAGACTGAAAAAGAAATCCTGCCCCAAGAAAGAAATACGGTCAATCGATCATTTTCCCCATGAGCAATGGCAATGACAATGCATACTTTGTCTGCTAGCTTCTCCTTCGCGGTGCGGCCCAGCTGTTTCTGATATTCATTTGATTCTAAGGAAGTAACACCATCCTGCCGCCGGACCGAAGATGTGGACGAGAAACGTCCTTGCGGGGCCGAGAAACACCGTTTTTTCATAGGAGGATAGCAGGAGCAGGTAGGGACGCCGATTCGCTCATACTGCGGACGTGAAAATAACGGAGATATTAGCAGAAGAATTGGCATTAGAACAAGTATGGGTGGTCGCGTACCTTGTGGAAGAGCAAACGTGACCCTCGAGGCCAACCCAATGCTGCCCTTCGGCTCATGGTGCATGATTTGTGGGCGAGGCTGGTATTCGCAAGCAGAATGGTTGAGCCACGGCTCATTCAGGTCATCGGTCTAAGAAGGTCAATGTGAACTGGGCCATGCTCGCTGTGAAAAGGGAGCGGGAAATAAAGGGTGCCTGGGCACTGTGGGGGAAACTCTGTTGTCTGAGTCAGTTTGGTGACGCAAGGTTAGAGAAATGCGCAACGGAGCAGTTTCGGCGGAGCTTGTTATTTCCACCGCGGCTGCGGGGCTTTGCCACTGCCGAATCGGGACAGGCGATAGGCGCCGAGATTATCTGATGGATCAGATAAGATAACATCAGCGCAAGCTATTGGCTCTGAGCAGTCTAGCGTTAGCGCTAAAATAGGGTATGAGCCCTAATCAATCTCCGTAACTGCTTGGCGCCTCTTGAAGCTCATGTCACCATCAACAACACGCTGCGAATGGAAAAGTTAACAACAAGAATGTTAATTTATACCCATGGCTGTACATGAAATATGATGGTCTTAGAAGAAACTAAGGACGCAACTTTATCAAATGAATATGCATAAGAACCACTTCTGGAACCACTGCAATGTGATCAATTGAAATGCCAGAGACTACGCTGGGCATCCATGATTATTATGAATAGGCATTATATTATTTTCCTTCCTGCTAAGGAACAATTAAGCCTTGTCGGCTAACTATTTTTCCAGGTTTATATCATTGCCCATATCATCAGGTTAACCAAATCACCCACCAGAAATAAAAAATCATCGACCAGAGTCGGGCTATGCACCTTCACAACACCCTAGGGAATATAATCTTGTGCTCTAGAAAATGGTTTGGTGTTCCTCAGTACGATTAAATTCAGCCTCACGGCCAGTCGCGTTATTACAACAAGGGGGTGGAGGGGTCGTTCTGTTCCCAACAAGACTGGGGTTCGATAGAATCAAGAGCTGTTTGCTCTCTGTACCTGGATTTGGCAGGCGATCGACTTCAGAACAGATTGAGAAAACTACTCGTCTAAATTCATGGTGCGAATAAAGCGAGTAGAGAAAGTCTGTGATCCCCGGGCCCAATCTCCATGTTTCGTCTGCAGAAACAGGGAAATGATAAGATGCATCGATTAGCTGTATGACCCAGATACCTTCATTGGTGTATATTGACGGAAAACTGCATTCATAGATTTCATGAGGCACCCACTTTGCTCCATTGGGATAGAGAACCCTCGCTTCCTTTCTACTGGTTCATAATATCGCCCCTGGGCAAATTGATACCGCGATGGTCGAGCGATCAGCCCGTGTTGCTATCATATCATTCGTGTATTCTCGCAACTCATTCGTCGCTATTGAGGAGCCGGGAAACCATAAACAGCATATCATCAGCAGCGGGGAGTCAATCAATTCTTGAGGTATCTCTGCCCGTAAGCAAGAGTACCCCGTATAAAGGGGAATACAAAGGGAATATGATTTGGGGAAACTTCCAAGCCACGTGGGCAAAAATGCACGATTGAGTTGTTTGACAAATCGCAGGATTGAATGCGAAACTCAATGTTGTGATTATCAGCTTTATGCGTGCAGTTGCGGATTAGGGGTGGAGGATGTTGCTATGCCATATGAATCATGCACAGCATGTGCCCAAATGGCCCTTTTCCAACATCTCAGTGATACTCACTCCCAGCCCCACGGACCTCCCATCCGAAATTACTTCACAAGCCAATAACGAATGACCCGGCAACGGCAATGACCGCTGGGAAGACTGGCAGGAAGAAACCCTGGCCGCTGGACCAAGAGATTAAGTGTTGTTCCTGCTCTAGATATTGCGGTACGCTGTGTCTGGCATCAATGGAAGTGTTTTGCCCAAAGTCACGCATATTTAAAATTAATAATAACTCTTAAACACTCTGACAATTGGCTTGAAGGGCAGATGCTCCCTGAAGAAGAATGGTGTTGAACGGTTTTGACTTTCGCGTTGTAAACAATGCGACCGACTCCTTTTTTTTGGCATGAACGATCTATTTTCAGAAGAGATATCAGTTTCAGCGTTCATCCTCGAGTCCAAATCCCGATCAGGGGCATCCGTCGGAAACAGAGTTCGCCGGAACCCCAACCCCCAACTCCATGGCATACGAGGCGAGGCGGTGATTGTTTGGTATGTTCATGGCACTCGCTGCCCGTTCTGGAGAAAAGATAATAATGGGAGAAGTTGCAGCGTGTCAAATGGTATTTTCATCGCTTGGACAGTGGACACAAACTTAGCCTTGCGCTTTGTGCCTTTATCTCTGTATTAAGGTTTCATAAAGTTTGGCATTGCGGAGTAACTGTCCATTTAAATGCTCATCCTCCTGCAGCGCTAGAGAGACAGCCTCAAAAAACTGATGCTGGAACAAACAATATTTTGCGAAACCAACGAGAAGGGGTTGAAACAGGCCCCGGCTGTCACGGCTCCAGATTTGACAGAGGAGTCGTCCGGTCAGGAGAGCCTTCATTAAAGTTCATCTTAACTCGACTCAAAGCGCTTTTCGAGGGTCCGATACCTCATTTAGCTCACCCTGGTGGCTTTGAAAAGGCGGAGATTGGCATTTTTATGGGCATTTCAGTGTCTTGCTCGCTCTACGAGGCCAAGCAAAACGGCCACTCGCAAGGCGAGAGTGGAGGCTGGCCCAGCCAAGAATGCACGACCCCAAGTTTTACCTTTCGACTCCTCCAGCATCGACGATCTTCTAGCCTTTGAACGGTATACAGAATATGGAGGTGCGGAACAATTATTAACTGCTTAGGTCCGCACTCTTAATGTTTAGGGTTCAAGCCCCTATAAGATAGCACTCAATAGTGCCCATCCAGCTGAGAAATAGGCACAATAAGTGGTAGTCGAGCGTGAGGTCACCTCTGAACAGTTTAAGAGAGAACCTGGAAGGTAATCACTTCACTAATTACTAGCCCATGCGAGGACTTATGCTCCACACCTCTGTCGTTCCGCAAGATTTTCAAGGGACAGCAGGACGTGGGACGACAGACTGAATCATGTGTCTCTTAAGGTTGGATGAATGGCGGCTTATTGGCCTCTATGATGATAAGATAATGTTAGGAATGACGACCCAGAAAGGAACCCCGCCCATGATTTGAACCAAGAGGATTAAACATTTTTCCTATGTGCGGACACATATGGTACACCGGGGAGTAACACAGACGGAGCCGTCAGTTCACCATGCTTGACGAACTTGGAGGATCAGTATGGAGAACTGTGTAAAATTTGGATAGGCAGGAAGCGGGGCGCCATGTCCTCCAGCCAAGTCGATAGGCCAGAAGCCCCGAACCGAAACTCGGTTTGTCCGGGAGAACCTTATAATCCTGAAGAGAATGCTGGCTCACAGCTGCCGACGAGATTCTCCCGTTTCCCGCCCGCATTGGTTACTCCCGTCTTGCTGTGGGGTACTTGTCACAACGGCTGGAACTGCTTGATTACCCAGCACGGATCCGTACTTGGGATCCTGTTCTTTCGTCAACGCCACAAGTCAGCGTTTGTTATTCACCAAATGAATGACTCGTGTGGCTTCTAAGCTCCTTCCATTCTAGGCTTGAGCTGATGCCTCCGGGGTTCCAGGCCTGAAGCGCGCGGAAAGCCTCCTCCAAACCCCGTATTTATTGGCGCTAACCATGGGATCACCGAGCCGTCATCCGGATGTGGGAAGAGACAAGGAACCTGCCGAGGCGCTTGTTTTGACGGCGTGTGTGTTTAGCCTGAAAGCTGTTCAACATCGCTGCTCAATTTTGGCCAATCGATGTGATGTCAGTGGCAATTGATCAATCAGGTGTTGCCTTCTGTGACAAAATGCTCGCGCTAACATATTCGCGGGCCGACCGCTCCCATGTTGATGAGATCCAGTTCGCACCAACGATCCTCATCTGAATTTGTCCCGCGGACATGGTCAAGGACTTGGTAAGGTTTTGGCGTATCAGGATTCAAGGGGCCTGAGGGCTCGGGATGGTGCCCCACAGAATTCCACGAGCGTAAGCACGATGGCATAAGAGCGGAACGATACCCTTGATCGCTTTTTAGGTCCATGGACTCCAGACGGCCAAATGATTTTGGTTTTATCCTCTTTTCTTGCTCGCCGCGGCAGCGGTTTCCTCTAGCCCATTTCCTTCCGCGGGCGTGACAGCCGCCGATATGGAGGACAAGAGCGAGGCCATCATTGTCGCTGTAGCCACTTTTGTGACCCTGTCATGGATAATCATCGGGTTCCGCTGCTACGTGCGGCTCACCATGACCCGTTGGGGCACTGACGACCTCGTCGCGGTCTTAGCTATGGTATGTTGGACAGCGTCCCTAATACATGCATACGCCCATCGACGGATGCAGTAACTTTATCGCTCTTGTGCATAGCTAATTATCCACCGGTGATTCCTCAGGTAATGTTCTCTGTGTTTGCTGGCTCAGTCATATATTCAGCGACCCAAGGGCTAGGCAAACACCGCGCAGAGATAGAATCTATCGAGGCGACTATGAATGCATTCAAGGTCCGATATACGAACCTCGAGACGCCACAGCATTCATGGGATGACATCGCTAACATCTGGCGTAGGGCTTCTTTATTGCCCATCTCTTTTATATCATGGCTTCAGGGCTGGTGAAAATCTCGTTCTGTTTATCCTTATTACGAGTAGTTGTCATCGGGCGAGCTTATGTCTACACGATATACGCGGTCGGTGTGATAACAGCCATATTTACAACTTTCTACTGGTTTTTCACCCTGTTCACTTGCTCGCCGGTCAACTTTTTGTGGGAACAGCTCCGACGGCCACCTAACGAAGGAACATGCCGGCAATATCGAGCAGTTATTTCCGGAAACTACGCACACGGTTCAGTTATTTGCCTAGGTGATATAACACTTGCTATTGTGCCTGCCTTGATGTTGCGGAAATTAAATTTGAACTACCGCACTAAAGTATCCGCCAGCTTGCTACTTGGTTTTGGAGCAGTGTAAGCTTCTGGCTACATCCTAGAATATGCGTAACATTCTAATGAATCACTACAGAGCGAGCGTTGCAACGATAGCCAGGCTTACGTATGTCCACCATGGGTTCGATACGGAAGACTTCCTTTTCACCAACGCCGAATTAATGATCTGGTCCGCTGTCGAGGTAGGGGTCAGCATCATAGCCGTATCAGCTGTGACGCTGAAGCCGCTGCTGATGAAATACAAGATCATTTTCCACTCCGGAGGCAGCACTCCACCTTCGCCATCTCCCCGAGGACGTATCCACGGAACCGGTGATGATAACTTCACATGTTCCATTGGTACAGGACCAAGACGGAAAACCCATCCGAATCGCCTACATAAACACCCCGGCCACGGAAAGATTAGTTCCTCTATATTAAGGACTGACATGATAATGGGCCCGAGACCGTCGTCGTCTGAAGAAAATATCTGGGCATCAAGAGACTGTGAGGCTGATCAGTCGATAAATAACAGTGAGGGAATCGCGGAGGATTTGGAAATGATCCCGACAGGAAAGATACAAAAAGTCATCGAGTTTTCGACGTCGAGGGCCACAAAGGAGCCGGACAACGAGCCCATGCCGATCCACCCGCACGAGCAGACTGATCGGCGGTGATGTATATGTACTATGCGTACCTTGATATTCACATTATATCGGCATTTGTGCTGTACTTGTACATGGGTGTAAACGGAAGTACCATCCGACCCTACCTTGGCCTCCTGAATGATATCTCCCAATATTAAAAGGAGCCAACAGAACATCAGTCGCCCCAAGAAAGCCGGGTCGCTGGCTACCTGTCCGTTTGACCGGTCCGGGGGGTGGGGGGGTTCCATCTTCCAACAGACGCTTGTCGGTTTCGCCCATTTACATTCTTCAACTAATGAACACCTATCAGTCTTCCGAAAACTGAGCTGTTCGCGGATAACCATTACGATACATGGTAAACATGATGGTCGCTCCAATCGTGCAACGCAAACAAAGCACCAAAGTCAACCCCGAAAAATTGCAACGCCCTCGAGATGGCAAGCACGTATATATGATACTTACGGGAAACGGGGAGTTGCTCTCGGCGCATGCGGGTGTGAGAGGAATAATATGTAGGCATTTTTTGCTGCACCCTCCTCATATGATGGTACCAGCGCCATAACTTCCACCCGACAATGCACGGGCCGTGGTTGCATGTCGCCTATTTATAGACCTCACCAATCACAATATACATTTTTATAGATATTATTTCATTGATTCGTTTCATTTCCTTGCGTCATTTTCTTTCTGTAGGTCCTCCTTTTTCCTGCCTTTCCTCCCAAAACTCTATCATTCGTTTGTATTTACTTTGTGCAACAGATATTAAAAGGGGAACCCAGAGGAGAAATCAATAATTCAGGGGGGTGTTAACGCCATGATTTGAAACAAGAACCAAAATGTGACATGAGAAGAGGGGGAAAGACAAGGAACATAGCATAAACAAATATCAATATGAAGGGCCTTTGAGAGACACTAAAGCAAAATGGGCGGGAAGAAAATTAACAATCAAGGCGAAAGAACCAAAGTTAACTACATAAAGGTGTAAATGATGAAAGGATAAACTGCAATTAAATTTTAGATTGTTCTTAACGCCGCTGATACTGACATATCTCTGATCAGTTATCGAGAATGCTGTACATCAGACACAATCATGATACAGCCCGCTTTAAACATTGGAACCTCGTTTTCCACCTCTCTGGTGATTTACTACACGTAGTCGGCTTGCCACACCGTCGTGACACATAATCGTATGCCATCCACCAAGGCGCATGGCCACTACAGAGATCGCTCGATCTTAACTCGCAAATCGCGACATACCTGGACCGACTCGTCATCCAACCCGCTCTGCTGCAACAGCAGCAACATCTCAGACACGCGGGTAGCAAAGACATCGCTGCCAAACGCGCCCGTTCCAATGCGTAATGATTCCTGGAACCAGCGGGCAATCAGATAGAGCAGATCGCGTCCGATATACCGCCTATTCTTGCCATGGAAAGGCACTTCGTCATTGTAGAATAGCGATTCGAGAACAGTGTAGATGAGTTCGTGGGAAACTTGCAGATCGAGAAAGAGGTCCACGATCCAGCTGTCTGGGCCAACGCCAAGCTGCTGTTCGAGTACGTAGCGCTCGAGCATTGGTAGTAGCAGGTGCACTGGGAAGGTGGTGTCTGACATCCTGAGGCGGCCGGAGAGGCCTCGGATCTTTTCGATGACGGCTTCGTAGGGGAGGGGTGCGCCTTTTGCTGAAGCCTCTTCGTGGATTTCTTGGATTAAGTTATGCCAGCATGCCTTGATGTCAGAGGCATTGCGGTAGTTGGCGAGATGCATGATTTGTAGACAGATATCGTAGTAACCGCCGGGATCGGCATACATGTTATAAAGCTGGAATGGGAGATATGTGTTAGCAACCTCACAATTGTTAGGTCCAGTGTTTGGTGGGTTTAGCTGTACCTTATTGAGTTCCATGATCTCGCCGTTCACCTCCTGCAGGACGGTGGCTTTGCGATCTGGTTCAATTCTGGTCTCCTCCTTGAGCCTCTGTAGCAGGTCATCTTGCACATTGGCCACGTCAATCAAAGTCGAAATCTCTTGATGTAGCCTTTGCCTCGAAGCTCGTGATACATTCGGCGTGAAAACTGATGCATTTGCCCTAGCTTGGCCGAGATACTCAATTCGTCGACTTAGCGGGAGTGAGAATGAGCTCTGGGCAAGCTGTAGTTGAACGGATGCAGCATCGTAAAATCGATTTGACTGTCCATAATACCGCCAGAGTAAATCCGCATGTGATATGTCTTCAGTTGACTTTCTTTGGAGATAGGTCACGACGAAAGGAGTCTGGACTTCAAGAAGCCGTTCGCTCCAACCTCGCTCCAAATACCAGTCATACAAACTAGTGAGAAACACCTCATCCTCACAATTTGAGATCACATCATAAGCTTCATTCTTTCTTCGTGCCACAGCAGTATACTGCCCATCCACGAAACCGGGATCTTGACGTGAAAGTTCGTCGACCGCGAGAATAATTCTATATATTAGGTCATAGCACTGTTGTCGCACTTCATAGCTAGCCTGTCGGGGATCCTATGTCATATCAACGTTAGACAAAAACAACCTTACGAATAGTATTGGGGAAATACCTCTGGTGGGCGACCATCCATAATCCAAGAAAGCGCACGATTTGCCTTGTCGGAATGGGCTGCAACGCTCAGGCACAGTTGTATTGCACCTATAAAAACATAAATCAGATCTCCAATTCTTTAATGAAATATCTGTCAATGGTATACATACCAGCAAAGAATTGGTTCTGAATATATTGCTCTACCGCAGACTGGAGATAGTCCATGGACAGGTTCTCGGAAACTTGGCGGAAGAGGATTAAACTCTCATTAAGCAAATTGCGGCCCAATTCAGAGTTTCCCCCAGCCTCAGTTGCTCTTTTCAGTTGCTCCTGAGCTTTGAAAATAACGACATCTTCCGCGCTGCAGAAGGTGCCACATCTTCGCCGCAGAGCTTCTGCGACCGTCTCAACGTTAGAGCCCTTAGCAATATTCCGATTCACAATAGACTTGACAAGCTCTTTCGCAACTTCATGGCCTTTGTTGCTACTGAACAACTCTTCAAACGTGAGAGTCAAAAAGCGCTGCTTCGTTTCCTCGGGTAACAAAGCGATGATCTCGTCAACCCGCTCATCAAATAGGACCAAAACAAAGGAAATACCTTCGATTGTATCAGAGACGAGTTGAACCATAGAATGCAACGCGCGATGCTCGCCTTGCAGCGCAATCTCGTCCTGTTTAGTAACAGCTCGTGCGAGAGCTTCTGGTCCACTCAATCCCTCGATGAAGGACTTGTTTGTCCGGAAGAAATCTTGAAGAGCAGACAAATCTCTCTGAATCGAATGCAATTTTGTAGTATCGATGGAGGGAGAAATGGTGACACCTCCCGTTGGGGTCCGATTTTGCTTGGGAATTACTGTTTTCCAGATGGATCTCAAGAGACGTGAGGTATAGAGGGCAATACCAGCATGGCGCGGGGAGGGGATGACAGCGTCAATCGCTGGAGTAGAATTGTCGGCAATTGCATTCTCATTGAAGGTCGGCTTCCCACCAAACTCAATAAACACCTTTCGCGCAAATTCAAGCACGTCGGGGTCATTTATTTTCGACAGACGAGAATCCGCAGACAGTTCCACTCCCTGACCACAGGCGACCGCTAAGGCGGTTGCCAGCGTCTCACTGCGACCGTACAGTCGTATCAGTGTTTTTACCTGAGTCTCAAGGCCCTCTTCTCCACCAGCATTCCGTATTAGCGAAGCAAAGACATCCACTATTCGCCGCCTGCGAATAACGTGAACACCAGTATTGGTCAACACAGCAATTTCCGCTGTAGGCTTGTCGAATTGAACCGAAAGCTCGTTTCCAAAACCTCCTTGCGGCTGCGTAGCGAATTCTGGTGTGCATAGCCCGATGTCTTCTGCTCGACTTCCAAGCGTTAGCCACATCGCAGTCTCGCCAGGTTTAATTGGGAGGGCGCTCTCTTGGGGTCGCGCAAGGCGGCCAGAGTCCGGGGTTGAGATAAAAAGGGTGTCTGCTCTATTAGTGGGGTCTTTCGACGTAAAACAGAAAAAGTAGCCAGGGGGGAATCGTTGGGCGGATCTAGTGGGGTCAAGTGAGTGAATGGCGAGTTTGGCTCCGAATGAGGCCTGATATGGCGATCCAGCAACAGTAGGTCCTTGGGGTAATTGGCTTGCAGGGAAGTCAGAAGGTGGTGTCTTCACGTGGTGAGCTTGCATGCTGGTCGGAGCATTGGTCGCAGTTGGAGTTGCAGACCAGCTATATGACCCGGTCGCACTGAGATATATTCTATAGCCAGTAGCAGTTACTGCCATCAGATGATATCTAGAAGCCTCCGCAGCTGGGATAGGACTGATAGACACTATTTTGATCCTGGGGTTGAGTGTTTCGTTGGTGCTAATAATATGGCCAAGGTTTGAGTATATGTCGATAGCATGCTTTGTAATGGTAAGATTGATCGTTCCATCGGGCTTTAGGTGAAATACACGGATTGACGAGTTCGATGAGAGCGTGTATAACAGGTTTCGGCTATCATCAACTACCATTTGCTCAACAAATTCCATAGGTTTATGGCTGAGAATAATCGATGGGGTGAAGGCAGCGAAACTCTTGCTCGTATGGTTCACTTTCCCGCACCGGCCCTGGAACCATCTCTCTTCCTGTTGATACGTGAGCTCATAGACGTCGTTGTCGGCCGACCCCGCAAAAAATATCCTTCCCGTAGAGTTCGATGATGCGATGACATTGATGTCCAACCCTCGAATCGGTGCCGCCATTCCAGTTTGATAGAGTGTCACTGTCTTTGTTCCTGAAGCAGAAGTCTCACATCCCAACCCCAATAGCAATACTTCCGCAGTAGTAGAGATAACAAGGGTGTGTGTGATTGACGGGAGGAAAACACCTGCCCGAGGGCGGGCTAGCTTAACAGCGTTGATACTATTTGGCTGGCTCTCAAAGCCCACCAACTGGGGGTTTGGATGGGTGTAATCCCAGAGATATAGGGCATTGTCGATGGTAACCCAAGCATGGTTCAACTCCGCAAAAAGCCCCATGCTTGTCGATACCTGTGCTCGATTGTATTGATCGAATATCTGGTCCGGTATATTGTACATCTTAACTTTTTGAAATGGCGCCCAGGACGCCGACGTGGGAATATCATAATCGGAAGAAAAACCCTCTATATACATCCTCTAAGATTAGACTGCTGAACCATGCCATTAGGTGTTTTTGCCTGTACATACGGGATAAATAACTGTCTAGATCTGGGTATCGTGACTCCTGCGCTAAAGCTTCATCTATAGTCCGCGCAGCTCGCTGTCGTGGGTTCAGAGTTTCCGCTCTGTTCTTGACCGCCGTCACGGGGAGTCTTGCACGAAGGGGCTGGGGCGGAGGTGCGGCGGCAGTCGCAGGTTGGCCTCCGACACCAGCCAAGGTAGAGGACTGAAAAAGAGGTCCATTAAGATTAGATGGAGCTGGGGTCTGAAAATAGGTGCCTGGTAGAGGTCTTTGAGGAGTAAGAGGTTGAAAGGTCATCGTTTCAACATTCGTGGGCGCATGAAGCTGGTACACGCACGCCCTGCTCTGGTGAAAAGTCGCGCGCCCCAGGATGCGTCACCGCGTATAAAGCAGAATAACAGCAGCAATATAACAAGATAGATAGATCAATGCTGGTCACCTCAGGGGAGACGTGTAGGGACAGCAGCGTGGAGAGACGCCGGAAAACAGAGATTCAACACAAGCCAACCTTCGCCGAGCTCCGTCAAAACACAAAAAAAGAGGCAGCCGGTGCACGGACCAGCAACCACCAGTCCGCGATTGATTTAAATGCGCATTTAAATTTATTTACAGATCTCACGCCGTCGTTGCTCTAGCTATTATCCTCACCAATTGCACAATAGAAACACCGGCATTTTCGTTACGAGATAGCACATCTGGTTCTCTATATATCTGCCTTGGTATTTTCAGGCTTTTTTTTCTTCTTCTCACAATGTTCCGATCACTCAGGCCCCGTCCCCAGCATTGCCTTCGAGGCGTTGCCGTTCGACATAACTCTACAGCTGCACCAACAGCGCCGCCCTTACTCTTTAAGATAAAATCAGACCTGAAGGATGCCATGAGGGCGAAGGACAAGACCAAGTGCGTAAATAATAAATAGCTTAAACCACACCCCCTCAATTCCCCCCTGCGATCACATGTGCTGACCAGCCCGCAATCCGGCCCTCTTTGTAACTAGACTCAACGCCCTCCGCGCCATAATATCAGAAACAAACAACGCCGCAAAGACATCCTCGCCCGTAAAAACCGACATCCAGCTCCTAAAGCTATTAACCAAGCGCACCGCTGCGCTAAAGGCTGCCAAGGGTGAATACCAAGCTGCGGGCCGGGCAGACTTGAGTGAGAGCGCGGATAAAGAACTAGAAGTTCTGCAGGGATACGCCAGCCAGGTGGAAACGATAAGCGATGAAGAGATCCGAGCTGCCGTCTCGAGAGCTGTTGAAAATATAAAAAATTCTGGGGAGAAACTTGTGATAGGGACTGTCATAAAGGCGCTCGTGGGGCGGGGGGGTTCGTTGGAAGGGAAGCCAGTGCAGGTAGGGGAGATCTCGAAGATTGTGAAGGAATTGATATCCTAGAAATTGGGTGAGGCTGTAGGGGGAATTGCGTGTGTATCACCACTGTGTATGCGGGAAATTACGGGCGTTTGGATGGCTTTCCTTTGTTTCCTTACTTTCCTTTCTTCTCCACTCCTTTCCTTTACCCCCTCAGGGCGTGATTGGGGCGCGAATATGGGTGTACCATATTGTTCGTGAAACGGGGGCCGTACGGGGTCAGCTTCTTTACCTGGAATAAAGTAATATTGTCCGCTGGGTGTACATGTACATTTCAGTTACAGCCAGCGAGCACGTCGATTTCTCCCGAGATGGAAATTGTCCGTCCGCCCCGCTGTACACTATCTGTCATGGTGAAATAGACCAGAGGATTCTATGGGTTCCCCCTTGGATTTACATTTCTAACTCTTCCGTGTTAGGAGAGAAATGAACGAGTATCGTCATATCTCGGGACAATTTATCTAAAGTGAATGAATCAATTGATACTCAGCCAATTTTCGAACTGTTTAGCAACAGGGGACCGCGGGCTTTAGGGAGAGTGAAATAGCAGCACGAATCGTTACACTCAATATGGAGTATAATTTTGCATGAGAAAGAAGCAGGAGGGAGGTCTCTATAGGCCTAGCAGTACAAAAGCTGTCCAGCCAGCCTGATCGTATCATAGATTTTAAATACTCATTGATATCCCATTTGCTCCGTCCTTAACGCCCAGTCTATCCCAAAACAGAGAACAATCTCTACAGACTAGACCCATTAATAAATGTAAATGTAGCAGAAGGGAAGAAGAACAAGGTAAAAAGGGCATCAAGATCCATAAAAAAGGAGAAGGAAGAAAACAGTACACGCCCTAAAAAAAAGGGCACAACATGGTATACACTCATTTATAGATCAGGGCAAACCCGCCAACAGATGTCATGATTACCCCTATCCACCATAGCTTATCACTGCTCGATAGCCTATCCATTCTTGAATGGTAGTAGTCCATCCTCTTGGCGAACGAGCTCTTGCTTATTGGATTAAATTCCCGTTCTGTTTCTTCAGGGCCTTGCGTTCTCTTCGCTTTAACCTTTCGTTCACCGGCCGCTGTCGATGTCGCCGTAGCAGCACCATCTGGGCTATCTGTCGGGTTCAGCGTGTGTGTCGGGAGCATCTGTGGCGGACGCACGGCGAGATACATGGGATGCATTGGCGAGCCGTCAAATCGGAAGAGATTGAGGCGTTGGATTTTGTGATACGGGTCAATTAGGACTTCGTATCTCTGGCGATTGATTGTCAGTTAACACGCGATTTATGCAAAGTTGATTTTTTCAAAAGATGGTGTTCTTAACTACCTGGAACAGCTCCGGTTGGATATATCGATAGTACCGAGCACCACCTTTGGAAGAACAAGGGTTCGAGATCAATTGGCGACCATCCGAGCTGAACGGGGTCAGGATGAGAGACCCATTAGGTTCCACTCTATAGGTCCCGTGTTGAAACTGCATTATCCCCCTTGGACATTCTGGCATGGCAGCTAATTAGATGTAGAAGAGTCATGTGTCAGCGCTATGCTAGGGGTATAGATATCGAGGCGATAGGAGGAGCCCTATGGCTATGGTGCGGAGCGGTGACTGACGATCAGGAATTGCACGGAAATATGCCTCTTCGTAGAAACCATCATCGGAGAACGAATATGAGATGCCTGTTCGCGACGGCTCTTTCAGTCTATCCGTTTCTGGATCGTAGAATCCCTTTTTTGTTTCAACAAACAACACAACCACCACAGACGGTCAGCAGGCGGCTCTGTTTCTGCTTCGTTTTCTCTTCCGCGAAAGTAAAGGGGACCACAATCTATGCTGGCAAGCAATGTACGTACTCTGCCCGTCAAGACCTTCTTTGACTTGGTTGTCCAAGTGCCTATAAGCTGTGGATCGACTGGACCTTGCGCGGTGACCACCGTGGGCAGGCAAGAGAACGAGAGGAGGAAGAAAGACAAGGCAGCCAGCATCATGATTTCCGTGGCCGCCGGCTGGGTTGGGACATGAGGAGGGGAGATGAGACGGCGAAAGGGAAACTGAAAGAAAGAGAAGAAGAATCTACGTTTGCTGCGGAGACGCGAGACAGCGAGGATATGGCCCGATGTCGTTCGGTGCGAAAGGATGTCTCGGGGCAAGTTCTAACAGTTGTAACCATAGAAGATGGTTATGGCTGACGTACGCAATATTAATGCCGGGCCAGGAACAATGGGAACTCGCCAGACGCCGCATCCGGTATTAGACTGCGAAATCTGCTTCGGTTGCCCTTTGTGTTTAATTGTTAGAATAAAGAACAGACGACGTCCTGCAGCTGCTCGTGGAAATTGTATGTATCTGTCCATTCCATCCCTCATGGTTGTGTATATATAGTCACGATAGCTGAGACACGGGTATATATAGTCCCCAGCATCTACCAGAGACATAGCATCTATATTAAACGACCCGTGGAGACCGCAGGCCGCTCTCTCTATTTATAGCGTATATAGAGGGGCATCTGATATCGCCCAAGATCAACAGATAACGGCGGCTATTGGCGTCCTAGTGCCCTTCGTTAGCGGGAATGACAAGACCAGAGTCGTATTCTGCGGCTATCCCAAGGCCCTATCTCGAACAATTACCATAGGGTACATACTCACATACACACATATATTCATACATACAGACTCTCAAACTCATATCGAATAATCGTAAGTAAAAAAGGCCTGCAAACATATTCACGCTGATGTCCTCCCCGCTTGGCCGCTCTAACTAACTATTAAACATTTCGGTAACTGTTGAGCTAGCTCATTCAAGCACTCCCTTATACGGAGTAGAGATATAACTCTATATCTTACAATGGCGACGCTACAAGCAGCCAAGAAGGAATTGCGGAGAAAGCTACAGAAGATACTCTCAGAAGTATCCAAACAGTCTGTGGCCGCGCAATGTTAGAACCCTCGTTCATTCATTCATTTCACCACCCTGCCCTGTGCTCTTTATTCGCCATGATATTTACTGATGATTATGTATCAGCATCCATCGCGACGAGAAATCTACTGGCACTCCCTGAATACCAGGCAGCCAAGAAGCTCAGCGTCTATCTCTCAATGCCCTCGGGCGAAATCTCAACCACCGCTATTGTCCGTGATGCCTTTAGCAGAGGCAAGCAAGTATATGTCCCGTATCTCTATCAAGCGGACCCAGCCGCGACCGCAACCCAGGGTCGTTCCTCGGTCATGGAAATGTTGGCGCTGCACTCCTTGGAAGACTACGAATCACTACAACCAGATAAATGGGGTATCCCGACACTAGATGCGAATACGATTGGCAGCAGGAGGAATTGTTTGGGTGGGTATGGTATTCCCACCGGAGAAACGGCCCAAGCAGGTAGCACGACGATGACACAGGCAGAGGCAGAATCAACTGTAGCCGGCGACGACAGTTCGGGATTAAATTTGATTGTTATGCCTGGCGTAGCCTTTGACGAACAGCTGCAAAGACTGGGACACGGCAAAGGGTATTATGACCATTTCGTCAATCGATTGAAAAATAATAGGCAAAGCAGCGGCGAAGGAAATAAAGCAGGCATGCGGAAACCATATCTAGGTGAGAAAAACCATCCAACCCATCATGCAATAATCATCTGAGAAAGCAGTCACGGATATATGTATTCGCCCATATCAATCACTCCCTTGCTAATGGTTTTCCCACTCTTGCACGTCTCAGTCGCCTTGGCCCTGGAAGAGCAGCTTCTTCCCCCAGGAGAGAAGATACCCGTCGCTGACCATGACTGTCCCGTGGATGCCCTCATCCTTGGAAACGGGCGCATTCTCACATCAAGCAGCTAGCAATACCTGTAGCGCCTAGTTTCTCTTAATGGTCCTATGAAAAACCATGCCCCATCTTCTTTGTCTTATTCCTCCTTTTTTTTTGTTTTGTGTGTGAATATCAAGTAGAACAGTAGATAAATATCCCAACGCCTATTTTGTCCCAAAATCGCCGTACAATTCCACCCCCCCCC